>CM077101.1:16411998-16434591 GCA_039619505.1 Cimex hemipterus
TCAGCGACCCTGAACCTGGTCCCAACCCCCTTCAAAAATGAGTTTCTTCAATGGAAGAACACTGGAACAACGGGGGCTCAAGTTCACTTTGTGTTGTGAGCCCTCCCCCAAAAGTGGAGCCAGGGTATAGTACAATAAGCTGTAAAGCTGCAGTGCTCAGGAGGGAACTCCTCCAGTCCCTGGTATCCATCCATCCTCCACTCTTCAGAGGAGGATTTCATTATTGCTTGGTACTTAAGTCAGCTGAAATAAAAAGGAGAAAAGATTGGGTACACTAATGTAATGTTAAGAATATTTTCATCTCAGGCGTTTTTGCTATTTTCTTCCATTAAATTCTTGAATAACTTTTTAAAGAATAGTATATAGCGTACGCGTTGGTGTGCACTTGTTTAGGCAAGCGATACGGTGTCGAATTGCATATCGCATCACTTGTTGTATCGTGCATTGGGTACCGCATGATTGTGATAAACGCGATTGTGGGACAGGACGCGGCGTGCGCCTGACGTCGTATAGATCTACACACTCTACCAAAACGTGGCAAGGCGTCGGGTAGCGTCGCATAGCGTTTTCTCGGCTTTATACATGTAGTATGAATAAAAATATAAGTCCGGTTATTTTGTCTTCGACTGTAATCGATGCGACCCCGACGATAATTTGAACAGTGGGAATCGCAGAGCGTAGAGTAGGGTAGCGTTGCATAGCATCGGGTAAGTGTGTTCCCGGCTTTGCCGGATGCAACGCCATGCTGCACTACCCGATTTTGCCCGACTCAAATTCAAAGTCCAATTTTCCCGTAAGGTTGTATTTACCTCCTGATCCACACTGTCCAGATTTTCGTCGGGTCGCATCGAGTATAGTCGAAGACAAAAGATCGGAACACTCATATTTTATTCAATATTCATACACGTGTTACTGCCGTTACATTAATTACAACATACTTATTTTCATATAAACCAAATTAACTGAGTACAATAATTCATGTTTTTATAAAAAATATTTAATTGTGTGTGTGCGGTGTGTGTGTGTGTGTGTGGGTGTGTGTGTGTGTGTGTGTGTGTGTGTGTGTGTGTGTTAAGAAGAAAACTTATCAAACACCGGAATACCATTCATTGATAGAATGAATTTAACGTGCACACAAAATTACACCATTTTCATCGAGTAGCATCAGAACAAGACACTCATATATTTTGTAATTTATTTCAAACTATGTAGATGTAATTTTGTCGTTATATTAATTCCAACATTCTTATTTTAATGTAAACGAAATTAACTGAGATAACAATTTATGAGTTTTTATAACAATTATTTAATTGTGATGGTTAGGAAGAAAATTTATCAAACATGGGAATAACTTTATTTAAAACAATTAAGTTTAACGAACAATTTTTTACATGGTTGTGCTCATAAAATTTAACTTCCAATTTATAACAAGTTTTTGCTCAAAATAATACATGGGGAACAAAAGAGGCGTTGCGATTGTGATAGTGTTTATTTTGATACACGCCGTGTCTCTATTTAGGTTCACTTCATCAACTGTTTTCAGTTGGAAAAAGTTTTTCTAGTTGTTGAAATCAAACAGATGGCTGCTGCCGCCTTTTCTTCTATGTCTTGTTCATACTCTTCCTCAGACCTATCCATTTTGCGAAACCACTGTTCTGTTTTGTGATTCACTGTGGCGTGTGATTGCGTCGGGCAGATGTGCACACCCTACCAAAACCTGGCAAGGCGTCGGATAGCGTCGCATGGCGTAGCATCGGGTAAATGTGTTCCCGGCTTTATTGTCGTTATATTAGTTTCACTATATTTAATATAAACCAAATTAACCAAGATCAAAAATTCATTAGTTTTTATTAAAAAAACAAAACAATAATAATAATAACAATTTTAATGGTTTGGTAGAAAAACAATTAAAACACTACAATGGCATTTTTTTCATATAATGAATTTAACTAACAATTTATGAGACGGTTTTTCTCATATAATTTAACTAACAATTTATTTCATGGTTTTGTTCATACAATAAAATTACATTTTCGTCGGGTAGCTTCAGAACAAGACACTCATATTTTTTGTATTTTATTTCAAATTATGCATATGTAATGTTGCCGTTTATATTAATTACAACATTCCTATTTTAATGTAAACCAAATTAAACGTGATCGAAAATTCATAAATTTTTATAAAAATTATTTAATTATGACGGCTAGGAAGAACATTTATCAATAACTTAACTTCAAACTTTTTATAAAACATTTCTATCTCAACCAAAACCTGAATTAAAGATTAATTAATTGAAAAGAATTTATTTGGTCAGACCACGAAACCTAATAGAACTAATTAAAACAATAAAGTTTAACAAACAATTTTCTACATGGTTGTGCTCATAAAATTTAACTTTTTATTACAAGGTTTTGCTCAAAATAGTGGATTAAGAACAAAAGAAGCGTTGCGATTGTGATAGTGATTTGTGATACACGATGTGTGACTGTACGTGGCGTGCGCTTGACGTCGCATAGATGTGCACACCCTACCAAAACGTGACAAGGCGTCGGGTAGTGTCGCATCGAGTAAGTGTGTTCCCGGCTTAAAACGTAGTTAATATTTTATCACGACCGATTACCCACAATACTCAAAACTTGGTTTAACCAATCGATTAAAAAAAAGTAATTAAAAACATGTAACAATAAATATAAAATCATTTTATTAGTCTTGCCAAGAATTTCAGTATAATATCAAACGGGCAAGAATTGCTAAGATAGGTCTTGGTAAGAAAATACCTTTGTCAAGGTATAGTTTTACAATTAAAATTGGATATTTAGTACAAAAGAAGGACAGCGAAGGGCATTGATTCAAAATTTAAATGTTGAAGATGACAATCATCATGTGATTTTATTAGAAAAGTTTGTAATCTTCAGAACATACACTGATGGCTTTAAATTTATTCATATTTTTGCGTTCCAAAAATAGGTTTGTTAGTAAAAATAAGACATTTTTTAAAGAGAATGTTTGTTGCCTAATTAAAAAATAATGATAACAGTTTAAACACCTTTGCATTCTTCGGAAAAGATTTCTAGTAAAGTCCTGAGGAATTTTTTCCCATTCATTAAAAGAAGCCGTTTCCAATTCTTCAAAAGCGTTAGTGCATAGATTTCTCTGGTGAATTTTATTTGGAAATTTTAAAGTGGTAGCTTAAAGTCTTGTATTACAATAATTTAACTTTGTAAGCAAGCATTAAGGACGGGAAGTGGCTGAAGGCAGACAGATCGTCTCACCTTCGAGTGGTTAAAAGGCAGCTAATCAAACAGGATATCGAGTTCAAGTTTGACGTTGTCCGACGCTTGACCCTTGAAGTAGTCTTCGATCTTTTTCTCCCACGCCTACGTCTCACATTTGGCCAATTTCAAATCTGTATTTATACCAATGACTTTTATTTTATAAATGGAAGGAAAATAAACGGCACATAAAAGAACACATGCTGGGCAGAGTAGTAACACTTGAAAATAATACTATGGATGTGACAGTCAATCGATTTTGTGGACGAATAAATAACGCGATCCCGTCCTACAAGCCTATTGGATAAAAAAAAACGCAAAAAAAGCAGGGCGTTTAGACATTTTGTAATGCTTGATTGAAGGTGCTATTCACCTTTTATCTCCGAACCCATCACACGTTCCCCACGTGTGCCTCATACAACACAGAAAATTTGCATTTTTTTAACCATACTGTTATCTTTTGTACAAAACATTCTAGTTTACATTGGATTTAATGAGAGGAGGACCTGTGAAATTAAATATGTACAACCTTGATTTTTGTCAAATTTATTTGTTCGAATCTAAACATGGGCGAAGTGCGGCCCAAACCGCGAGTAACATCAATTCAGATTGGGGGGGGGGAGCATAAGCAAATGCACGGAGCAGCGACGGTTTCAGAAATTTCGCCTTGGAGATTTCCATCTCGAAGGCAAGGAAGGTCGCGGTAGGCCTTCGGTTGAGGACGACCAAAATGTTGATTGAAGAAATTCATGCATCCGGGGAATTGCGGAAGAGGTTAGTGTTGACCACTCAACAGTTATTCACCATCTGGAGCAAATTTGAGTAGTAAAGAAGCTCGACAATTGGGTACCGCACGAACTAACCGAAGCCCAAATAAATCGACGCTTTGGAATTTGCACGTCTCTTCTGTTGCGCCACTAAATTTCTACTTCCGATTCCATTCCTTGCGAAATGGATTCTGTACAATAAAAGGATACAATAACAGGACGAGAATAAAAGTGCCAAAACCCTGCCCGAAACCAAATCTGCACACGAAAAAAGGTTACAGTGACTGTTTGGTGGTTTATTGCTGGGGTTGTTCACTATAATTTGTTGAATTAGGGTGAAACTATCGAAAGTAGAGAAATTGATAAAATTCAAGGGGAAATGCAATTTCTTTGTCCAGCTTGGTAAACCGTAAGGGGTCGATGCTTCTCGCGATAACGCCAGGGCACGGGTCACACGGCCAAACATGCGGAAAGTTAAGGACTTAGAATATGAAACCGACCTCCCGCCTACATGCTTCCACGTTTTTTAGCCATTTTGTTCACTTCTTGATGGATATTTTTTTATAGAACGCGATGAAGCCGCATACGCCTACCAACACTTTATTATCATCGAAATAAAAAATTGTACGTCAGCGGAATAAAAGAACTTATTAGAAGTTGACAAAGTTGATTAGATTTTGATGGAAAATATTTCGAATACATTTTCTTTATTTTGTAAAAATTAAAAATAGTTTTGACTGCCTTCGCAAAACCTGCATTATTTTCGCACCAGCCCCCCATATACAAGGTGTATCAATTTCTATACATCAAAATAGTCCATCCATTTAATTAGGAAAAGATTCACTTTAGCCAAAAAATGGCTTTATACAAACCCCAAGTTAATCAGGAGTTAGTTAGGAATCGATTGGTCGTAACAGATTTTACATAACTTTCTCACCTAGCTATGAAATGGCACTTTTGTATTTTAAGTAATAATACTAACTTACGAAAAAAAAATGACAATTGTGATTGCAAAGCATTTAAGGACATGGATCATAGATCTGTCTGCCTGAAGCCGTTTATTGAACAATCAGAAACGAAAAATGCACAATAAAGTAAGATAATAATTAGAGCCTAGGAAATAAATTGAAAGAAAAGAGAAATGACAACAGTTAAAATGGGAAAGAAAAAATAGAAAAACAGGTTATGCAATACAAATCAAAAATTAAAGTCCATAATTAACTCGTTAAACTACTCTCAAAACGCCACACAAGAATGACACATCTACACGGAAAACAAACACTTTGAGCTCTGAAGATGAGCTCAATAAAGGTCGAAACGTTGGCACGATTTCTAAAACCTACGTCACACCAGATCGCATCTCATGACTAATCACTCCTTAATTAACTCATATCTGTAGTTCCATGCATGGCTAGCGAAATGAATTATGAATGGCCGCGAATTTGAGCCACTCAAAAACAGTAACAGGTCAACTTTAGCGGAAACATCCGAGATGAAATAACCGAATCTCACCCAGAGATGAGCAGCAAGAAGTGGGATGCAGTTTCAATAAGAACGCGAATCACACAAAGAACAGATTTCTAATGCCCCTCTAAACCAAACAGCCGAGTTTTTTACCTCGCTTCTTAGCTTAAATAACCGCCGCAACTGACTGAGACAAGGACTGTCGAAATTATCGTCATGTAGGTCGAACAATGCAGGAGAAATTTGTACTTCCGTTTAAAATGAGAGATGCGAAGATGCTGGGACAAATAACCGGCATTCTTCGCGATGTTGTTTTTTTAATTTGAGTAATAAGAACTGAAAATAATTATGCCAGTCACCGAGGTTGTCAAAGGATATGAGGAAGGGAAAGCTGCACTTTTCAAACAAATATTTCCAGTGTGCAAACCATGAAATATTTGACATTTTTTAACGAGGGTTCGCAACAGCAGAGGTAATCACCTTAGAGTGCCGGAGTTTTCTACAAAAAGCACATTTGTATGTCGGGTTCGAATGCAGGGCCGCTTGATTCGAACCCGGGATCATTACCTTACAGTGATGAGCGTTGTATCACGCCTAAACCGTTGCGGCCACCGACGCCCCATTAGACTTTATTGCCGCCAAAGATTTTATTTTTGTGTATCTAGTATCGGGATACATCAGGACTTTCACAATATAGGAGTAGTGAAGCTAAAGTGTATACTCCAAAATTAAATCCATGTTGGTCTCCTATAATGCATGGTTTGGTGTACCAGATGGCAATGTGAATACTTTTAATTTAATTTTTTTTAACCGTTAATAAAAGTGTTTCTATATGATTACGCGATTTGCTTTCAGTTGAAATAAACTCGAAGGGGGTCGAAGTGAGAAGTTTGTGGTATGGTCAATCAAAGTCACGGTAGCTCAAGTGGCAGAGCAGCTGTTATGTTTAGCCGAAAGACGTGGGTTCGAATCCCGCTTGTGACACAAATTTTTCGAAATGAAAGATTTATGTATAATTAATTGAGTAATTATATAATTAATCTCTTTCAATTAATTAAGGTTTTTAGTTGAGATAAAAAAGTCGGTGTCACGAGCGGGATTCGAACCCACGACCTTAGGCTAGATACGCCGCAACTGTACTACTTGACCTAATTTTCGCCCGTGACACTGACAATTTTATCTCAACTAAAAACCTTAGTTCATTGAAAAAGATTGATTTGTCAAGCGAACCACGAAAACAAGCGAATTTCGTAAGTTAAAATGAAGTATATCTTCACTAAAGCTCTCCGTGGCCATTTTATTTGTTGCCGAGAATTGAATGGATTACACGACGTTTTTATAATGGCAAAGAGGAAGAAAAATTCAAAAGGTGCGGTTGAGATGGGAAGTCAGTTCCGAGCGGATCGAAGTCTCGTTAGCTCAAGTGGTGGAGCAGCGGCGTATCTAGCCGAAGGTCGTGGGTTCGAATCCCGCTCGTGACAATGACTTTTTTATCTCAACTAAAAACCTTAATTAATTGAAAGCTATTAATTGGTCAAGGACCAAGAAATCTAGTGAATATAATTAATATAAGCTGATAAAAATAATTAAAAAGTTACAATTAAAATATACTTTATTCGTAAAAAAGAGTTCACACCATATGTCATCTGGTCTCTAAATATAATTTATAGTTTCCTGTACCTGATGGCAATGTACACACACGCCAAAAAATGCACTTTTTCTATTGGTTCGAATTTCAGAATTCCCCACATTTGACAGTCATAACACAGAATTGCACTACTTATCGCTTTAAAAATATTAAACTTGACTTTAATAGGGTTAGTTTTGTGATGAAGGATGACCATGTGTTTAAATTTAGACCTAATTTATCCACTGACGCTTTCCAAGAGAATCTCGGGGTAAATATGACTGCTAAATATTTGTAATCATTTGCAATCTCGACAAAAAATTATATAATTACTCAAATAATTACACACAATTTTTTCGAAATGAAAAATTTGTGTCATAGGCGGGATTCGAACCCATGTCCTTCGACTGAGTACGCCGCGACTCTACCACTTGAGCTACCGCGTCTTTTGTGTGCTCAAGTGGTAGAACAGTCTTTAACCGAAAGCCGTGGGTTCGAGTCCCGCCTGTGACACAAATTTTTCATTTCAAAAAAATTATGGATAATTAATTGAGTAATTATATATTTAAATGATAATCCCGTATTTTTATTGTACAATTCGAATCTGGAGCTTATTTTATCCCACTTTCAATGAATTGAACATTTTGGTAAGCTGAACCATCTCTCGGTTATGCCCGACGGAATACGAGTGAGCGAGGCACGCTTTTTTTTGTTACGAAAAAATTAAATTTGGGTTTATACCAGACCATTTTGTGTTAAAGTTAATGGTTTTCGAAATAAAGGCGGTGGGCCATTTGTTGATTAAAGGAAAAAAAAAAAAAAAAAAAAAAAAAAAACATTCCCCCCTCACGATTCTTCCATTCGACATACTCAAAAATGGTTGATCCAATCGAAATTTTCCTTTCAGTAAAAGTAGCATAAAATAAGTTCTAGAATCGCAACGTAAAATAAAAATAAAGGATTATGATTTAAAATAACAATGTTAGTGTCGTTCGTGTAGAGATTAGTGACCGTTTATAGATAATTATTCAGATATCGTGAGATGCGATCTGGTCTGATGTAGGAATCAGAAAAACATTTTCTTTATCGTGTTTTTCTGATACCTACATCAGACCAGACCGCATCTCTCGATATCAGAATAGTTAGCGTCATTTCCCAGTTAAATCTGTTACAACCACGCGATTCCTAGCCAAAATTAATTTGGGGCTTTAGTTAACCGTTTTCTAAATAAAGGGGGTGTGCCAAATTGTTATAATTTCATTTCATTTGTCCAGGCAGCCTAACATTGGAAGTTGTAGGATCGTCAGTCTCGTCTCAACTCTCATTTATGCACCGTCCAATTAAAAAGTCGTGCCAGGTCTATGGATATAGATTAAAACAATAAAATAGTTGCGTTGGGAGCGAGTGGAAGGGGTGTTGTGCTTGCCGTGGGGGGAGGAGATGCTTTACTGGGCCGGCGTGGCTCGTTGGATGGGAGCCAGTCGTTCGGAAGCCTTTCTCCATGAAACTTGGTCGCTCGTTTTCGACTTCAATATAATCGCGTCTTATCTCACCAAGTTTAATTTTTCAAGTGAACTCGTACGTCGAACCCAATCGATCTCCTCTCATCGTCCCACCACCCTGCATTTCACCGTCCGATTCAAATTTCCTCTTTTTAGATTTTTTTTTCTTTTTAATATGTAAGATTCCCCCGAGAGAGCATGTTTTTGTTTTTATTATGGACATAACGATCCTGATAAACTGTCAGTTGTTAAAAGCGGCAGGATAGCCGTATAGCGATTTCGGCAGATCTTCTCAAAAAAGTATTTATGTAAAAACAAAAGAGGAAGGAACAAAATGATAAAATCTTACCAGTGATTTTGTCATGTTTGCTGAAATCGGTGAAAAATCGAAAAAAATGGTAGGTCTACCTTGATACAATTGGCAGATTGTTACTTTTTTTTAATTATATCGGGCGACATGTGCTTACCCGAGAGGCAATATAATCTAGTGAAAGTGGTATGTGGCGAGATCAGGGAGAAAGGTGCTTGTCCTCTCCGCTTCTTTCTACATTTTCAAATCACAACTTCTTTTAAATAGTCCGAATTATATTCTATTCTGTACGGTTGTGACATTTGAAAAAAAAAAAAAAAGAAATTGTAAATTTATCATAGCGTACAAACTGACGTCTTTCGATTTGTATATCTCGAATCCAAAATCTGCGACAAGTGGTGCATTTTTTTTTTCAAAATACCCTGCCCTCTTCTCAGTTTGCACATGTCCACCGTTTTATTATAATTTTTTTTTTACCGGAAATGTAAAAATCAGTTTCATTCCCAGTCTTGTTATGAGTTCTGTTTTCTTTTTCATAAGGGATGTAGGATTAGTGAAGTTGGCGGGGGTGATGGGACATGGGTGTGAGACATACATATGATGGTGATAGCTCTACTCGTGTTTGTGGGCTCAAGCCTGGCCCACACCTGCCCTCCACCATGTGTCTGCGACCAAGAATTCACTCATGTCACATGCAACGCTGCCGGATTCACCACCCTACCTACCAATTTGCCTCCGACCACGCTCAAACTGTGAGTTCCTCTTTTAATTATACTATATATACACTGTAGACAATTAAAAGCTTCACGTATAAGCTAGGTTGACTTCTACTTCCTAGGGTCTATAGGCGTTTAACACCTCGGGCAGGTCAAGAACGTGGTACGGTGGGTTTCAATTCGTCTGCGGTCGCCGTCGCTTCTATCATATTACGGTCTTTGACACGAAGAGAGAACCCGGTGTGGGAGGATATTCATGCGTCGGGAATAAATTGATCAAACCCCTTGATCATTAGTTTTAAACCAATTTATCAGTGGAATTCAACCGTGCTTTCAATTTCACCGACGGTCCCCGGTTTAAGAAAAGTTGGCCATTGCCGCCGTATTTTTAATTGAGACGTCACGCAAACTGTTAGAAAACCCATTCGCAAAACAGGAGCGCCAAATTAATATTTTCCCTTCGCTTTTGATGTATTATTTTAAGCTTTGTTATTGCATGCTTTGTTTGAGATTTAATTCAGTTCATTTAAATTGCGCCTTGTTACTATTTATATAATCTTTTTGCAGGAAGTAAACTTTTTAAAGTCCTGCAAATCGGTTTCAAACTAGAACGGCGGCGGTTAACTTTTTTTTTATCATCCTTAACAGAATTTACAATTATTTTCCTACCTCGTCAAGCCTCATCATAACAAAAGGTTTTTACATATTTATCTTTTATGTATTTGTTTTGAACGCAAAACACAAATATTACCCGCAAGTCTTTTTCATAATTTAACAATAAAGACATCTTTTAATGTAACATATAACCATTGGTACATTAAATATTTTTTATGTATAAATAAAGTAAACAGTTAATTCTTTCCTTCTCTTTCTCTCTCTCTCTGGATACGCTCTTGTAAATAAGCTTCCTTCATTTATGGAAATTGAAATCCACTTGGTCCGAATAATAAAGAATTGTCTGTATTCAATTACTCGTGGCAATCATTGTTTGAAACAAATACGCCCGGTGCGATCAAATTGGCTCGGGTAAACCTTCTTCCTATCGTTTATTTATTCACAGTGCTTGAATAAAACAAGCCGGAACCCATCACATTGATCGCCTTGCGGAACAATCGGAGTCGAGGTAAAATGACGGTGGAATGACCGCAATTAACGCAAAGGCAAATCGAAGGGCTTCGATGAAATAAGCCGAAAATCGTTTAAAAGCAAATCTTTTTACATTGGTTTCGGTCCGTTTATCTTCGCCGTTTCCGCCTATCAGACGCGTTTACGCTTTTTGCCAACTTCACCGGGTTTTCTCAGTTGGATCCTCTTTTGGAACAACCTGGAACAACATCTTCTTTCCAGAGCACAGAAACTCAGGCCTATGCACATGACATGGACAAGAAAATAACCAAGGCTGGCATACTACCACCATAATAACAGTATTTTTGTAATTAAGCTGTTTATTGTAGTAAAAACAAATAACTTCGGATCTAGAACACAAAAACTCTACTTTACCTAATCACATTGACAGTAACCACTATTTCCACCTCCGGCATACTCCAAATCGCTTCTAACCAGGAGTTAAAGCATATAATGAAGAGTAGGCTTTTTTCGTAATAGCAGCATTGTTGTAATTAGGCTGCTTATTAAAGTAGAAAATATAAAATTTTGCGATCTACGGCATAACAACTGTAGTCTATCCACAAAACATTGACGAGAGAATAACCAACGCAGGTGCCGTTTATGCAGAGAAAGGTTGCTCTATGTGTCACACAGACGCACTAGCGGTGTGTCATTCCTTGGCTCTATACAGAGAGCGTGTAGGCATGCCACCGGATTAAGAATTGTTTTCGGTCACGGTAGCGAGTGTCAGGGTACCATGTTCTAGCGAGGTTGTCTTGGCCCCTAGGGGTTTGGGCTCCACTACACCAATGCTGCGGCGGTAACACCATCCCGTCGTATGCGGAGATGCGGCTGCTCTCATCAATCAATCAGAGAATCAAAACGTCCGATAAGGCCCACATTAAAAATCCTCTTGTGTCACCTGTTCTGCTCTTTGGGGGGGATCGGGAATTTTTTATTGTATATAGTCTTCAAAATGTGTGTTTTGTGTGAGTGTATTTATTAGAGTGAATGGGGAGGGGCTGATGACGCAACCCTACGGCTGCTCGAGCTCTGTACGCGATTTCGGACGATGGCGGAATATTTATAAAAGTTGGTTGGTTAAAAATTGCATTGGTTTGTTATTGTGTCAGGTTGATGGAGGAATATTGAATACTCCATCCACCAAATAGAATGAATGCAATGTATATAGGCGTGAATGTATTTATTTGTGTGAATGCATATTGAATGTGTGTTGCAATATTTGGCATGCGCTCGGGGCTGAAATGATAAGCTGTCGGATGCCCCTTAAAAACAAATACAAAACTCCAAAAGGCTGTAGCCCTCTTCAAACATCTTTTATAATCGTAATTATTTGGTTTAATTAAATTTATCATCAATAATAGTTGCAAAGTACTGATCAAGAAGGCATATTTTTCGAACGCTTGACCAAGGAAAGGAAGCTTTCAAGTGAGCGTCTTTCAAATTTGACTTACCCCTGATTTTTTTTAATACAAAATTATGACAGTGACACGAAAAGGAGATAGGCTTACGACATCAGTCTTCAAGAAGAAATCTCGCGAATCTTTGTATTCGGATAAATAAAGATGATAAACCTGATTAACTGTAAAGCTCCAGTTACGTTATGGGATAAAGGTGAAAATGCTCGGGGGAAAAGTTGACCGATTACCGTTTCGTTCAATTGATCCTCTCATTGTGTTTCTTGTCACCGCCTCACGATAAACCCAGCCTCCATAATAAGCAATGGCACATAATGCAAATATAAGGGAGGAAAAGTGGGAGGCTTTTTATTAAGAAATTAAAAGCGTTCACATTACAAGGATTTAAAACATAATTAAAGGAAAATGAAGAAGAGAGGTAGAACCTCAGGAATAATACCCCTATGCGTACTATAAAAATTCAACATGAGAATTTATTCATGCTTTCATTGATCTATTTAATGAAATTCTGAACGCCGGTTTACTTGCTAATAATTTTAAAATTTATGTAAATTTTCTTCTTTACAAAGGACGCAGTCAAATTTCTGCGTAGAAAACAAACACTTTGAGTGAGCAGAAATATTTTGGTTGAATATAAAAAATATTTTTTGTATTGCATAAATTCACTTTTTTCCACATCCTACATATATTTGTTAAATTTTAACTATGTTTGTAATTCTTAGGCCCCAGGCCCTGAAGATGTTCTTAATAAAGATCGAAACGTTGGCACGATAAAGAAAATGTTTTTCTGACCTACATCACATCAAACCGCATCTCACGATTTCCGAATAACCATCGACTAACGGTCACTAATCACTATATATATTTTTTTTTCGGCTTCTAGATTAGCTAGAACTCTCGAACATTTTACGTTTCACGGCCTTATTTAATTTTGTAAGTTGAAATCGAAAGGGAAATGGTTTAAGGGCGTAAACCCCGGCGCTTAAAATCCTCTTGCTCCTTTTTCTCCGCGCATTGTTGATAGGATTCTTGGCGCTTGAATTCCGCATGTGTTCATAAAAATAAGGAATCCCCTCGGAACATTCCTTGTGAAGCATCATTTAGTAGAACGTCTTATTTCGAGCGGGATTTCTATTTGCACGACAAAAACAACCCACGACTTACTTTCAGATATAATGGATCGTCTCGATCACCGAAATAGAAATGTGATCATTTAATTTAGCTTCTCGTCCATTGAAACGCATCCAAATAAAAGAAGGTCGGTTAATTGATCAGGATCGAACTCGGTAAGCGTGCTTCTATCCTTGAAATTAATTTTGGCTAGAAAACAATTTCAAACTATTGGGTTGTCCAGGAAATAATGTAGGATTATGGATATAAAATAAAAAGAATTAAATAAATTATTTTGAACAATTTTTATTAATTGTAATACCCTCTATCACGCTCAATACGCTTCTCTTAACTTCGCTATGCACTGTGAATATAATTTTGAGTTTTAATCATTAACAAATTCTGGAAATGAATTTTTCTAACGACTTTTGATTAATGATATTTTTGTGTTGTAAAACGTTGTCCAGGTGTCTGACAAATGGTAGGCGAAAGGTCGGTCCATTCCTGGAGTATCGGTCAAGTCCAATAAAGTCACAAACGTCTAAAGTCGGTTTAAAATTTGTTTCATTTTCTTTTATAAGTGACGTTCATGAATTGCAAATAAAGTTGTAAAATACAACCATAACGAAAGGATACAACTTCGACGTAGCGACAATTTTAGAGGAATGCTATCCAAAATAAATCGACCAGTCTCGATTAAGGACCCGTGTCATAAAAATTAAGCAAGCCTTTTAAAAAATTTCAACAGTACGAGAAAAGAGTGAGGTGTTTATGCAAAATAATATGTTAATACCGGTGCTAATTTATAATCCGTTATAGTCGGGAATTTTTCTTGGGTCTCTTAATGCATAAAAATTCCATGTTCGGTACGTAAGTGGACCAGTAATTAACCAGAGATTACCTCGATTAAACATTGACACGCTTTTATTAGTGGTAGATTATTAAATAACTAAATCTAAACCTTTATCGACCTTTGAGAGTTTTTAAAAACAATTTATAGTCTGTACGTTGTATAAATCAATATATACTCATACATTTTTATCCAATATCGTAACTCCTGGAGGGCGCATGTTATGATAATCAAATAATACGATGGTTGAGGTAAGATGAGGTCAATCGAGTCGGGGTTCTCAAGACAGGAAAGTGAAGGTACTTTTTGGGCAGTAGGGTTAGGTCAGATTGAAACCTTCGTGTTAAACTTACGGATCAGTTAGTAGACAAAAGTAACGTTGAGGTCAGTTGGATAGAGTGGTTAGTGGCATGGTAAGGAGCGTTTGATCAAAAGGAATGCGTAAATACTGGATGGCATTGGTCGTAATAAGCCTTCTATAGAATTAGTTGAGTTGTGACGGTCAAAACAGAATTCGGTCATAAAATTCTTGGTCCTTGTCCAAGTGTCTCTTAAGTATTGTGTAGTGATTCCACGTACGTCTGCTGAGTATAATCAAATTACTCGACGGCATGTAGGAAATTCTTCAGAAAACAGAAGATGGAGGGCAAGACTGGTTTTTCAATGTTAATGTGCATTGCGTACATTTACTTCATTCAGTTTTGTCCTCAACGTTTCACCACTTTTTGGTAATTTCGAGGTGTTCTTGGATGTTGGAGGATGGTTGGGTAGGATTAGGGTTTGAAGACAGAATCGCGGCGTCACCCGCATATGTTGGGAAATATAAACGGTATACAGGATGGGGCCAAAAATTCTCCATTGAGAGAAGCCGGAGTCATTAACCCACCCCACCCTGAAACAGCGGCCACTTAAATATTTCAGGATGAGGTAAAAAGGAGTAGGTAGGAACGTTTAAGTTTATTAAGGAAACCATTCCCTATCGAAAGCCTGAGCCACAGAAGGAACGCACCAAAGTACAATAATAAAACATCTGAAGTACAAAAATATGACAGAAATACAGCAGTGACCTACGCACTTTCTTTGATAAACCTAAGGTTGGATGTTAGAGGTCGCTGCGACATTCGGAGGCATCCGCATTGATTGTAATGATTGTAGTTACCCATAAATTCCTCATGGCAAGGGAACCCCCATAGATTTGCCACAGCTGTCAGAAACCGTTAACAGTCAATCACATCCTATCTGAATGTTTTTGAGTTCAGACAGAAAGAAGTGTATATGTATGATATATGTGGTAGTTATACAAGCAACCTATTTCTTAAAGCTGGTCTATTTTCTGAAAATAGTTGTTTTAACGATGACACTCAAGTGAGTGTATTGGTTGATACTGGTGGCTAGGTTTGCACACCAGGTTGGCCCGACCCTTTGAGACACTAGATGATGGCAAAGAAACACATCCCTTGTATGCCTTCAGTGATCATTTTGCTTGATATCTAAATTCCATAAGCCAGTGGGGTGGACTGCCTGACGGCGTCCCATGGCAGTCGGTCACTGTTTTTTATACACCATCTTCATAATCTACTAAGGAACGACCCATAGTACGTGCCTATCCTTACAAATGTCTACAAATAATAATAACAACCCTCTCTGTTAAATTGCGTTTCGGATTTTAGGATAGAAATCCATTCCCTACATCCAAACCTCAAAATTCCAGCAGCGACGCGGAACTCGAACATAGGGCAGAGGGGCAACAATATAACACCCAAACCACTCGACTACCCCGTTCCCTTGATAATTTTTCCACTCTCTGCGTTTTTACGTTTTTTTTATCAAAGAATCCTGGGATCCCTCCACACAAAAGCGCGTAATCGAATTAACCTTAATTTTTAAAATAAAATACTTATTTTTGGTAAATATTTTTAGGCATTGGTTTACATAAACACTAAAAATTTTCTGACTTATTGACTTATAAAGGAAAATAAAATAAAATAAAAGGCCAATTTAAAAAATACCTTGTCAATTGCTGAAAATCGCGAAACGACTTTTTTGGTAAAAATGAAACTACAGTAAATAATTCACTTTTAATTACAACACTTAACTTTATGTTATAAAAAATAACGAAAATATTTCGAAAAATTCACATCATAAATGGCTGGCAGTGATAAATAATTGCGTCTTCCTCACTACTACTATTCGACGCTACAGAAAACCTGAAGGTCCCTGCCCGGCTCCACTACACTATTGGCTCAGACAATTCTGTCCTCCGCCCGTCTTCTCCATCGTCCAATCGGCCTCTTTCTGAAGTCGCCCTCGACGTCGTACGTCTTTCTAGATTTTTCCTCTCAACCGTATTAGACTTGCCCGAGTCCTGCCCTTTGGCATCCTTCCCTCGTGATCAAACTTTCTGAAGCGGCTTGCTTTTATTTCCAGCACGAACACACTGGATCGAAGTACGGTCTTGTGGAGAAAAGCAAATTCAGATTTATTGTCACAAGCTTTCGGCGGTTATTTTACGGTCGTCATCAGGGCAAAACAATCTTACATACGCATACATATTGTATACATATTGACGGTTTTTACGGACGATCACAAATTTCCTTGAATACCGTCTCAGTCTTTACCTTGCCTTATTTCAGCCGCAACATAGCGTTTCTGGTACAGAGCTTTCAACTCCAAGTTTGTACGAATTCGCCAGTGACCATCCGTGCAAAATGCGCTGAAGATCTTCATTTCATTTCGAAACTCGACAAAAAATCTTCGTCAGCGCACGTCTTGGTCCACGTTCAAAGCAATAAAGTACCAGTGGCCAAACTATCGTTCGATAGACTCTAGATTTCAAATTGCGGCTGCTAGACCTGGACCTCAAGATATTCACCAAGTAGCACCTGTTTCCTGCAGCAACTCTTGCCAGGATCTTTTATACTGCTATCCTCAATAAACGGGATATAAAGCCAGGAACACAGTTACCCTAGGCAACGCTATGCGACGCTATCCGATGCTACTCGATGCCTGGCCAGGTTTTCGTAGGGTAGCATCTGTTCGAGGTGAAGCGCACGCCACCTACAGTCACATTGTAACGCCTCTTTTGTTCTTAATGCATTATTTTGAGCAAAACCTTGTAATGAATTGTTGGTTAAATTTCATGAGCACAACCATGTAAAAAATTGTTCGTTAAACTTAATTGTTTTAAATAAAGTTATTCCGATGTTTGATAAATTTTCTTCCTAACCATCACAATTAAATAATTTTTATAAAAACAAAAAATTTTAATTTTGTTTACATTAAAATAAGAATGTTGTTATTAATATAACGACAAAATTACCTATACCTAGTTTGAAATAAACTACAAAAATATGAGAGTCCTCTTCTTACGCTACTCGACGAAAATGTTGTAATTTTTTGAGCAAAACCATGAAATAAATTGTTAGTTAAATTTTATGAGCAAAACCGTGTAATAATTGTTAGTTAAGTTCATTACACCAAAAAATGGCATTCCGGTCTTTTGATCAATTTTCTACCAAACCATTAAAATTAATTGATTTAAATAAAAACTAACGAATTTTTTATCTCGGTTAATTTGGTTAATATTAAAATAAGTATGTTGTAATAAATATAACGACAATAATACATGTAAGTTGAAAAAAATATGAGTGTCCCGTTCTTTTGCGTTTGACTGTAGTCGATGCTACCCGACGAAAATTTGGACAGTGGGGATCGCATAGCGTAGAATAGGGTGTTGCGTGGTATCGAGCAGATGTGCATGGGGTAATACAATCTTATGGAAAATTGGACCTTGGATTTACGTCGGGCAGCATCGGTTTAGTGTGGTCCCGGCTTAAAGGTCTTACAGCGTTCATAACCCTCACCGTTCCGTGCAACGAAAACGGAATTGGCTTACCCATGACCTCTTGTGGAATGCATCTTGGTATTGTTAATGTTCAAACTGAATCTTCCTGCTTCCTGCTTCAACCTTGATAATCCCTCATCAAGCACTTTCAAATTCCGGTCAACCGTGTCGTTATTATCCGCATATGCCAGGTTTTGAGTGGTTCTTTCTACCTTTCTCATTACCGTCTCGAGAGACAAATTGAAGAGGTTGATGGACAGCGCTCATTCGTTTCACATTATTAATGGCAGAGTGACAATTTTTCTTTTGATGTGAAAAACAGTCTTGTCTTCTTTAACAGACGTCAATTGGAACATTGGGATCGGTTAGGTTGTTGTTTCTTTATCGGTCGTAAATGAGAAATATCAAGAAGAGCAGATATCGCATCGGGCAACATTTATTTGTCCCTTAATAAATATTTAAAAGGAAGTCGGAATTTCCAATTATCACAACCCGGAAAGATTAAAATCCGTCATATAAGTAGAAACTGTCCTGGCCAGTTTTATTTGATAAGGGGCTACCGAAATCAAAGCGAAAATTGTTTCATGGGGCGAAAAGGAGGAGTGAATTGAAAAAGTTACCCGGCCTCAGAATTGGCCGATCCTCTTTGGGGATTACTCCAATTCATAAGAGAGTAACCAAGATGAAAAAGCCGCTTTTTCAATACACTTCAAAGGTTATGCTTGTTAACTAACCTATTTCATTTTCTTATTCTTTTTAGTCACGCTTACGTTTTCGTCTTGAACCTTCTGCGGCCACACAATAACTAATATTATCCTCGAGCAGTTTAAAACATCTTTCAGAGGAATAATTTTCTTTTTTCGCTCATAATTTCTTTAAAAAACGGTTTATGCTGTATTTGAACGATATCCCTGATTCTAGTTAGAGTTTTGAAGATGACGTTGAAAAATATAAAAAGGACTCAATTAGATTTTCACCCAGGGCTGTCAGTCTGTCAGTCCCCGATGTGCTACTTACTACATCGCTAGTATAGACTAGGTCGCTAATATCCCTCTAATTCTAGATGGTCGGAAGATCCTCTCTTCCCACCTAAGAGGTTTTCAGCCCCCAACAATTGCTAAAATGTATTGGAGCCTAAAACTGACTAGCCTCTAAAATAAAATCGCATAAATAAATATATTCACCCGTATGTACAATGCATTCATTTTGGTAGGTCGGTTACCGAATATCTGACTCGATATTCGGCTATTACCCTTTACACCTATTACATAAATAACGAAATTGGGTCGATGGGGTACTCAATATACCGCTATCGACCCTCTCACACTACACATTCATTCTCAACACACGCCAGGAGAACAAAACTATTTCCACTTTATAATATAAAACAATTCTGTTGCCTCCAAAAATCGGAACATTGAAGCAAGGTACACGTTGCCGAGCTCAAGCACAATTCTGATATTGGGTGGTTTTCCTACACGCTCTAACGCATGGCACCTTCAATTAAATGGTACACATCGAGCAACTTTTTTCTGCGCTATCGCTCAAAAGCAAGCGTCGGGCCCGCATGGCCTATTCTTAATCAGGTTAGAATGATCCTTATTCTATGAGTCAGATCCTCCGAGGTACGTGAGAACTTCACGCCTGCCGCCTTCTTCTAATCTTAAAACCACACATCTTTTTAAAAAATTTCGAATTAACAGAACATTACTATTTAAATTAATTTAAATGATATATTATTTTTAATATTAATTGAAATTAATTTTTATATGGTTTTTGAAAAGGAATTATTTTATAGCATTTTTACAAAATTTCAAATTAGCAGAAGAAATAATTTTTTAAATCTTATACTATTTTTAACATAATTTAAATTAATTTTTATGAAGAATTAAATTGAATTAAATTACTTGAATGAATTGAATTTATTTTAAGAATAATTGTATAGTATTTTTAAAAAATCTCGAATTAAAATTCTTTCCAATTTTATATTATTATTGTTAATATTAATTAATTTTTGTATGGTTTTTAAAATTCTTTCCAATTTTATATTATTGTTAATATTAATTAATTTTTGTATGGTTTTTAAGAGAAGAATAATTGTATAGTATTTTTAAAAAAAATCTCGAATTAACAGGAGAAGTAATTCTTTTTAATTTTATATTATTGTTAATATTAATTAATTTTTGTATTGTTTTTAAAAGAAGAATAATTGCATAGTATTTTTTTACAACATTTTCAATTAACAGGAAAAGTAATTATTTTTAATTTCATATTGTCGTTAACATTAATTTAAATTAATTTTGATACGGTTTTTAAAAAGAAGAAGAATTGTATAGTATTTTTTAAAAAAAATCGAATTAACAGGAGAAGTAATTCTTTTTAATTTTATATTATTGTTAATATTAATTAATTTTTGTATGGTTTTTAAGAGAAGAATAATTGCATAGTATTTTTTACATCATTTCGAATTAACAGGAGAAGTAATTCTTTTTAATTTTATATTATTGTTAATATTAATTAATTTTTGTATGGTTTTTAAGATAACAATTATTGTATACAATTTTTAAAACGTCCCGTTTTATTTTTCTATATCACCTTCAATTTTACTTTAAATTGATTTTGGTTTTTTAGGATACGTCTTATTTTGAATTATTTTTAATAAACCTCGAATTAACCCAAGAATCTTTGCTTTTAAATTTTATATTACTTTTAATTTTAATTAAAATTGATTTTCATGTGGTTTTTAAGAGCCGACTTATTGTATAGTATTTTTAAACAATCCCTAATTAACAGAAGAATCATTTTTTAAAATTCTATATGATTCTTCATTTTAAGTGAAAATTAATTTCATTCGGTTTTTGAGAGACCAATATTTTTTAATATTTTTTATAAGGATTTCAAAAGTGGTAATTAATTTATTTTCCAGTAATCCAGAGTAGAAGGCTTTTATTTAAATTTAAAACAAATTTCATTGTATTTTTATAAAATCTAGCTCATTCTCCGCCTCGATGGCTTATACTTTTTATGCTGAAGTACTCGTCTGTGTTTTTTTGATTTTTCCAAGGCGGAATCGGCAATGTCGCGATGATTCACATCCGATTCTATCGCATGCTTTCCTGCCTGGGTTGGGTTTAATGATAGAGAAAGGTGCCCTTTGGCGAATAACTCCGTACCCCGTCAGTGGCCGCCAAGGGTCCGGTGAATAGCGTGGAATTTACATTTCAAACAAGGCAGTACGCTGAGAAAAAAAAAATTATCAATTTTTTCCCTCCCGGGGACTTTCTCTTTCAGCAATGAAACCAAATTATACCATACGATCGGGTGTGGCTCGCGTGACAAAAAGCCGGTCTTGTTTTATATGAATTACAACCAACTTGGCTCACAGGTGGTATTCGTCATTCTTCCTTTTCTCCCCTTTATGCAAATCCCATAAACGGTAAAATCAACACGGCACGTTTTCTGCCGTAACATAAACAAATGATTTACTTTATGCTATTTAACTTGTAAGTATCAACTCTTAATTGGACAAATTAGGTCGTAAATACATTACACTTCTCAGCATGTTTTGTTATCGTATTCTCTTACAAAATGCCATCATTTTTTTTTCTATATAAGGATGGTTTAAACTTTCTTCATTTTTATACTTTATGCAACTTTACTTTTTATCTTGACCTTAGGTGAAATGTATAATTAATTAAACTAATTAATACGGTCAATCATGACTGCTAATCATATATGGGTGTATATTTTATTTTCGGACCGTGCGATGAACCATTAAACATTTTTTCGTGATACTAACTAGGTCAAAAAAATATCGAACCCAGGTTCGAGCGAGCGTTCTTATCAATAGGCTCGTAGAATTTTTAAAAATTAATATTCCTAAATATATTTTTCGCTCTTTGTTCTACATATATTTGAAATATTTCAAGGTCATTGTACATAAGTCGATTTGGATTAGGTATATAAAAAGCTATGAAGAAGAAAAAAAAAAAAAAAAACAATTCGGATTCGTGTTATAAAATTAAATCTGTCTGTCCCACATAAAATCTATTGGCCATTCTACGAGCCGAGAGGAAAAATTTAAAAAAGTTTTGTCCTACATGGCTGATGGAAGTACCGACTCCGAAAAAACATTGTGTTGATTTTTTTAAGTATGGGCTTCCTTTTTTTTTTGTTCTGCTTCTATTTCAATGTTTATATGTATTAATTGATTTATTATTTTCTGTGCAAAGTATATCGTTCAGTTGAGAAATTAGTGCCTTGAGAAATACCCGAACCCACGACATCTGGGAAGAGTCCTGCTTGTGTCACTAATTTTTCAACTCAACCATACAAAATAACGATTACTTTGATTAATGAGACCTCACCAGATAGGTACCGGTGTTTTTGAAGAAGGGCCCATATGTAACTATGTCGGGTTCGAATACAGGGCCGCTGTATTCGAACCCGGGACCTTTACCTTACTGTGACGAGCTCCGTGCCAACGCCTAAACCGTTGCGGCAACCGACGCCCCTTATGTGAAACTATAATTATTATTATATTTATATATATATTCATTCGGATGTATTAGGGTAAAAAAATAAT
>CM077101.1:16434991-16455276 GCA_039619505.1 Cimex hemipterus
TATATATTCATTCGGATGTATTAGGGTAAAAAAATAATATACAAATCTGTACTAAATTAATAAATCAGATTAGATATTTAAAGTCGGAAAAAACCCAAAGGAAATTCACTAAAACTAAAATACATCGAAAACCATGTTTTATAGAAAAAACACAATTTGGATTCGATTTGAGCACCCTTCGAAACCTTTGAATAAGAATTTTAATAGGAAAGAAAAATTATACATTTTTGCTTGGATCCGCCGAGACAAGTTTTCCAGTCGATGGCGTCCAGTGTTCCACAAAAACAATTCATAATACGTCTGGATTTTATCCAAATTCACCGTATTAACAGCCTTTTGAAAGCAGAACGCCTTTGTTTCATCCTATGTCAACAAAAATTTGATTTTATGTCAGTAAAAGTGTGAAAAAATAAAACTGAAAACCACAAATCTATTCAAAAGCTTTACTATTATTATTTTTTTTTTTTAATCCCCGGTTGTAATTTATTTACGGAGACAAGTTTCATGCTGTTACGTATAGTTTATACCGTTGTAAACGAAGTCCCTTGAGAACAGTGGAGCCATTTAAAAGTTCCCAGTGTTATCATTTTTGAAAAAATATTGTGAGCATTCAAAGGGGAAAAATCAGAGAGAAAAAAACTATTTTTTGGTATTTTTCAGAAATTTGAATTCTGAGGCTTTTGCGAATGAAAAAAACAACGAATATCAACTTTATTTATTGGCGAAACATATTTTTATGGATGTATAATGATATAATAAATAGTATAAGAATATAAAATAATTTATGAACGACGTAGCGAAATATATATTAATATTGGTTTTTCTCACACCCATAAACCCGTGAATAATATAGGAAAATGCAAAAAATATTTTGTCGTTAACTTTTCCCTGTGGCGTCGACTACGGGGGTCACTTTTTACCGATGTCCTGCGTTCCTAAAAAAACTCGTAACTCCTCGGGGTGTTATTCAAATTCAACGTTTTAATAACCGCGAGAATGTAGAATATTTCTTCTCTCATTGTATGCCAATCACGAGCTGCTAAGGAATTTTGAAGGAAAAAAGTTCAGAATTTTTTTTTTCAAAATTTCGTATTCAGGGTTTTGGGGATGTGACAAAACGAACATCAACGCGTTTCCTCCGCGTACAAAAATAATTTAACCTCAACTATTCCCCGTTTTGTCGCATACGGGTCGCTGTTTTTAAGCTGTGTTCCTCCAAAAAGAAAAAAAAAATTCAACGTTTTAATAACCGTCATAAAGCAGAATATTTCTTCTCTTATGCGATGTCAATCAGGTTTAGATAATTGATCATTGTAAGTGATAAACATAATGACAAATAGATAATTGCTCAATTTTTTTTTTTAAATCATCGGTTCTAATATATTAATAAATTCACTAGTTTTCGTGGTCAGCTTGACCAATTAATATCGTTCATTACTGAAGGTTTTTAGCTGAGATAAAAAGTCAGTGTCACGTGCGGGATTCGTGACCTCGTGAGGTGGTAGAGCAGTGGCGTATCTTGTCGAAAATCGTGGGTTCGAATCCCGCTCGTGACACTGACCTTTTATCTAAACTAAAATCCTTAATCAATTTAAATATATTGATAGATTTGATGTTTGTGCCGTTAAATGTAGTTTATTACGTTAAAAGTCCTTTATAGTTTCCCACAGATCTGTTTTGACTTTTTTTCTTCAAAATTTCGTATTCAGGGTTTTGACAAAACGAACATCACAGCCTTTGTTTCCGCGTGCAAAAATAATTTAACCTTAATTTTTCCCTGTGGCGTCAACTAGGGGGTCAGTGTTTTTAACTGGTGACCTGTGTTAAAAAAAAAAAAAAAAAATAAATAAATAAATAAATAATAAAAAAACCTAGGTGATATCCAAATTCAACGTTTTAATAACCGTCAGAAAGCAGATTATTTCTTCTCTCATGCGATGTCAGTCACGTTTAGATAATTGATCATTATAAGTGATAAACATAAGTTTTAAAATCACCGATTCTAATATATTAACTTATATTAATTAAATTCACTAGTTTTCGTAGTCCGCTTGACCAATTAAAATCTTTCAATTAATTAAGGTTTTTAGTTGAGATAAAAAGACCTCACGAGGTCACGATAGCGCACGTGGTACAAAAGCAAATTATCGCCATTTACGTGATTTTCAAAAATGTTAGAAAGAATTTTGAAGGGGAAAAAGTTCAGAAAAAAAATTCGTATTAAGGGTGTTGTGGATGTGGCAAAAACGAACATCGCCTTTTTATTCCGCTTACAAAAATATTTTAAATTTTTTATCCAGAAGATTTATGAATTTTGGAATCCAACACCTGAAATCGGATAAAAAATTGACAAATCCATCTAATTTAAGTGCGTAGAATGCGCTTAGAACGAATCAGATTTTTTTCTCTCTTAAAAATTACCGTACACGATCGGAATTGTAAGAAACCACCCTTCATCATCCTACAGCACGTAAGTTATAAATATTTACAATTGAAGATTCGGGTCGAAATCGTATAATAAATCATGCTGGAGGTTTAGTCGGAATGTTGCTTGTTAATAGGAAGGAAGGTAATCGTTGGTCCCCTAGTACTACTGCAGGTCCTAACCGATTTCTCGACGACTCTCCAGCTTCCTCTATATCGTTTCGACGCTCATTTCCATTCACATCTGAACCGAATGAAAATGTTGGATATTTTTAGACTTAAAAAAGAAAAAACAAGAGGTCAATCGTTCTTATTAAAATCGTTAACCGGAAATCATGTACTATAAAGTAGTTTAAAGTTTAATTATCAGTTCTGGGGGGGGGGAGTTAAAATTAAAACAACCAAAGTGTTTAAGAGTGGAAAGAAATACTTGAATACAGTATATATCATTAATGCTGCTTTCGGGTTGGAGTGTGTACCCCGCTCTTGGAAGCTATAATGATTCTTAAACCAGGAAATTATCCCACTGATAAAAAATACACGCCTAATTCAGTGCTTATTGTTGGGTCAAAGGTGCTCGAAAAGCTTCTACCAAGAAGATTGAAACCTATTATTGAAGATAAAATGCTCATAACTAGCCATCAATTTGGATTTCACGGATAAAGCGTTGGAAGAACAGAAAGTATGCTCGGGTTCTTCCTGAATGTCGCTCAAGCCTTTGTTAAACTGTGGTACCAGGGGGTGCTGTTCAAGTTGCAACGGGACCTTCCACAGCAGTCCTTTTTTATGCTGCGATCATACCCGGCTGACGGGATCTTCAGAATTTTCAGATGGTACTCCACGCTAAGACAGATATCAGCGGTAGTGCCACAGGGCAGTGTCTTTGATCCTCTCCTCTACTTTCTATTCACTTGTCTAGATAAGATTCGACAATAGTGGCCATCTTGACTACTTTAGACAGTGTTGAAAAAGCAATGGCCAAGCTTTGTAAGTGGACAGCAAGGTGGCGCATTCAACTAAACAAGACAAAATCTTTGCATGTTAACTTCACCAATAGAAAATTTGTCGCCATTCCATTAGAACATGCAACTAGGGTACGTATCCAAATATAGCGATGTACTTGGGTATGACCTTAGATGCCAAACTCATTGAAAAGAGCATGCTGTCCAAAAATGTCAAGAACTGAAAATCAAATTTCGGAAAATGTGCTGGCTCCTTGGTTGATATTCAAAATTGGATACTCATAGAAAGTACAAGTACTTTACAATCAAGTTCTAAAGCCTGTAGGACTTACGTTATCCAGCTTTGGGGATGTACCAAGAAAACTAATGTGAAGATGATACAGATGTTTCAAAACAAAATGTTACGGATCATTGTGAATGCATCAGGACCACCGGATAGAAAACTGTTGGAGATGCAATTCAACGCTTTGCTGAGAATCATGAGCAAAAGCTTCACCGGTATGAAAATGAGCAAACTCTCCAGTTGTTGGATAACAGCGAATAAGAAGCCTTAAGAGAACGAAGCCCTTAGGCCTGGTGGCTAGTGCAGTGTTTTTTCTATTATCACTTGTGTTCATTATGGCAAAATGTGCAGTGAGATTTGTTTCCCTTGGACTGTGGAGGTTAGTTAGTGAGCTAATTATTCCTTAATGTGAATTATATATTAAAGTAAAGTAGCTGGAAATGGTGGATCGACCTAAACAGCGACTACAGGCAGACAAGTATGATCGAAGCATTGTAAAGTTCACAAATGTACTGGGTTGATGATGATGATAAGACTATCATAGCATTAAGAAGTTTGTGTTTTGTTTCCTTTGCACTGCACTCTTTTGGTGTTGGTATTGTACTTTCCAGTTCAGTGCAACGGCCTAGATTCTTTCCCTAAGCTGTTCTAGGTCATTCGTAAATACACTTCGTCTCCACGTGTCTTTCTATAACCTACCTAAGGTCACCATTCAATAACTCCTGTATTTTCTCAGGTGCCAGTGACCTGTACTCTTCTACCACTGAGCGTTTGACCCCTCTTTAACTTTAGCAGTGAGTTTGACAAATTTGGTGAGGGTTTGATGATTTAACACGAGTTTACTGTTTCTAACACCTGTTGAGTCTACCCACTCCTCTTTTTGTCTTTTCCGAATCCATTTTGTGATGGAGACTACTATGTATTTTTTCGGAATCCCAAAAATAGGTTCAGAGCATATATATCCTATTCTTGTAGATCTTTTTCTGGCCAGTATACCTGTAACAAAATCAATTGATAAAATTAGTAAAGGAATAAGTCTCATTTGAACGTAGTTTTTGATATTATTAAGATAAGTGGATGGCCACCCATCATGATGTCATTAGATGTGATGATACCTTATACTGGTTGGAACTGTGGTGCTGGTTCATTTTAACCGACTTAGCTGAATCCTGCCTCCGTCGTCGGGTTTTATTGTTGTGGTTGTTCCATCAAGTTTGGGTCTTCCATCAATTCAATCCATTCGACAGTTTCTCCTGTTTTGTGGACCTCTTTCAGACTAACTGAAGGTTCTCTAAAACACAGGCGTTTCGCCATTTTCAGTGTGGTTCCGTGATTCTTTCTGTTAAGACATAACCACTACTTGGACAAAGCAGGAACAACTGCACCCGCTCTAAATTCGTGGAATTACCTAATCTTAAGAGATTGGCTAAATTTGGTGTTGACCTGTGGCAACGTTGGTGAGAGGTAAAAACGGTTAAACCTTCTTTAAAGAATCTGAGGTTTAAATCGACACGTCAATAAATAAAGGAAGATCGTTCGACGAGTTGCTTGTAACGTTTTTCGACACTTTGGAAGGATTTCGGGTGTGAACATTTTCTCACTTGTCAGTGGAAAGGATGTAGGAGGAAAAACAATGCTACTTGTTGATTACACCTGTCCTTTTTTTTTAAACTATTAATAATGTATATTTATTGTTTACGTTAATGATTATGAGTTTATTTAATTTCACGGGGACGAGTCGTATGCAGCGGAGAAGACGATTTCACCCGTCTTCCAGGGAATTTCAGTAATTTCTTCCCAAAACTTGTCACCGTTTGGGAGTCGGACAAGTGGTTTTGGCAGCCAACCAAGCGATTCTAAGTGGTCATTTCATAGATTCTGTAATAGGCGAAAATCCTACGTTGCGATGGTAGATCGTGTGAATTTCCAATTCCAATGCGTCCCGGTCAATTGTGAATGATTAGTTTGATCGCTTTACCCACAGTTTGGTGACAGTCTTCTAGGTATGCAGCCAGCTATAATTTTGAAGAAACAGATTTTTTTAATAAACTTTTCTGGTTTTGTTGTGTTTGTATTTCAAAGCAGTATTTCAGCGTTTTTTCATGCAAGTTAAACAGATAATAGGAGTGATTAAATTAGATTAGATAACTACTAGGAGATGGTGAGATGCGGTCTGGTATGACGTAAGTTTTAGAAAAACGTTTTCTTTATTCATGCCAACGTTTCGATCTTTATTGAGATCATCTTCAGGGCCTCGCCTTTATAAGCATTGTTTAAAGTTTACAAATGCATGTAAGAAAACATATGAAATTATACAATGCTAGACAATTTTAGGTTAAAAAAATCATATTGATTAGCTATGTAAAATGTTTTAAAACCCAAAAAGCTACCTATAAATTAGGCCTAAAAATACTTTCCTTAAAACAAAAAATTTCCCTTCGTTTTAAGCACCGTTCAAAACCTATAACGATTTTTTCTAAATAAAAAATTTAAATTTTTTTGGTAGGGGGTTGGATTGTTATGTTATTATACGTTGGAGACAAATGATAAAATAAAAGAAAACTGGCCAAAGACTTTATTCTATTTTTCGGTTTTGTTTATTTTACAGAGGCGACGTGTGTAGTTCTAAAACCCTGTCAAGTTTCTCGCGGATCGGTTGAGTTGTTCTAGTTATCCTAGTTTTTATGATTTCCGAGAAATATCGGTCGCCTAATTTTAAGATAAATAAAAGTCCATTTATGTTTTAGTGGTCAATTGACCAAGTTACTTCTTTCAATTATTTATTCTTTTCATGTAAGCTCATTGTAAGGAAATGGCCAAAGAGGGAAAATTCGAACGGTCAGAGAGTTGGTATCCATGAAAATCGAAGTCAAGATAGTTCGAGTGGTAGAGCAGCGGCGTATTCAGCCGAAGGTCGTGGGTTCGAATCCCGCTCGTGACACTGACTTTTTTATCTCCACCAAGACCTTCAGCGTTACTGTTTGGTCCTTCCCCAAGGGAGTTGATCTTTTCCTTGTATAGGTAAATGAGTGAATAATAACAAAAGAACGTAAAAAAAATCAATTCTTTCTTATTATTAATAAAATGAAATAAACAAGCTGCAATACCGTCTTTGTGTTGATTAAAACAAACATAAAAATTGACTTTCCGTTGTGAATTAAATGATAAAAAAAAATCCTATTTTACGGACCAATTAAAATGAAACACTTGCGTCAGGATACTCGCAGGATGAAAATGGGTTGATCCTGGGTCCTTTCTTCCACCAATTAAAATTCCAACGTGTCGCCTCTAGTGCAGCTCTTTTGGCGGCCCTTATAAATTGCACTGCCATAGACCTTACCTAAAAAGAGACAAAACATTTTAAGCTATTTTGCTATTGTGGCTCTACGGAATTCAATATAGTACTCTTGCTGTAGTCAGCTGCCAAATACAATTTCAATATAGTGGCCTAGGTTCTTTGGTTTAGATTATTGGTAAAAACCTACAGAGGAGGTCGTTACTCATTTGGTGTTGGAAGAATTTAAAACCTCAGGGTTAGTTGGTAGAATTGACTATAGACAATGGCAAAAGCATTTATAGCGGGCACAATGATGATACATATAGTTGTGAATAAGGAACCAAAACGTTTTTTAAATGAATGCCGTTCGTACAAAAAAATGTTTATTGGCTGAAGAATCAACCGCAAAACCAGCAAAGTGTGCGAGAAGGCGCGTCATTTCCGAATTTCTGATGGCACACGTGCATAAATTTTGATGATAACAAGGATTTTGCAAACAATACAATGATTGATTGGTATAACCCCCCCCCCAGGGTGCATATCGAATGAGCTTATGTACCATCCGATCCTCACCGTCCAGTAGGTCCTCAATTACCAACGCACCGTCATCATTGTGCCCCACCGACGGACCGTAACTATTGTTTTCCATCATCCAAACGATCGACATTCCTTGCAGAATGATAACAATCATCGACTGCTTGGAGATGCAAAGCGATTATTAAACCCATACATTTTTCGATCTTTTAGAAATGCAAGCGGTCTTCCAACTAAAATATTTTTATAATCCTGATGCAGATTATAAATTGAAAAGTGCGGAAGAAAGTTATCCCTTTTTTAGTGTTGCACTAGCGGAAAAAACCTAAAAATATTCAAATTTTATTACATTAAAGATATGGTGAATTTTAAATGAAAAAGATTTAATTTGAAACAAAAAAGGTCAATTTAAAATTAAAGAGGGTACATTTGATTAAAAATAATTAATTTGAGGGTAAAACATTTTAATTTGGCAATAAAAAGCTTTATATTTTTTCAAAAGTTTTGAAATACAAAGGAATTTTACTTTAATTGTTTATATTTCCTTTCATCTCTCGAGTTTTTTTATTGCTTTGTAGAAATGATTAATTTAAAATCAAAATTTGTTAATTTGATGATTGTTCAATCATGATTGTCAACATTCCGTTACTATTGTTAAGGTTTAAGAATTCCAAGATCCTGGAATTTTTCAACCTGACAATAGAGAAGATAAGAACCGTGGAGTTAGTAATCTATAAAATAACATTACGATTGTGTCAATTGAATTTTGAAATTGTACAGTACAGTAAAATATTATCATTCCAGACAACTCTGGATCACGACACGGCCTTGAAGAAAAAGCAAATTCGGTTGTTGTCAGTAAATTTTGGCAATAACAATTGAATTTGCTCATTCATACAGACCATGGTATAAAGGATACTAGGAAGCGGGAAAAACATTTTCTTTATCGTGCCGACGTTTCGATTTTTATTGAGGTCATCTTCAGGGCTAAATGTAAACAATGTTTGTTAATCCCAGGCCCTGAAGATGGTCTCAATAAAGATCGAAACGTCGGCACGATAAAGAGAATCTTTTTTCTGAAACATTCATCACACCAGAGCGCATCTCACGATTTCTAAATAATTATCGATTGACGGTCACTAATCACTACACATTAATATGATGGATAAAAGCTGTAATTACAATTGCAATTAAAAATTAAACAAACTTAAATGCAAATATAATCGAATTTTTCTTTCACATTGGATTTTTAAAAATATATAAAAATGATATCTTTATATATTTTAACTGTATTTAAAGAAAAGGTTGCATTGAAATTTACAAAAAAAAAAAAAAATTGCAGTAAACTAGCGTTAATATTTAGTGTATGTTAAAAACAATTTTGTGAAAAAAAAATTTGAACTTTAAAATAAGCTTAATTTGACGGAAAAAGCTATAATTAAAATTGCAATTAAAAATTAATCAACTTTAAGTACAAAAGTAATGGAATTTCTTTCACATTGGAATTTAAAAAAATGTAATGGGCTTGTATATAAAATATAACCTGAAAATTGTTTTTAGTTCTGAAAAAAATGTCAGTGTCACGAGCGGGATTCGAACCCACGACCTTCGGCTAAATACGCCGGTGCTCCACCACTTGAGCTATCGTGACCTCGATCCACTCGGGCATCAACTTCCCATCTCAACCCCACCTTTTGAGTTTTCCCTCCTTTTCGCATGTTTGAAATGTCGAGGTCACGATAGCTCAAGTGGTCGAGCAGCGGCGTATATAGCCGAAGATCATGGGTTCGAATCCCGGTCGTCCCGTTGACTTTCTTATCTCAACTAAAAACCTTAATTAATTGGTCAAGCGGACATACTGAGCTAAATTACTGAATCTAATTTAAAAAAGTTCAATTTGAAGTTCAAAAACTTAATTTGACCACAAAAGCCATATACAGCTTAAAAAAACTTCAAATACACATGAGTTTTGTTTTATGCTCGTAGAATTAATGCCACCTTATTAACTTGATGTTAAAAGGGCTAATTTGCAATTTACAGAGTTCAATTTGATGTTAAGAAATGCTAATTTGACGGAGAACGGCATACATTTTAAAAAAATCTCAAATACACAAGAATTTTCCTTTTACACGCTCATATATCATACGAACTTCTAAGTCTTTTTAATGCTTAAAAAAAGAAGAGTTAACTTAAAATTCAAAATGGTTAATACTGAAATTGAAAAGGATTAGTTAGGAGTTAAGTGGAGTTAATCTGAAATGAAAGAAGGTTAATTTGACAGAAAAAGTACATTTTACAACCAAGCAATTTTCACGTGCTTATGTTCCATACTATCTTGTAAATGGTTAATGCTTAAAAGAAAGGATTAATTTAAAATGAAAAATGCTAATTTGATGCTGTATGTATTTTCTGCTTAATGTTAATTTGAAGTTAAAATAGATAATGGAAAAAAGCCATAATGGCAATTAATATTAAAAATTATTGTATAATTAAATATAAAAATAAAGAATCCTTCTTTCAATCGGGGATTTAAAAAATTTGTACGTTAACAGCTAATAACTACGGAAATAACATCCACCATTTTTTACTTATTATTCATCTGTTGAGCTACGACGATTAATTTAATTGCTTACTTGCATATTGCATGAAAAAGGTAGCCAATCAGGCTGTAATAATTGAAATGCGACAGAGCTGAAGTAAACAAGTGATTCGACCAGATGGCATGTACCGATTATGGGGACAAGCAATTGGCCGGAATAAGTAGTGGCTGCTAAGTAATTGAAAATAAGTACACTACTTAAATGAATAGGTGGGCGCAATAAAGGCCAATCAGAACAAATCACATTTACCTTTTTTATGATGGTTTTATTGAGGTATTTGGTGGGCGTTACAAACTAGCCGCGTGCTGGTGATCTTATAGTCCTTGGAGGTTCTAGATGCAGCCGAGCTCTAGCTGTCAGCAGCGTCGACTGTTGGAAATATGAATTTTGAGTGCTTTTATGGGCACTCGTGCTGTTTGCTCCATGCTGAGTCCCTGCCGTAAGTGTGTTGTAGTACGCTAGTAGCATGCTCATTGGCTGCCGGGAAGGCAGAACCATTGTTCAAGTAGTGGCGATTTCTAGTCGAGATTCTGTCCAAAGAATGTAAAATGTACTGCTACTACAAATTGGTATTACTAAAAAAGTGTATAGCTGTTTTCCCTTATTAACCATTGAATTCACTTTCATTCCACCCTGGCTAATCCGACCCGCCGAAAGATGTATGATTAAGAAGGAAAGTTATTGAATCATTTTTTTATTTTTCATCTGATTGCATATAATTTGCCTGTCGTCAAATTATAGAGAAAACGCCGTTTTAGAAAAAAAATGTTAATTGCTACTTTACTGGCTCGATAAGTTTATCAATTATCGTAACGTTTAAACGTTACTTAATAGAGATTTATCTCTGTTGTACTGGATTGTTTTATTAGCTTATCTTGCCATCTCACTCCGAGCCGAATAACCGACGATCCCGAGGACCCATTTATTTAAAAAAAAAAAAAAAAAAAAAAAAAAAAACCATTGACGCGGAGTAAAAACTCTCAACGGGAAATATCAATTTTGAACTTTTGGACTATAAAATTTGTTTGAATAACAACGTATGTTTGGGCGGTGTTTATTTTTTTCTTCTCTACTTGTTGAGTTTTAGATAGACCGTCTTGTCACCGCTTCGAAATAAATTGGATCGTTTTTTTTTTGCGAGGAGAACTCGCGATTAGACACTCTCCGTCATCGTGCTCATTCGTATGACTGAAATAAACTGAAATTTTTTTTTCTCACTTCAGTTTGACGATCTGTTAAGAGTGATAGTGATAAATAACGAATTTGTTATATCGAAATAAACTATTTAAAAAAAAATTAACTGATTATGGCTTTTAGATAAAAACAGAAGTAAAAGGCCAGGGTATATCTGTTCACTTTTATATCAGTCGATCCGTTAATTAAATTTGTCCTTTTCTGGTCCGCAATTCTCGCCCTGTATTTCAGTCGAATTCTCTCTCGTTATTGAATCATTGGTGAATCTCGACAAATTCTACACCACATAACATATACATTTGTATATTATTGTATTGTTGTATAACCCCACTCCGACGAATATCAATAACACTTTTTATTATTTATTTATTTTTTTTTTTTTTAAATAGTTCCAATAACACTTTGACAACAAATTAACATAACGGTGAGAAATGTAACCTTGTTGTGCAAATTCCTTTTTATTTTATATAAAAACCGAATTAACGTTTTTTTCAACTCCACACATTCAGAAGATAGTATGCCCACCCACACACACACACACACACACACACACACACACACACACACACTTGAATTAAAATTGCTTGGTTGTAAACTGTACTCTCAAATTAACTTTTTTAATATCCAATTACGCATATTTAACTTCAAATTTATTTTTTTAAAATTTCAAATAAACCCTTTATTTAAAACATTAAACAGCTTGCAAAATTGTACGAATTATAAGCATGTAATATAAATGTTACGTGCGTCCAACATTAAAAAAAAAAAAAAAAAAAAAAAAAAAAAAAAATTACGCTAAATTAATTCTTTTTCACGCCGAATTTACCTTCTTTCATTTCAAATTAACTCCATTTAACTCCCAATTATCCCTTATAAAATTCGATATTAACCATTTTGAATTTTAAATTAACCCTTGCATTAAAGCATTAAAAATATTTTTAAGGGGAAATTGCAGTGTATTTGAGGTTTTGTAAAAATACACACGTTTTCCCGTCAAATGAGCACTTCTTAACATCAAATTAGCCAATGCTACTAGTGTACTACAATACACTTATGGCGGGGACTCAGCATGGAGCAAACGGCACGAGTGCCCATAAAAGCACTCATAATTCATATTTCCAACAGTCGACGCTGCTGACAGCTAGAGCTCGGCTGCATCTAGAACCTCCAAGGACTCTAAGATCACCAGCACGCGGCTAGTTTGTAACGCCCACCAAATACCTCAATAAAACCATCATAAAAAAGGTAAATGTGATTTGTTCTGATTGGCCTTTATTGCGCCCACCTATTCATTTAAGTAGTGTACTTATTTTCAATTACTTAGCAGCCACTACTTATTCCGGCCAATTGCTTGTCCCCATAATCGGTACATGCCATCTGGTCGAATCACTTGTTTACTTCAGCTCTGTCGCATTTCAATTATTACAGCCTGATTGGCTACCTTTTTTATGCAATATGCAAGTAAGCAATTAAATTAATCGTCGTAGATCAACAGATGAATAATAAGTAAAAAATGGTGGATGTTATTTCCGTAGTTATTAGCTGTTAACGTACAAATTTTTAAAATCCCCGATTGAAAGAAGGATCCTTTATTTTTATATTTAATTATACAATAATTTTTAATATTAATTGCCATTATGGCTTTTTTCCATTATCCATTTTAACTTCAAATTAACATTAAGCAGAAAATACATACAGCATCAAATTAGCATTTTTCATTTTAAATTAATCCTTTCTTTTAAGCATTAACCATTTACAAGATAGTATGGAACATAAGTACGTGAAAATTGCTTGGCTGTAAACTGTACTTTTTCTGTCAAATTAACCTTCTTTCATTTCAGATTAACTCCACTTAACTCCTAACTAATCCTTTTCAATTTCAGTATTAACCATTTTGAATTTTAATTTAACTCTTCTTTTTTTAAGCATTAAAAATATTTAGAAATTCGTATGATATATGAGCATTTAAGGGGAAATTGCAGTGTATTTGAGGTTTTGTAAAAATACACACCTTTTCCCGTCAAATGAGCATTTCTTAACATCAAATTAGCCTTTCTAAATTTCAAATTAGCCCTTTTGACATCAAGTTAATAAGGTGGCATGAAATCTACGCATATAAAGTAAAATGCATGTGTATTTGATATTTTTTAGCTGTGTATCGTTTTTTCCGTCAAGTAAGTTTTTAAACTTCAACTTGAACATTTTTAATTAATTAATTTTCATGTTATATTTTATCTGTAGAGATTAGGGACTGTTAATCGACAATTATTCAGATATCGTGAGATACGGTCTGGTGTGATGAAAGTTTCAGAAAAACATTTTCTTTATCGTGCCGACGTTTCGATCTTTATTTTGAGATCATCTTCGGGGTCTTGTGTTGTCTGCATTTCAGCAAAAAAAGCTCCCTGATTGATGGCCGATGCGTGTTTGTTTCTCATTATTGGCCATGTCCTTCAGAATACTTTTAGCTGCGTGTACGTATGTAGTTGCAATTTTTTCATAGAATCCCATATCCTTCGTTCTTCTCGTGTAGAATATGTGCAGAGATTTTGCTGAAATGCAGACAACACAAGGTCCTGAAGATGATCTCAATAAAGATCGAAACGTTGGCACGATAAAGAAAATGTTTTCCTGAAACCTACATCACACCAGACCGCATCTCATGATATATGAATAGTCACATTTTATATAAAAACCCATTATTTATTAAAACTCCAATATGAAAGAAAATTCCATTATTTCTGTACTTAATGTTGTTTAATTTCTAATTGCAATTTTAATTATAGCTTTTTCCGTCAAATTAATCTTTTTTAAAGTTCAAATAACTTTTCTTTCATTTCAAATAACTGTTTTTAATCTTTCCCATTTTATATTAACTCTTTTTAACAGCAAATTAAATTTTTCTATAAATATCAATGTCACCCTTTCTTTAAATCATTACAGTTAAAATTTAAAATTATCTAAACTTAAAGATAAAAATTGTTATTGTTAAATGCAATAGTACGTGACGTTTATAAAAATATTTTACAGATATTAAAATTTTGAAATTGACCTCGCCAATCTTTTCTCCATTCAATTAACACTAATGTTAAAAGGGAGCGAACGAACAATCGCCCATTCGTATAGAAATTCACAAAGATTTCTCGTAAATTGTATAATTAATTGTAGACGGAAGCGTCGCCATCTTCTGTCAGGAGCGTGAAATCAATTGAACCCAATAACGGCAATGTCACAGGGTGTTTTCCAGTTTGACAGGCAGCCAGCTCGGCTCTTAGGCCCGCCACAAACCTATCCAGATGAGTTTGTCCCGTTCTGAAAGAGAACTGAATGTGATAACCCTCTACAAGACACATTGCCTTTAATTGGCATATACTTGACTTTACACTCACACACATACACACACACACACACACACACACACACATATATATATATATATATATATATAATTTTACGCAGGGCGGGCGACCAGGACCCGAGGAGCTAAAAGCCTGGGAAGGCCCCATCCCTAAAAGATCCGGGTTTCCTTTTGGACTCATTTACAAACCCCAAGATTGTGGACCATTTTATCCTGGGGAGTGATTTGGTGATGTTCTCTCCTACAAAAGTTTCAAATCTAGATCTAGCATACCTGTAATACTCTGCGAGGTAGTGCTTTGCCGTTTGTTCTGTTATTTCGCAAAAACCGCTAAAGCGATCTCGTAGAATACCCATTATGGAGAGGTGTCTTCTCGGGGAGTGGATCTTCGAATACCTATCAGCCTACTAATTCCCTTCCTTGAGATAGAGAATAGACATTCCGATTCTGCTGGTTTGCTGGTTTGATCACCTTAACAAACTCTTTCGATTGCCTATGCCCGGTTGATAGATACCACTCCCTAAAGAATGATTTCATGACCCAGTTTTTAATAATCTTTCGCTGTGCTCTTAGAGTGAGGTAACACCGGTTGTGGCCAGACAAACGCAGAATTAAAGCCTTCTTTGGTTAGGCTATCTGCCTCTTCAATGCCATCGTGTTCTTTATGTGCTGGTATCCAAATAAGGGTTACCTTCTTACACCTGAAAGAGATCCTATTGATAAGATCTACAGTATTTCCCTAGCATAGCTATCACATTCTGCAAGGCAGTGTCGAGCCGTTTCTTACTTTGTTTCACAGAAGCGGCAAAAGGGGTCTGGTAGAGTACCCGTTATGAAGAGGTGTCTTCTCAAGGGGCAATGGCCCATTAGGATACCTATCAGCCTCCTAATTCCCCTCCTAGAGTTAGAGAATAACCTTTCGCTTCTTTTCGTTTGATTCCGTGTCCGGGGGGATTGGTTCATGCCCCAGCAACTTATACTCTCTTTCGCTGTGCTTAAAGAGTGGGGTAATACAGGTTGTGGCCCGACAAACGCAGTATTTGATCCTTCCTTGGCCAGGCTGTCCGCCTCTTCATTGCCGTAGTGCCCCTTATGAGCTGGTATCCAATTGAAGGTTACTCTAGTTTCATCCCTAATAGTTTTCCTATTGATATGTTCAACGGTTTCCTGTACCAGCCTAGATGTAGATAATTCTTTTTGTAATGACTTAAGACTGGCCTGACTGTCGGAAAAAATTCTAATATCTTTTCGTTTAGTATTATTATCCATGGGTGTTCTGCAGCAAACATTGATGGCCCAGGACTCCGCCTGAAAGACTGAGGTGTTCAGTCCTATTAGACCAATCTGAATTATTCTTTAGTGGACAGTTTGTAAACAAAAACTCGCGTCAGTCTCGGGTTATAGTCACCTAATCTCTTTTCGCTTCTTAAGAGTGAATGAAGGTTTACTAGACTATAAAAATATTATTGCACAAATAAATTTTTTGAATCTAAGAGGCCAATTATTTTATATTAAAAAAAAAAAAAACTTACATTTCATTCCATCTTATTAACATGATGCCAAAAGGGTTAATTTGAAACAGAGACTAATTTGATGGTAAGGAATGCTAAATTGGACGAAAAAGGTTTTTTTAACTTATATTATACTGCAGACATCCCAACCACATCCTCTACCCTCCTCGCATCCTTCGCAGACGATACAGCCGTGCTTTCCTCTAACACCGATCCTGCAATTGCTTGGGAGGAGCTCCAGGCACACGTTCAACGTATAGCCGAATGGAGCAAACTCTGGAGAATAAAAATTAATGAAAGCAAATGCTCCCAAATTACATTTACCCTCCGACACAAAACCCATCATTCAATAACTCTCAATGATATCCCAATCCCAAAAACCGATTGTGTACGCTACCTTGGGTTCTACCTCGACTCACGTTTAACCTGGAACCGACACATACAAATAAAAAGACAGGAACTGAACCGACGCTTTGGACTACTTTATAAATTACTAGGACGTACATCTAACATGTCGACAAAAAATAAACTGACAATTTACAAAGCATTACTTAAACCGATCTGGACATACGGACTAGAACTGTGGGGCACCGCTAAGCCTACCCACGTCCAACGAATACAATCCTTCCAATCTAAAGTCCTCAGAATCATTATAAACGCTCCTTTCTATGTTTCCAATTTGACTCTCCACAAAGACCTCAAAATCCCATTTGTAAATAAATTAATTCCCACCACATTCTCCAAATTCCATGACAAACTCTCCAAACACCCTAACCCATTAGCTCATTCCATGTCCAACAAAATCCATCCCTACAACCCGGACAGAAGACTAAAGCGGAGATGGCCCCGGGACCTCCTCACCAAGGAATAGCCCTCGGAAAAATGGGAGAGCAGCGATGGCTGCACTCTCCCCTCAAGACAAAATGAACTGTGCTGTGTATATAAGTCACAAAATTACAAAATGTATAAACATATACAGATGGTAATAAAAAAAAAAAAAAAAAAACTTATATTATATAAAAATTTGAAATGCCTTTAAATGCAGATATATGTACTTAATTTGAAAGAAGAGATAGTGGATTTGACGTGAAGAAGTGTTTGACAAAAATTTGACGGAAAAAACTATATATTTTTTAAAATTTCAAACACACGGAAAATTTATTTTACATGCTTACATTTCGTACCACTTCAGTTTTTAACATTTTCAGAAAATGTTAATTTGAAATTAAATAATATTAATTTATATTAAATAAGATTAAGTTGAATGAAAAAGGTTAATTGGAAGGTAAGGATAAAATCAATGGCACGAGCGGGATTCGAACCCACGAACTTCGGCTCAATACACCGCGCTCTACCACGGACACCAACCTCCCATCTCAACCAAGCCTTTTGAATTTTCCCTCCTTTTTGCTATATTTCAAATGTCGTGTAATCCATTGGATTGCCTTTATAATCTCAACCAAAACATTAATTAATTGAAAAAATGTTTATTTGGTAAATTGAACCACGAAATTTAACACATGTAATAAAACGATAATCTTTACAAATTAATTATTATTTTGTAAAATATATACAAAAAGAAACAGTCTTCCGTTAACTTACATGAAAACCTTTTATTGTTTTCCTGTCCTTTAAAAATCCCATAAAAAATTGCATTAATTTTATTTTCCAAACTTGATAGCATGGAACAAACTAGTTTGATTCTTTAAGAAGGGATTCTTCAAGAACGTTATCAACTGGCTTGGAATTGTGTAATTTGCGCGTAACAAAAAATCGCTGGTTCGATCTGAGAAGATTAAAGAAAAACAGACAGGCTAGATGTATGTCTCTAGTGAATCTTTTGATAAAGAATTAATTTGCTGTTGACCGATAACATCTATCTGCTAAATTAAAGAAAACGAGTGAAAAAATTTTAAATCGACATTCCATACAATTTATATTGTGTCAACAACAAATCGGCTGAGTGTGATGTGCCCAGGTACGTCAGCTCGGGATGTCCTTTCAACTGAAACAGGCATCGTGCCAAAGTGGAACAGCTGACTTTTGCCTTAACCACTTTCAATTGTAATCTATGTTCCAACTGGTTAAAAGGATTTCTTTTTTTACAGGCAAACTCCCGTCGGATGTGAGAGGATTGGTTTAATTAAAGTGATAGCCGTGAGAGCAAATATCCTTTAAATCAAGAGATGTTTTCGACTTTGTTTGCATTGATAGCAATGTCATTTCAGTAAATGTCAGTGGTTCAATCGTCTTTAATCGACCTTTCGGAATAACTGTCAGAGAGTGGGCTGTATAAATTACTCACAGAAACCGCACCGATAACTTTTCATAAACCGCAGAGCAAACAATACCGATCCAAATGACAAGTTTCCAACCGTAAATAACCAATTTGACCATCGACGATAATTATAACCAAATATGCAAAAAACCCGAGTAATTGAACGTAAACCTTAAATTTAAATATTCTTTTTATGTAAGGTCTTGGTTGAGATAAAAAAAAGTCATCGCTACGAGCGGGATTCGAACCCATGACCTTCCGCTAAATACGCCTCTCTACCACCTGAGCTATCTTGACTTCTATCCTCTCGGACACTCATTTTTTTATCACAACCAGGAACTTACATAAAAAGAATAATTAATTGAAAGAAGCAACTTGGTCAATTGACCACTAAAACATAAGTGGCTTAAATTTAAAGTGTACACAATAATTATTATTGACTGTTATATTCCTGAAGAAAGCTCTTGTTTGCAAATAAATATTCCTTTTAAATTGGTTTGGGTTTCTTCTTCTTTATCAATTAATCATAAATGTTTTCCAATAAAAAAAAATCTTTAATAGAAATCAGCTTAGAAGAAATACACGATAGCCAGATTAATAATAACTAAAGGTATGGAATATTTACCTAGGAAAAATAGAAATTATCCCCATAACCTCTTTATTTATTAAATAATTTACGACGATTTCAGGAAGTATTGACATCGCGTGTCGTTAACACTTTTAAGAGCTTGCTAATATCTCCTTGACTACATTTACAAACCGACTTTTTATTACATTAATCATCCTTTAGCGCGCAAAGGAGCCTAGAAAATTTTCGCGTGAGTAGCAGCCAGTTATGACGGTTGATGAATATACAGTTTTGATTTTGGTTCCGATTGTTTTTGTCCGACAGTCATATGTTTTGTAATTTTACAAAATTCTCGTGCTGGGTCTCTGTCAGACCAAAACAGCCGGATAGACCAAGGTAACAGAAAACAACCCAGGTGCAAGTTTTACTGTGAAATCTTGTGTTTTACCTGTTGATGATCCTTTAGTCTGGTGTTTATCGATCTTTTTGGACTGCGGTGCTTGGTGTTATTTTACCAAAGGATTGTCACATGTGATGCAAAGTGGGTTCACTGGCGAAACGCTCACCTAAGGACATGACTAAATGGTCAAACTGCTTGTCCAGTGTCACCAAGGAGACCCCTGTATAATAAATATATTTTAAGTACTACTTGTATCGACCACTTTTTACTATAGCATAATCGCTATCATGGTATGGTCATGATGAAGAATCAAATTCAATATGGTTACTGCCAAACTTCCGAACAATTTTAAGGTCATCACCAGGGTAAATCGATCTTAAATTTGTCTACAAATTGAAATGATTAGGTTTTTAATGCACGATTTCAAATTGGTTTCAAGAACGACTCCGTCTGAACATTGGCTAGGTGTGTAACAGTTATGATTCCATTTTCCACAAAAGAAAAACAAAAAAAGGTTGAACAAATTACATTACATTTTCAAATTGTTCACCTCCTCGAAGAATGCTCTCCAGACACTTTAGTGCTCTCAAACCGTTTTTAATTGCTATTTTGTATCGTTTTGTATCAGAAAGTCTTTTTTCGTATACACACGAAAAAACATTAAAGGTACAAAAAAAATTAAATTAAATATACTAAATCACCATCTTGTTGAAGAATAAAACCTTGTCATCGTTCGGTTTTTTTTTTTCAATTTGATTTAAAAAAGGCTTCTCTTGTTAACTTAAGAAAAAACAAACGCTTCAAAAAATAATATTAAATGTACAAACATATTCACCTTTTTACAAAGTGCTAAATACTGAACATAAGAAAAACAAAAAACAAAAGTGAAAAAACGA
>CM077101.1:16459827-16583510 GCA_039619505.1 Cimex hemipterus
CATTCTCCCAAAACTGTTCACACAGAATTCAACTATTGCCAACCTACGCATTTAATAATAGCATTACCTGCAATATAAACATTTTTACATAAATTTCGATGGTCATTTGACTACTTGATATTCCGCCATCGGCGCTCTTGTACTACCCACAGATTCACGATGATAAATGCGTTCTCTTGAAAGAATCAACAGACGATACATCTATCATCATGCATATATGCAATAATAGTATCACCTGCAATAAAATAAAACCTATATACTACGAAATAACACACTGTTCACCAAAAATCTGTATAGGAGCCTCCAAGTTTATATATAAACGCTAATAAATATATTCAGATCCTCTGCACACAATATTAGATTCGTAGTTGGTACATTATGGATGTATTGTATATTCCATCACCTTCAACACACGTATAACTAATCTAAACGATGATCTATGAGAAACGCGAAAGAATGGACCCAAATACTCGCTCCTGCGATCCGGGACAACTTTCATATCGGATGGTATTCCTGCACGCTCTCTATATAGAGCCAAGGAATGACGCACTTTAATTGTGTGGGATATATAGAAGGCCTTCTGGACACAACAGACCATTACTCATACTGTATAACTAATCTAATCGATAGTCAATGGTTTACTCAAGATCGGCCATCCCAAACAATATATTAACTCTAATAAATGCCGACATTTAATTTCGATATATACAAAAGGAGCCACAAACGAAGATATCTATATGTACAATACGTATTTGGTGCAAGAAACCGTCCTGTTTTCCCCAAAATATTGTAGAAACAAAGGATCCAAATACATTCAAGTATACTTCTCGCTAATAAATACATTCTTACAAAACTGTTAACAATGGGTACATCTATCAGCAACCTATATAGGCAATAATAACACTACCTGCAGTGCAAAGACTCTTTATATCCCCCAGTTTCGCCCAATAACAGAATAGTGAACTTAAAATTTCTACATTAGATTCTTATCAATACTACAACAGGGGATACCAATACTTCCCATATACGATAAAACATCCATGTTCCTATTAAAATTCAAAAATTGAAACGACCCAAATACTCGCTGCTGTGCTCAAGAACAATTTTCATATCGGGTGGCATTACTACAAGCTCTGTCTATATACCAGCCAAGGAAGGACACGCTACAATTATGTAGGATACATCAAGCGTCTACAAGCTGGATACAACATACCTTTACTCATGCTGTGTAACTAATCTAATTGAGGTTCGATAAATACTCAACATTCCACCATTTCGCATTGCACATTCACGCTAATAAATACATCCAATTCAATACACAGAAAAGGAATTATAACCCGAGATACCTTTCAGCAGTATATCCAATTAAACAGCCGTTCATGTAAGGAGAATTCTAATATCGGATAGCGTTGCTAGCTACCTCTTACATGGAGCCAAGGTATGACTTAAATTAAGTGGTACACATAAAAACAACCTTTCTTTGTTTGCCGGACCCAAAATCACGTCTTCGAGTGTCAATCGCCAACTCGCTCGGTTTTGGGTGATGATACTGCGGTTTGAAGATGTATCGACTTTAAAACTTAGTTATTTTTGTGGTTGTCTTTTAGAGTAAATGCATTTTAATTAAAGCAAGGAAATAACTGGCTGTTTTCTTACACCCTGCAAAAACGTTTTTACTTGTCATATTTCTATTAATGGATTGTTATTCTTTATTATTTTATATTAATTGTATATATATTAATTTTTCTGTTTTGTGTTTCAGGTAAGTGGAACCGAATTTTGAGACTTGTGAGTAAATATGAAATTTTATGAATCATGATTCACCAGTGGAAAAACACTTTAGAAATTATTCGTCTTTTATCGTTCAACATAATGGGGAGTAAACTAATTAGGTAAAGAAAAAGTCAACGTCCAACTGCGTTAAAATCAGTCTGTCGGGTGTCGCCGCAACTACTCCAAAATATAGCAAGTATAAGGGAAGAGTGGGTGAAAGGAAGACCTCTTAAGGCCAATTCCAAGTGGTATGCTGTCGTCTCTAAAACTGATAAAAGTGCGGTAGCTGGAGTCGTCGGGATGAACCTGAAGATCAAAGTGACGAAGGCTAAATTGAACGGATAATAAAAAGGCGAGGAAAAAATTCCAAAATGAAAACCATTTTCTCAGACGGTCAGGCACTTAAGCCGCATGCGAGGTAAAGGCAAAAAGCGTATGGAATTGTATGGAATCCCTGGCCGAAATGAGTGACCCCAATGACTTGAACATGATCTGGGTGAAAGTGAATATGTTGGTTAAAAAAGAGCCAATATGAATTCTCTAGGTCCCGAGTCTCTCTTCATTCAAGTTTTTGAACTATCAACCAAGTTTCGAAAAGAAAATTGTGTTCGAATAGTTTTTGAAAAAGGGGAGATGTGTAGTGCGGAGTATACAGTTGTAAGGTATTCGATCATTAGTGAGTTCTGTTGAGGAACCTGGGAGGTAATTAGGTCAAAACAAGCCTTGCACGACAGGATATATTTGACGTCAGCATATGTAATTGTGCAAAAGAAAGTTTATAAATAAGAACGTTACGCGACAATAATTCCGGAACGGGTTGAACGCTTGGCTCCTCCCGTTTTCGTCAAACGTGTGGAACGTTTCCTGGCAGTCGAAAAACGAGCCGGCATCGTGCCACGCCAACTTTTCTTATTGTCAAGTCGCTATTTGAATGGTGGCTTTTTTGCATACAAACAATCCTAATTAGTTCTTTCGAGGGAATGAATTGCCGAGAAACAAAAGTCGCGCGTTAGATATTGGCTCTGGAAATATAACTCGCCCCCTCTAATGAAACTGTAAAAGCTCGTGCCTCCCTTTTCCCAAGGGGCAGGATGAAAAGACAAAAGTGAAATGAATCACTCCGGCTGTCGGCGTTATTTTCAAGCAATTTCTTACCTCCAATCCCTTAGCAACGGTCACCACATCAGCAATGATTATTACGGGAGGGGGTGCCTGCAACAGTTTAGGCGTTAAAGGTAAAGGTCCTGGGTTCGAACCGAACCTACATACCAATGGGCTTTTTCCAAGAACATGGCACCCTGAGGGTTGATATGACCTCTGCTGTTGCGAACCCTCGTTAGAATGACTCTCGGCTCGTAGACCCCGCGTACGTGGGTTCAATTCCTGCCGTCCTCTGGCCTTTTTTTCACGATACCCTTCTCCCCAACATAATGTCTAGCATTGGGTATTATGCATAGTACATAAAGCCAGTTAAAAAAAACCTCGTTAAAAAATGATTATTACACCAATGATTGTTTTCCTTAGAAACAGGGGATCCAAAAATGGACCACCCACCCTAGTATCATCTTTATGTCAGGGGCCATCCATTAGAAAGATCATTGGAAAATATTTGATTTTGTTTATTTGATTGTTGGAATCTTAAACCTGTCAATATCTAATCTCAAGATAAACTTCTGCAAGTTATTGTTACAAATAACTTCTTGGTTCAACTCCCGTACTTAAGACAATTTTTGGTACAAAATCGGACATGAGAAAAAACAAAAAGCTTGAGCTCAGTAAAATATATCAGAAAACCTTGCCAGTCTTCCGTTCGTCAAGGATGTGCATGTTTTGAATGTTTAGTTTAATTTCATGGAGCCTTTGGTTTTTCTTAAGTAAACACAAATACGTAAAAAGAATAGTTAATTGAAAGAAGGAACCTGGTCAATTGACCACTAAAACATTAACGGATTCGTGCTAAATAAGTAAAAGGCGTAACACATCTCTAACAGTTCCCCGTGGCCATTTCATAAATAGCTGAAAATCGAATCCTGATTACACGGCATCCGAAAACTAGCAAACTAACAAAAAAGCAAAGAGAGGAAAAATTCGAACGGTTGTAGGTTGAGGAGGGGAGTTGGTGCCCGCGAGGATCGACGTCACGATAGCTCAAGTGGTGGAGCAGCGGCGTATTTAGCCGAAGATCGTGGGTTCGAATCCCGCTTGTGACATTGACTTTTTTACCTCAACCACGACCTTACAAAAAAAGAATTAATTGAAAGGAGTAACATGATCTATTGACCACTAAAACGTATTATTATTGTGTGTTTTTTAAAAATAGAAATCACACAATCTGGTTGTCTAATAGATTTGAAAAGTTTTTTTTTTTTTTTTTTGACTTCATTTATTTGTAACTGAAAACTCAAGTTTTAGCGAATGAAACGATAAACTTACACTCCGTGATATCTGACCTTTGAAAAATTAAGTACGTATTTTTAAAATTGATTAATAGGAGCAGCTTTTTTCTAACCACCAAATCTGTCATAATTTATAGAACCGAGAACATGTTAGTTAAACTGTTTTTGGCCTTCAACTAGTGTACATCTAGCTATTGCTGTCTGCAGTCTGCACCCGGAGGGCTAGCACAGCCCCGAGACCTGCCAGGTAGGACATCCGGGCTCTCCGCTTAAAACAGGGTACTACCTACCTACCCTTTTTCCCTCGAAACGGACTGCTCCCTATGGCGGCGGATAAAAACCTTACATGGTACAGTGTATCCTACTTTAACTTTAGACAAGAACTTCAGAAATTTTTGAAAGTTTATCTGAAGTGAGCTCGTATTTTATTCGCTTAAAGTTATAATTAAAAAAAACACTAATTAATCTCATAGGATGTTCAATGTTCTTTCCAGTGGTATAACGTAATTCACAGAAGGATTAATATTTGTAGAGATATGTTGGATTTTATGGAATAAAGTCGGGAAAAGTTGAGGTAACCTGAAAATTGGAATACTTATCTCTAATAAATTAAGAATCAGACTTTGCACAATAGGGACTTTTACGTATAACTTGAAATGTACAATAAGCAGAATAACATCCGATTGTTATGTGGGATAACATTCTGAAGTATTGATGTCTGTTTACGTTTCGAATTGAGGCGGGTTTAATAATGTTTACGTACGGTGTTATATGGGTTGGTAGTTTCTCAATCCAGCACAGTTTTTAAATTTATAGAAAAAAATATATATTTCCTTCTTCTGATACAATGCTTGGACGAACCTCGGGTTGGAAATAAAGTCCCGAAAGGTCTCCACACATCATTAGCAGTCGGCCTGGAATTTCATTATCCCTCAGCTGGCAATATTCTTAGGTTGTTCGTGTAAACAAATTGACGAGAAAGGTCTCTCGAGCTTTCATTACATGAATCACAAAATATTACGGAGAAAATTCCAATGCCAGGCCGAAGGAAATTACGTGACAAGGCTGAGGACGTGCACCGTGACAGGTCTCGGCTATGCCCCGGTTTTCGTTCCCGACCGGAATTCAAAATAAATTAAAACCTCTGTCTCCTTTGCAACATTGAAATTGTATTTTTACCTGCTCCTTTGAAAGGGTGAAGCGTGCTTAAAGCAAAATTGGGTAATTTACCTTTTATATGTGAATGTGTAAAATTTTCTATTCTGTACGAGGCACAATTACAATTCATAACGATTTATCAATAAATAAAGACATAATTAACATAATAGATACATTAATATTTTTATGTATTTTTGTTGTAAATTCCAAGATTTTTCTGGCGCCCTATTTTCCTCAGCATCGTTGTATTTCTTTTACCGGATCGTCGTTTACTACTTTGCCGAATGATACACCGAAATCAAGTGGGTTAACCCGAGCTTATCGCGATAAGTTTCGGTTCTGAATTTGACTTGAAGATTAATTCAAACCCCGATCTATGTTAAATATATATTTAGCGGGAAAGATTCCATCTTCATCATTCACTCCTCTTTACGAGGCCGATTGTTCCCTGAGGTTCTTGACCCGGAATCCGGTAACAGCCAACCTATTATTAATGGACCATAGGACTCCGTATTATTTAAACCGACCCGAAAGTCGAACTTTTTTCGAATGAAAAGTCAAAATTCGACAAAATAAACACGATATTGAAACTGCTACGAATACCTCGACTAAAGTGGTAAACAATACAGATAAAATTCTATGTTGTATGTGAGCCAGTGGATTTAACCATTTCTTCATTCATTTAGCAATTATTTGACAAATTGAAAAAAAAAAACAAAAAAAAACTAGTTTGTGCTGTGGTTGTTTTGGAAGTCAACTTCGACGATTAGCCGGCTAATGTCCAGAGTTGCTAACGATTTAATTAATTTGGCATCTATCAGGTTACAAGAGGGATTTTAAACAGGTCAAAGACATGTGTCGTGAACTCTTTATTAAGCATAAAGTATATTTTAATATTAACCTTATTTATTATTAATTATATTATTATTCAATTAATTATACACAATTTTTTCGAGATGAAAAATTAGTGTCAAAGGCGGGATTCGAACCAACGCCTTTTGACTAAACATGCCGCTGCTCTAATGCTTCGGCGATGGAAGTCACGGTAGCCGAAATACACGGGTTCGAATACCGCCTTTGACACAAATGTTTCATTCAGAAAAAATTATGCATAAATTAATGATAGAATTTTTTTCAGGGGCAATCTCATCGAGATCGCGAATGAATACAAATATTTAGTAGTCAAATTTACCACGAGACACTCTTGGACCAAACACTCCACTTAGAAAGCGTCAGTGGCTAAATTAGGTCTAAATAACATATGCACAGCCTTCATACTTCAATAATCTATCCTTATTAAAGTCAAGTTTAATTTATTTAAGGCGATAAGTCGTGCAATTCTGTGTCATGGCTGTCAAATGTGGGGAAATCAGAAATTCGAAACAATAGGAAAAGCGCAACTTTTTTTGTAAGAAAGGTGTTCACATTGCCATCTGGTACAGGAAACTATAAATTATATTTAGAGACCAACGTAACGTGTGGTGTGAACTCTTTCTTACGAATAAAGTATATTTTAATTTTAACTTTTTAATTATTTTTATCAGTTTATATTAATTATATTCACTAGATTTCGTGGTCTTTGACAAATTAATATATTTCAATTCATAAAGGTTTTTAGTTGTAATTCGTTCCGTTCCGATATAAAAAAGTTGGTAACGCGGTGGGAAAAATGAAGATAAATATTTCGGATAAAATTATTTGGTTTTTACTTAGAAATTTACTTTTGAAACAACCCAATACACAATAGTTGGGATTATGATCTTCACCGATTCGATCAGCATCCGGCCTGCCTCTTTTTTAATCTGTTCAATAAAGTTTGGCACCGAAGTCAGTCAAACTTGAACCATCTCAGACACTCTTTATCGCCTAGTTCGGTCCTGCCTTAATGATAGACAGTTCGGGTTCAAATGGATAACACGGTATTAACAAGTGAACCCAACAGTGGTGCCACAAGGATGTGTCCTCGGTTCTTTATTTATTACTTTATTTGTTTTTTTGGTCTTTCTCAATAGATATTGATCATTTTTCATGATGACGATGATGTTCATAGAAAAGACCAATGGGTTCGGACTGCTATATAAATCCCCAGTGATTAGGTGATTGCTCAACCGGAAGTAGGCAGAAGTGACAAGACGATGCGTTTAAACGTCCATGGAGTCCAAACCTTTTTGGGTAATTGGTGACTTGATTTCACCGCAAGAGACTTGTTTTTTTGGATACAGTCAATTTCCTGTTAGGTAACAACGACTCGCTCTACCTTAGATCAAAAGACAAAATAAATTTTCATACACGGTTTTTGGTTTTTCTCGTCATCTTCAGTAGTGGGTCTCATTGTGTTCATCTACAGGCACAAGAGAAAATTTCGCAGTTAAAACTACTTTTTAAGAGAGTTTTATATTAAAAATTATTCAATTGGTCAAGCGGACCACGAAATTTGTGAATTTAATTAAAAATTATGTAAAATTAGGTTGGATATCATTTTTCGGTTTTCCCTATACTATTTTTGGTTAGATGGCATAAAAAACCCACCTTCGGCCTTGTTACGATAGTCGAAAATAGAAGTTGAATAAACAAATAGGTCTGTCAGAACATATGAGACTCCGTGAACAAAAAAAAAACATCCTTTCAATCAGACTGTGTTTCTCTTGAGTGAATCCTTCCTCTACGAGATCACACGAAATCTTTCTGCCCCCAATTTGCCAAATAAATTTCAAAGATTTCCAGATTTCTAACCAAAGGGGTGGCGGAGAGGGGCAGTAAAAAACACAAATACTCTGTTGTAAGTACGCTTAAAGTACGTTTTAAATTTCATGGACTGGCTTCATTGTATTGAATTCAATTCAACTCAAAGGAGAATCTCGGATTCATAAACACATAAATCTTCCAATGCGGATAAAATTGACTGAATTGACTATTTATTATTAAGTCTTGCAAGTTTCTTCCCGAAAAAACGTAATAAATTAAAATATATTTATACTTTATTTATAATAGAAGGAATCTAGTTTAGGCAAACATGGCGGTTCTCTTGTTGCCTGTTTTCTTCTTGTTTATCGGCTAAGTAGTATCCTAACTTTTTCAAAACTTACTTTGAATGAATTTACAACCATATATATCATATCCCCGTGGTGGTGGGTGGAGATGCCCATGGACTTGGTCTTCTATTTGTGACCTTCGTGAAGCTTGCGTATGGCCAGTGTTACCTACTCCGGCGACACGGGAGACGTTGCGACCTTGACGACAGCGTGTAGGCGTGGAGGACGCGATGATTACGCTGAATAGTCCCTCGAATGCGTGAGTAAGCGAATGGGAGCGGGTACCTCTCTGACTCGAGCATGCTTTGCATTGTCGTGCGTATGACCGGCGTGGTACCCTCGGGAAGCGAAGGATTGGGGACTACCTAGGCTAGAGCTATGGAGTCCTTTTAATGGGCATGACAGGTGTGGGCAGACTTCCCTTGAATGCATGAGGAAAGGTGGACGGTGACGTATCTTTTTCGGTGTTGGCCGTCTGGGATCCCTTTACCGAAGGGATAGTCTCCTATAGGGGGTGGTTAGCAATTCCATTTAAAAAAATTAACCGCGGCCGGAGCGGATCTTTTTTTTACGTTAGAGAAGCCCCATACTCGGGGAGATAGAGTCGCATTCTCTATCTAGGGAGTAGGCGGGAGAGCAGGCTGATGTATTTCGGCCTGTAAGACCTTTGCGTGCGGCATACGACCCGATGCACAATCCGGGCCCTACCATTCGGAATGGACAAGCGGGGAGCGAGGAGCGAGGTTGTCTATGGCCCTTAGGGGCTGGGGCGCTCTATACCAATGCTGCGGCGGTAACTCTACTCCATCGCAGAAGTGCGTCAGCTCTCATCTTGAGAATTAAAATGTTCGATAAGGCCGAATAGGCCAGGTCTTTTGACAATGAGTACTCGGGAACCCAGATGAATGCCCTGGTCCTTTTGCTCAAAAGACCGCTAAGCTGGAGCATTTCGGAAAGCTTCAGTAGTTGTCTGGGTACCTGCTGGAAAGCGACCCTCGAAAAGGAAAGGTGGCATAGTCAGGCATCCAGAAGAAGGAACATCCTCACCCGAATCGGAATCGGCCATATGCTGTTGACACATAGACACTTACTTTTGGGGAAAGCCTGCGTATCAGGCCCCAGAGCAAAGTGGGTCGATCTGTATTACTTAATCGAAGGGTGTAATTTTTGGTTCTGTACAGAGAGCGTGTAGGAATGCCACCCGATATGCAAATTATTATATTCCCATTTTTAGGAGAAATATTATAATATAGTATATTATAAAGAATATATATTGTAATATAGTATAAATTATATAGTACAATATGGTATACAACATTTTGTGTAAATCCATATCTAGTTTTGCATTCCCATTTTGTACACAATAAACTGAATGTATTTATTAGCGCGAAATTCGTAGTGTGGATGGTCGATGGTGTATTATTTAGCACCCAAGATTAGTTTAATTAAACAATATGATTAAAGGTTTGTTATGAATTCGGCATATATGAAAATTTTGCCCGATGTATCCTACATAGCTGAAGAGTGTCATTCCTTGGCTCTGTATAAAGAGCGTGTAGGAATGCCACTCAATCTGAACGTTGTCCTTGAGCACAGCAAGTGTTTGGATCTTGAGTTCCAATTAATGGAGAATAGAAGGTTGTTTTATAGTATATAATACATATTAATATCTTGTTTATGTTTCCTTTTGTGTGAAGGTTTTTATTAGCGTGAATGAATAGTGTTTTATGGCTTATGGTGGAATATTTAGGATCTCATCGATCCTAATTAGAATAATTATATATTATGAGTAAAAGTTTGTTGTATTCGGCATGGAGATGGGAGATGTATTCCTCATAATTGAAGGTTGCCATTCCTTGGGTCCTTAGAGCGTGTAGCCACTCGATATGAGAAGTGTGATTTTGAAAGGCAGGGAATATTTGGATCTGTTGTTCCTACTTTTGGAGTGGCACTGTTTTATTGTATAACGTCCCTATAGATATCTATGTTTCTGGCTTCGTTTTATTGAATGTATTTATTAGCGTGAATGCGTAGTGTTAAAAGCCCAATGGTAGAGTATTGAGTACACCATCGATCCTGAATTAGATTAGTTATACAGAATGAGTAAAAGTTCGTTGAATCCGGCTTGCAGATGCTTCATATATCATGGTGTCATCGTTTGACTCTACATAGAGAGCGTACAGACAGTACTTTGTAGATATATAGTTTTGTGTTGCGTCAGTGAATATTGAGGTAGAATTACTTATTAGCGTAAATGTTTAGACTGTAGAAGGTAGGAATGCCAAGTACCTCTATTTGAGTGAATGGTATGTAAATAGGAAAGAATGTATATAAGAATGAATAAGGGTGTGAGTGTATGTATAAAAACTGCTAGCGTTGTGGGCTGAAACATTCTTTTAACAATGTTTTTCCCACAAAAAAACCTCGTGCTGTATGTCACAATTGTTGTTGTCAACAACAGGCAGATTACTTACAGTTGTGTTTACATTGATTTTTCCCTCAATGTGACAACATTATTTTTTTATGTGATAAGACGGGTCGCGAGTCGAAAAGTCGCCAGTGAGCGATTCTCGTCGGAAGTCTGTACACATATCTACTATCTCGAAAACTTCCTCGATCATCGCCATAAAGCGGCCGTCCGGCGGGAATAGGAAGTAACTGGATGGACGGAATTACGAGACATCACCGGCATTATCGTTTCTAAAAATGGCCCTATAAGTCACTTAAACGCGAAATTTTTTTTTCTTGTGCTACGTGCCGGCGTGTGCGTCTTACAATTAGATCCGATCGTTGACCCTAATTATATCATTATGCGTGATAGCTATTATCGACGTAATTAATAGCATTGGGGGGGGGGGGTAAAAATTCGATATAAGGCGGGCCTAGAAACACCGGTAAAATACTTTTCAAACAATATACAATTGCAATTTGTCTCCCGGCGGGAAACGGCTGCCTAAGGCAGAACCAGTTTAATAAAAATGTCTCGTAATTTATTATGGCCAATATGGAAAACAAACATTAAAACCGATGAATAGTTTCGTTTCTGGGAATATCGAAATAAGCCTAAATCTTTGAGGTTGGCAGCAGAGATTGTTTTGGGTGGATGCTATGAGGAATTGCCCAACAAACAAAGAAATATTGAATTTCCTCTAACCATTTCTCTTACTACGGTAGGTTACATAATGTACGGAACTAGCGATTATTGAATCAAAAACCCTATGATACTTTCAGAAGGATGTAGAGACATGAAGTAAAAGTAAGTAATTATTTTTACACAGGATGGTTTAATGTCCAACGATGTAGTAATGTAGTAGTCCGAGTAGAGCGGTCAAGTTACTTTCCAATTTTTTAATGTTTGCAATGTTTTAAATAAGAAGCCATAGGCATCGCCCGGGTTCGAACCAACAACAGTTAGCGAGAATACGCGTCGGACGCTCTAACCTAACCATTCGACCTAGGTACCCTCAAAAGTAAAATAATTCCTTTAAAAGCTGGCTATTAAAATATCTCTTAGGTTTCACGGACGACGGGTCAACCAGGTTTACAATACTGTCTGCCCATTATTTTCAATTTAACGTCCATTGGCTACGGCGGGATTATTCCCTTCTTATAAAACTTTCAGTCCCGGGATTTAAAAAAAAATTGGACTTCTTTTGCAACTGATGACGATTATCGAACTCCCGATTGCGCACATGATTGTCGACTGATAAAAAAAAATGTGAAAGTCAGATGTGGTCAAACCCGAAGAGTACCGTGTGGGTGGTAGGACTAAAGCTTCATTATTACTTCTTTGTCGGCTGCGGTCTTCGTTGTCCTGGTGAAAAATGACACCTTTTTTGTTCAAGAGAGTAGGTTCTTTCGGTAGGTTCAGATACTCGCTGTAGTTGGCTTGAGTAGATTTATGGCGTGATGGTGCCTGTTCTACTCACCGTCTGGGTCAAGGTAATTCCCTTCTTCTAAGATCCTATCTTACTAACTGTTATTTCCAAATTTCCCACCAAGCTTCAATATCTCCAATCTATTTGAATATAAAGTGTAATATTTAAAAGCTTTATTCTTCATTATGACGTCAAATATAATATAATATCTGGAAAGTTCTTGGAGTTGACCTCATTACCCCTTCAATCTCCATAATCCCCAAAAAAAAATTCCTAGACACCGTTTATAACGAAACTTACCACTCACACCTTGATGCCCCGGAAGTTTACCAGGGTTCACCCAATCCCTAAACCCAACACACCATATCACCTTCCGAAGGTTCGACCCATTGTTTACAGCTGATTCTTAGCCCATTGGGAAACACCTTTGTAAGCAATACTCCCTTTCTACTGTTGAAGATGGAATCATCGTATCTTCCTTGAGAAGGAATGCTTTTGGAGGGTCTTTCTCGATGTCGAACAGGCTGAGAGTCTGATAACCTCGTTAATTCGGAAACAAGGGCATCCTTCGATCTGCACATATTCTACACCGTCCCAAGTATTAGATACTCTCAATTATACAAGACAAACCCGTGCTACCGTCAGTGTAACGTCATCGGTATGTTGCTACTCATAGTATTTCAACTCCCATCCATTAACCTAGCATTTGCTGATGATACAGACATTCTATCCTCCAACTCCGTACTCTCCAGACACACCTATATTTTATTAAACGGTAGATCAACAAATGGAGAATCGAGTCCAATATTTATCAATCCCAAATCTTTAAAGGTTAGTTGCACTGTTATAACCTCACCATTCTTACCGAAAACATCATCTTCTACCCATGCCATATCTAGACAAGAGACTCAACTAGATTACTCATGCCATGGACTGCATGGACTTTAATATACAAAAATAAACGTAGCTGACTACTTTAAAACCAAATCTACCAAAATGGACAACGGCATGGAACTATGGCGGTCAACCAAATCTTCCCGTTTCCTAAAACCCAGGCCACATGATCACGAATCCTTAAATTGTCAACACACGGTTCTACACGTCCAACCGCACTATCCAACACGACCTAAATGTTCTGTTTATGAAAGAAGTTGCAAGGTACAGCTAAAAAAAGCCCGAATAATCCTCACGTAACAACTTTTCTCTCGATCCCAATAATCCTCGACGTCTAAAAAGTGGCCCCATGACCTGCTTTCATAGAGTCCGACTGATGAAAATTAATCACCGTTTTAACGAGTTGTATAACTGGATAGCTTCACTCGATGTAACCCGTGTAACTTGCGTTGGTAGATAATAAAAACTATGGATTAATTTATATTTGAGATAGATTATGTAAGTCAATAATTATAAAATTAACAAGTGGAAAGACGTAAGGATAAAATTGAAAAAGAGACTTAGGGAATGAAAATCCTAAGTCTAACCTGTTGCTTTCAGAACTGGCGACCTGTGCCCATAACCTTCCACCCTGAAATGTGTGCCTATTCAAGAATTCCGCTCAGTGGAGAGATATTTGTTTGCAGACGCCTAGCTAAGTTTGATAAAATAAGGTTGTTTTGTTTGGGTAAATTGTGCACTCAGATTTTCAGATTATTCAGGGGTAGGCTAAAATTTTCTACCGTTGAATCTCTTTAAAAATTTAAAATCAAATCTTCAATTGTTTTATTAATGCAAATAGAAAAGCAGTTCCTTTTATAAATATTTGCTCGTACCAGAGCGAATCCTAAGCCGTTTTAGTTTGTCCGTTACGAATGAGATGTCGTAAATCCAATTAAGTCTGCAATTGTCCGTATGAACTCAATTAGCCAAAGCCGAATAGTTCTAGGCGTAGACTAAATCCATTTGGTTTAACACTTTTTATTGCGGAGTTCAAAGCAATCACTTTACCGGTGCGCTTTTAGGTTTAATTGCTTGTGGCGAATTAAGAGTTCATTTGCTACGACCACTCCCGCGAATTTTTCTCTCCCCTTCTCGGCCCTCTTTCAATCCACTCATTGTTTTCCTTGTTGAATTTTCCCGTCATGAAATGGATGTAGGAGCACCTTCTTTTATAGAAAATGTCCCCCCATAAATGAGAAATTTCGGAATGAATATTGGACGAAATCCGTTACACCGCACAAGTATAAACGACCGCTTGAAAAGTATCCGGTGTTATATTTTCTGAACTTTTTTTGATAAAAGCATTCGGCAACAAATCCATCTCATTTATATAGTTGCCATTCTAAGACATAGAATGGCATTGCCATCAGCTTATGTAGCACTGTATCGTTATTAAGATTATAGTAACGGATGAAGACACTGCTTTGTGCAACGGAGAGTGATTGGATCTGAAGTTACTGGCCAGAGCCTCAATGATGAGGAAGTTTGTGGAGGGCAGGATGCCCTTCAGTTTTCCGAATTAACGCTGGTGCCAACAAGCCTTTTTCTCAAGGATGGATGCGATGATGTTCATATTCAACGGTAGAAAGGGGTTTGGCTTACAAAGGGTTTTTCAAGGAGCCAAGTAGCTGCAAACTGAAGGGTCGAACCTTCGGAAGATGGTGTGGTTTGTTACATTAGGGATTGGCGATCCCAGGTGAACTTCCTTGGTGGTGGAATATTAGTGGTAAATTGCTATACAAAGGGCGCTTAGGAAAAATATTCTTGTTTGAGAGTTAACGAAAGATGAGGGGGCAATTAGTTGAAATGCTGGGACTAACGGGTATTTGACGTCATAAGAGATTTATGATGAACAAAGTTTTCAAATATCACAGTTTTTATTTAGATAGATAAGAGATAGTGAAGTATTGTGGGGTATTAGAAAGTAACGATCGCTAAGAGAGGATCTTAGGACAAGGTTCGTAGCTGGACCAGGGTGATAGATATTTGCAGAACAGATTCAAGTGTCATATCTGGTCAAAGGAATGGTGCACATCCAAGAACACACAGTTAATGTAAATCTCACGAAGCAGGTGGGTCTACTAGGAAGAGGAAGCATTCTCAACACGAAAGCCAACTCGTGACATCTACGCGGAAAAACACTTTGAGCCCTGAAGATGATTCCAATAAAGATCGAAACGTTGGCACGATAAAGAAAATTTTTTCTAAAGCCTATGTCACACCAGAACTTATCTCATGACATCCAAGTACGGTCACTAAACACCACACACTAAGACGTGTGGATAAGCAATTGGGTTTTGCCTTGGGGTATGGCGATGTTATACGCACTCCAGTGTAAAGAACCTAGGCATATTTATATAGTTTTATAATATTCCATCGAGTTTATTTGAATGTTCGTTCCCTCCTCTTTTACCGCTGTCTTTTTCACACCTCCCTCGGAAAAATAACGATGCGCACACCGAGGCGCTTTACCCTCGATAAATTTTGAAAAGCACGTGTACTTTCTCACAAAGACCCGGCCCACTCCCTTCTATCGTGCCGGGAGTCAGTTTGTTGCAAAACTGTCCCGTAACACAATCGGGATCTCTTTTGTGCCCGGTTTATGTTATGGAAGCAAATGACGGGATGTGGGATTGCAATTGTGAAACGATCTGACACACTGAAATATTTTAGAAAGTCCTACACGTGTTAAAAGGTAAATCCATCCGACTTATTAATATTTGTCGGACGGCACAAATGATTTCAACAATTATGAAGGGTGACTTGTAATACTTCACTTCACTTATATAACCGTAGAAATGCAATGCAAAGGAAGCAAGGCCGAATAAACGTGATTCCAATGCCAATTTAAAATCTTGATTGCTGACAATTTTGATCCACTAACTAATATTCTTATCGCCAAATATTTATTTTTTTTAAACACTTTCGACAAGATTTATTCTGTTCGTATAAAACGTTTACAATACTACAATTAATTAAAGTTTTTATTTGAGGTAAAAAAAGTCAATGGCACGAGGGGGATTCGAACTCACGATCTTCGGCTAGATACGTCGCTGCTCCACCACTTGAGCTATAGTGACCGAGATCCACTCTGACATCAACTTCCCATCTTAACCCCACGTTTTGAATTTTCCCTCTTTTTTGCCATTTTTCAAATGTGGTGTCATCGGATTGCATTCTCGGCGTCAAAAGATAGCTCAAGTGGTAAAGCAGCAGTGTATTTAGCCGAAGATCGTGGGTTCGAATCCCCTCGTGCCATTGACTTTTTTATCTTAACTAAAACCCTTAATTAATTGTAATATATTAATTGGTCAAGCGGACCACGAAATTAGTGAGCTTACAATACTGATGGTGTGTCCATTTTCCGTTATTTTCCAATTAATTTAAACAGAAGGAATAACCATTGAGTTTATGTTAAGTTTCACATAAAATTTATTACCTTTATAATTGTAGCACCACTGAGGTGTCGAAAGAGTATGCTATTGCATGTGTATTAAGTGTTAGAGTACATAGACCTTTGAGATTGTAGAGGTGTTTAACTGTGATTCCTTTTCTGGGAAGAGAAAAAACCAAAGCTTGACGAAAAAATGGAGATTGTAGAACAGGTAGGCACAGCTGAAACTAACGGTAGAACTACTATGTATAGGTCGTGTTAGGACTAGAATAACAGTTGGATTGTTGCCTGGAGGCATATACTCTTAGAGAAGCAGAAACTAGTCCAGGTATTGCCAGAAGGAAGCACTTACAGCGGAACACGTCCTTTATTGGTGCAAAGGCTATTCAGAGATTCCTCCTCGTGGGAGAAGCAAAGTCTGGGCATGTAGGGAAGTTTTTTCGATGTATCTCACATAATTGAAGGTTGCCATTCCTTATATGGCTCCATATAGAGAGCGTAGCTATCCGATATAAGGATAGTGATTTTATAAGCCATGGAGTAGTTCCTTGCTTCAAATTTTGGAGGAACGGAGCTGTTTTATTGTATAGAGTACGAATAGATAATTTGTTTTGTTTATATTACAATCGAATGTATTTATTAGCGTGAATATGTAGCGAGAAAGAAGAGATGGTGGAATATTGAGCACATCAGCCCTACGTTTGAATAGTTATACAGCATGAGTAAAGGCTTGTGCCATTCGGCATGGATATACTCAATGTTAACCACATAATTAAAGGAGGGCCATTCCTTGGCTTTATATGTGGAGAATCTGAAAGATACATACGTATCCCTATAAAAAGGCTTTAAGTTTAATGAGGTCTGTTCTGCCACTCCGAATATTTTCATATGCCTATTGAGCGTGCAAAATCTTAATTAACCTGCAATTCTCAACTTTTCCATTTCATTTTTATTCTTCCTAACTGTATAGCATACAAATGGAGTCATCATTGATATTATCCATGTTTAACTGGTTTTTTCATACAGCTTCAGTTTAGTACTATGGCTCCATGAGCATCCTGTTTAACCTTAGTAAATGTACCAGTTTTGGCAAGGGTTTATTTGTCATATTACTGTGTCTAGGACTTGTAGGCTTTTTTTATAGTTGTGTCTAGGTCTTGTAGGTTTCTTTTTTTATAGTTTTGGGTTCAAAACCCATGATCTTGCAGATTCCCCTCTGGACAGTTTGTCCATATGTTCATTACCCAGCATCCTTTGGCTTACTGACCCCAGACAGCACTAAATACTAAAATACTATCTGAATGCATATAAAATCTACAACACTGGAAAAAAAGTGTACAACTCTGAACATCTTGGGTGCCAGGACAGAAACGATTTTTTTGGATAGAATTCTATCCTTGCCTTTATAGCTCATCAGAACCCTTCAGGCACATTCACTCCCAAAAAATCGTTTCTGTCCTGGCACCCAAGATGTTCAGAGTTGTTCACCTTTTGAACTGACAAAGAAAACCTTTCTCAGGTGTTGGAGATTTTATATGCATTCACTGATTATATTAGATGCTACCTTTTTGTATGCTAATGCTTTAAAAACTGGATGCCTATCTGACTTAATGAGGATTTTTGTCGGTAATCCCATTTTTAAGCTGTATTAACTATGGCTGAATAAACATTGCTTCCAAATAAAAATTGAACTTTTTGTTTTTTTCCAAAAGTGAATTTTCTCGTCGTGGCACTCGGTACGTTCATAATTTGTGTATTCTTTTTGTTCCTTTTATTTTTAAAAAAGGGTCGTTTTAATTTTAGTGGTTGCATCAACTGGGCGATCAATTACGACGATCAAGGTGTCAATTAGAATACCCTTCTATTTAACAAAGGGGGCAACATGAATCAGTAACTTCATTCTTTCTAGTCGCCATGGAACAATAAAAACAAGAATATTGTTATTTTAAAAACGCGTCAACTGTCAAAGGTTTCTAATCTTCACTGAGAATGATTATTGGGGAAACTGTGTCATTAAGTCATTTAAATCTTCCTTTGCCCCAGTTTCACCTTAAAGTCCTTCCACATGTCCTTAAGAGGAAGGCGATTCATGATGTATCTTTCATTTCAGCAATCATGGTTTAATACCTATTGACCAATAAGAACACTATATTAAAATACGTATCACGCACTGCAGCATATTTGCGAATCTTTCACCGGGGAGAAAATTGTAAGGATTTGATTGGAGCCAAAACGGCTGGACGAGGGTCGAATTCTTCCCACGGAAGATTTCGAAATGGGAGAAGTTTGCGAAATGTCCGGGCTTCCCTGTCTCGTCGTGACCACCATGGAATCGGTTTACTACTCTGTTTACTACGCTAAAAACAAGTAATCGATTTTTGTCCTCCGACGTCTCCATTGTTTCGTCTCAACTGGAATGAACAACAGCTAAAACCGAAGAAAAAAAGTTTCCCTTTGTATCGTCCGATCGGAAAACAGACCTGACTAATGGATAAAAATTGGTACCGTCGTCAAGCGCAAGTCGGCTTCTTGCGGCTGAAACTTTTATATCTTCAAATATTTATAAGCAAATCAACAATAGGTTATTCTTTTAAAGCTCATGCTACCTTGAAGATTCAACATCACCTTCATCTTATCGAAGAGTGGAGGACAAGAATGGATGGACAAAAATGTACTCGAAGGATTTTCACGTTGAAAACAGTCTTGCAGTCCTCAGTACATCAAGAAAGAGATAACGATTTCCATTCAAGACAAATATTTAGGACTACCCAGACAGCAGACTGACGAATCTCCACACACCACTAAACAGACGACGCTTAACGAAAAACAGTCCATACTAAACTTACCTTACATAAGACTTTACTGCGACTACCTTGGACATAAGGAGTGAACCTGGGGTTCTACCAAAACACTCAACGTCCAGCGCATCCGATCCTTTCAAACAAAATCCCCAGACAAATCGTCAATGCTCCTTACTACGTCATTAACCTTACTATCTACAACAACTCCACATTCCTTTTGTCGAAGAACTGATCCGTCCCCGATAACAGCCGAGCCTAAACATTCTTATCACGAGAACTGCCCACGTCTCGGCGATAAGACAATGGCCTCGGAATCACCTCGCCTTTTAATCCGTTACACAGAATGCCAGCAACGGCTAATTACTCATGGCATGTTCCCGGTGCAGCGCTGACATTAGTGTTAGTTACACCATTTAAAAACAGGTTTTGTCATCATATTTACTATTTATCTACGACAAATAAAACAATTTTGAAAAAGATTGATATTAGGAGTTTGAGTAGTTTTTCAAGAATTTCGGTCATTAGCGGGAGAAGGCTCGTGGGCCTCATAAGAGGATGTGTGGTTGGGAGGTTTGGGAGCTTTAAAAATGGGAATTCCTACGGTGTGACACGGAGTGACGAAAGTCGGCAGTGTAAATGGTAAATATAATAAGATCAATAATACTCCCTTGTGAGTCCCTGTCTTGTATTTTGTGAGATATCTGCATTCTCGTTGCCTCTCCTCATCTTGGTTCAGTAGCATCCTAAATAGGAAAATAAGTAGGGGATAGGAAATGTTTAAATTTAATAAAGGAAACATTCTATCTAAATCTAGATTAGGTTATATAGGTACGGGCCTTGTTATGACCTGTGAACTGCGCCCAGTACTGGTATATTATGCATCTCCATTTATTTTTATCTAGAGCTTCTCGTTAAGCTTAATTTTTTACCAGACCCCAAAGCTTTTTCATGACTTTTCCTCTCCCAGGAGTAGGAATCTCAGTCTACATACGCCTGCCCCTGTTTCTTCTTTTGGTTATATCTACACATGCTTTTTCTGCCACTCCGAGTCTGTACGTTTGTCTTCGAAGTCTGCAAGGTTTAGCAGTCCAAGTATTGTTCTAGTCCTAGCACATCCTAGATTTAGTAGATCTGCAATTAGCTTCTTCCTTTGTCCTTTGTAAACATTTTCGTATGCCTCTGCCCTGGACTGCATTCCCATTGAGTGGAAGACATATTGACCCATTGTCTAACGGATCCGCAGTTTGGGAAGCCCCAAAAGAGTGCAGGGCCACTAGGTATCTTCATTGAACTTATTTATGTCTAGGATGATTAATTGCATTATAGGATGTTTTTCGAGGGTGAAAATCACAGAAGGAAGGCTGTTGGATTTGTAGGAGGGAATATGATCGGGAAAACCGCATTTTCTGTTTTTTTTTTTTTTTTTTTTTTTTTTTTTTTTTTTTTTTTTTTTTTTTAATACCTTCTCAACAGCATAAGATAGAAAACTAGTTTGATTGTGGGTGGGCAAAAATAATAAAAATAGTTCAAAAATTTGAAAAAATTACCCTCGTTGGCAAAGTGCACTCTCGAGAAAATAACGACAACAGCAATCCTTGCACGTGACCTTTACCGGCCGAAGAAACAGGTTAATTCATTAATCTTTTTGAAAAGCAGTCGTGGCTGTTAAGATGATCTGTAAAAACACGCTCCAGAGAACGCTCTCGTTTCGCCCAGTAAGCATGAAATCAATGCACTTATTTAAAAAATGCAAAATTGGCTACTAGCTAAACCTAGTTAAGAGTTTAAGAGCTGTCACATTGACTATATTTATATTTACCTATATACACTATATTTACCTATCTGAAAGTATGCATATAATAATTGTGAATAAATGATCAAAATGATAAAGTAAGTTTTGGTCTTTTTTGGATTTATATAAGCTACAATGTGCACATGTATGGACATGCACAAACCTATGTACAGAGATCAGCTACTACTAGTCGCTGCTAGCAGTCCACCGGCAATTCAAGCTGTTGTAATATACAATGACTTGTCGTCAGGTTTTGGAGACCCCACCTCGGGTGTTGTCAGTCCGGGGGCAGACCTCTGTCTTAAACGCCCAGCTCCGAGATTGGACTCCGAGTGCTGTCAGCAGCTAGCTCAGTGCTCAACCCATGCAGTTCCTACCTCCAAAACCATTTACACTCTCACCCATTTTTATATACCATTCATTCAATAATGGTGGAGTACTAGATGTTTCTCCATCACTCTCCACACACAGAGCCAAGCAATTAAGTGGGATCTATGCAACCTACGGCTACATGCTGGGCACAACAAACCTTTACCCTAACTAAGTTCATTGAGGTTCGAAAAGTATTCAATATTCCGCCATTGACACTTTTTCACACCAATAAGTACAATCACTTCCAGCACATGCTACCTACCCCAAACCTTCAGTACCATATGCAATAAAACATTCTGGTTTCCTTCAACACTAGGAACATATCTGTTCAGATAATACAGCTGTCCTGCTAAAGAACGATTATCGTATCGGTGGGCAACACTGCGCATTGTCTATATAGGCCTAAGAATTTGCACCCTTCAATTATGTGGGTCACATCAAGCAACTTTTCTCTCGTGTGCCGGCACATCCGCGGACGTTGACGCAGAAGTAAGTGTTTCAACCTTTCATGGCACCTCCTCTACGAGTCATATTCTGCGAGGACCACCTAATGAGTGTGTAGTTGATCAGTGAAGGCTTCTCTGGCGATCCGACCCACCGACGATGCCCCTTTCTTTTATTCATGTTTCTTATCGTATTTTTAGCCTCAAAAGGGCTGATCGCGGTGGTGAGACCAATGTGCCCAGACGTCAATCCGTATTGCCGAGTCACCCCAGTTCGTGGTATCTGTCCAACAAGAGCCAAATGATCCGACGGAGAACCCGTCACGGACGGCAGTAACCGCGCACCTCGTCTCGAATCGCCCCAAGCGCGTGACCCCGAAGTATATAGTAAGTTTTATAAACCATATTAAAAAATAAACAAGATTTTTATAAAATTTACAGCTTTCTAGTAATAAGCAGCTACGTGTCAGTTTTGTAATATATTGAAATATTGAGTATAAGATCGAAACTATAAAATATGAAGTAACGATAAAATCAAAACCCGTAAGAATTGACATGGGCAAAACAGGAAAACAAGACAAAAAGAATTGAGTCTTGTCCCGATTCAATATTTCTCCTACCATTGTGTGTTATTGTTATTGTAATCGCAAGTAGTTCAAGTGACTAGAAAAAAAATGAAAATAAAAATCCGTGACTTTATTGAAAGCGATGTCAACTGAAAAATAAAACCACTTCCTTGAATCGTTCTGAGTTTATGACAGTTATAATAACAAATCCCCCTTCCAACCTCTGGTTGAAAATTGTGTTGTCACATTTTGAACTTAATCCCGTTCCTTCCACAAGGGATAAATTCTTTTCAAAGACCTCCTGAAAAGAAGCCCTCGCTTCCTTCAATTCTTATGCAAATGAGTGAGCACATCTCATTATTGTTTAGAATCTGTTCGAAACCACGAGGAACGAATTGTGTAACAAATGACCTATCGTCATTAAAAAGCTGAGATATTGCAATAATCAATCTTCTTTAAATAAATTGTTTCCTGTTCATATCAAATATATTCAAAATGTCACATTTTTAACTTCAAACTCAAACTTTTTAATGTGACCAATTTAGTTCCTCTTGTAAACGAACAAAATAGCGGTCTTAGGCTGAAAATGAAAACAATGTATAGCTTTTATCCGTCAATTTAACCCTTTTTAACTTCAAATTAACCATTTCAATTTTTTTAAAAATCAACATATAAAGTAAAATTCCTGAATATTTGTGATTTTGTTTTAAAATATAAGCGTATAAATATAAAATCAATCCTTATTAGACCTTAGGTTAATTAATTACCATTAAAATTTAAAAAATATTTGCAATTAAATATAAAAGTAAACGATTAATCTATTAATTCTATTTTTTATAATAAAATAACTATTGAATTTTTTAAAACAATTTCCAATTGATAGTGGAATCATTTATTTTTGCATCAAATTTATATAAATTTTAATTATAGTTGTAAATTGACTGTCATGTTATATTTTTCTATTATAGCCTATCTTCTTTTTTTTGTTTAAATTCTCAAAATTGAAAAAAAAATTTCATACTGAACTTTTTTTATAATTTTTAATTTGAATTGTAATTACATTTCATCACATGTCGTAAATTTTTATTACTTTTAAGAAAGGGTACATTCGAAATTAAAACGCGTTTACTTGAAATTAAGAAAGTTTAATTTGAAAGTTAAAAAGTTAATATATAGTTAAAAGTTAACTTGTTAGTAATGGTTAATTTGACGGAAAAAGACATTATTTTAATATTCATACTCCAGACCGCATCTCACGATTTCTGAATAATTAATATTTAATAGTGCATAATTATTAATTTGAATTGTAATTGATTTTCACACAGTCGTTTACAAATATAAAAACTATTTTATATTTTAAAAATTCTCAATTTTCAAGACAAATTCTTTATTTAAACTTTTTTAATTTTTTAAATTTGTTAATTTAGATGTTGTTTTCTAAGAACACAATTACTTTATTTTTAAAAAATCTCAAACATGTATACAAAAATTTCACTCTACACGCTTATATTTCCGTCTCCTCGGTTTTTAAATGTTTTAAAGAAATGGTTAATTTCAAATTAAAAATGTTAATTCGAAGGTAAAAAAGGGTTATTTTTAATGTAAAAAAGCTATATTTTAGTATTTAACATCATGTATTTATTCTTTTCAATTTTAATTCATTTTCATGTGGTTGTTTGTTTATAAATACAAAAAACCAAAATAGTTTCTGTTAAAAAAATGTCTCAATTATCCGGGGTTTTTTTTTGGGGGGGGGGGGTAAGTATGCTATTTCAACTACGAGTGTATTTGAACGCTCGGGGTGACGGTGTTTTCTTTTTAACCCCGGCGGATCTGCATTCGAACCCCGGACCTTTACCTTACTGTGATGAGCACCTGTTTCAACGCCACCGGTGCGGCCTCCGAAGCCTCGGAATTTTACTTGTATTTCATATCATCTCCTAAGTATTTTATGCTTGAAAGGTTGAGTTAATTTGAAATGATGACGATTAATTTGAAGTTAAAAAAAGTTTATTCGGCGGGAAATAAATGTCTACACGTTAGGATATACGTTCTTATAGGAAGCCCACAATTTCAGTACTTTTCTGTTCAAAATCTATCCAAATATTTGTTAAAGACTGTTCTGAAATTGGTAAGATTATACAAATAAACTAATCATAAATGATAATAAAGTGGAATAAAACCCAGACCCTATCTACTTCGGATGAGCGGAATACAAATGGCAGAAGAAAGAAGGATGCTTATGAAATCCACTGTAGGAAATGAGAACGTTTGGCTCAACCTCATTGAAATGATTTTACAAATAAAGGAAAAACCGAGTTTTCTCTAAATGTTTATAGAACTGAAGTTGTACTGGAATAATTAATTTTGAACGGATGTGTAATTATTGTTAAATCGTTAGTTGATTCTCAGGCCGCCCGTTTAAATTTCCTGTTTTCCTAGTGCGTTTGAAAGAAAGCCCTTTTCATAAATTCCGTCTGTTTACTTATATTAGAGGTTGATGGTAACAGAATTGGTGCAAAGATGGAAGGGGCGGGCGGGCATTGACCTCGGGTATCCCACTACATCCTTGCAACAGTACCTTGGCATCAAACCTAATCTCCCCCTCACCGCCACCTCTGAATTTCACATCAAATTTAAACTTGCTCTTCCGTTAAACTAATTTCAACCTCAGTCGAATTTGGCGTCGAAAGCTTAACCGTCCTGATTGGGAGATTTAAAATTCCTTCTTTCATAAATAAAGAATTTCAGAAATGTAAACAGGTCGTCGGAGGTCTTTACGTGGTCGACGAATAGAATTTTTTTTCAAAAATTATCGAAATATACAAACGAAACGTGTTCTTACATACTGCCAGATTTTTGAAACAGGAAACGAGTCAATATTGACTCGCGTTAATATTATTTTCGCTTTTTTTTAGTCAGAGAAGAAAATTTATGTAAATTTTCTCTGGGTGGAAACTCTAAAGAAGGGTGGTGACCCAAGGGGTTGAGGGGATTTATACGACTCGAATCAATGAATCAGAACATTTCGACGATTTCAACTTTGACGAGACGTTATTTTAGGATATGCTTTGACGCTTTGTGCAATTCAAAAAGCTCAAATAAAACACGTGTGAGTGTGCTTATTTTCCTTTTTGTTTAGCAATTATCAGTGTATACATACAGTAGATTTGAAAAAGCACATTTCTGCGATTCTGCTATTAAAAATGTACGTTTTCTTTTTAAAATAAACAAGCCATTGAATCGTTATATTACACAACTGAAACACTGATATCAAAGAAACATTTTTTGTCTTGGTTCAAAAATATTATCCACGCATACGAGCGTTTTAGCAAATGGAGCCTAGGATCCGAGAACAAAAAAATTAATTTTTTTTGCATTTATCTCAACACGGGTTTCGGTTGTCGAAACGGTTCAGGCGTTGACACAGCGCTCATCACTGTAAGGTAAAGGTCCCCGGTTCGAATCCAGCGGCCCTGCATTCGAACCCGACATCCTTACAAATGGGCTACAAGCACCTGAGGGTTTATATGACCTCTGCTGATTCGAACCCTCGTAAAAAAATATGTATAAAAAATAAATAAATATAATAAAAAAATAAAAGTGTACATACATCAATCGATTTGTTTTGTTTTTTTAACCTAGGGTAAGAAATTAAAAATCATGTTTGTATGAAATGAGATTAAATATATAAAATGTTTCAACAACTAAAACGAAAAGCCCATTGAAAAACCCAGTAAAGAAACATAAATTGAAAAAAACAATTCGGATTGTTTTGAGCATCAAACCCTTGAATACAAATTTTCATAACGAACACAAAATAATAAAAAATTCCTAGGATTACTTGGTCCAAAAATATTTTACGGTACATTTCAAGGGTACTATTATATAAATATAATTTGTTTAATGTACAAGGATAAGAAAATAATAAACAAGATTGTATTAAATGGGATTAAATATGAGCAAAGTGAGAAGCAAAAGAAAAGTGGCCACCCTTAATATTATAATCGCCTCGTAAACAATCCCCCACTTATCTTATTATCTTACAACAATATTTGATCCGTTTTAAAGGATTGGACGTAAACAAAACACAGGTAAAATCTCCCAGTTGTGTTTACAGTTGGATTTTGTAAATAAATCTTAGAACAGTCGATCTCTTCTTTGCTTATTTTTCTGTAAAGCTTCTTTCTAACGTGCCGCTGGTTAGGTTTTTTGAGCAATAATTTGGGAGTTTAAAATTTGTTGATTCGGCAAGACTCATATCACAAGCGGCCAGGATGCTTGACATTCCCAGAACTACTATCCCAAGGGTCTTCCATCGCTACCAAGATCCTGAAGAAGAATTCTTCAAGTCGCTCGTGACACTACTCAGAGAGATGATCGTTTTATTGTTTCGAATTCATTACGTATTCGACATTCTACCGCTGTTGAGATCAATTTGAGACTTCAATAAGTTAGAATTATTAATGTAAATTTTCGCACTGTATGACAAAACTTTCAGAAGATGGATTAGCGAGAAGGCCTGCCTTTGGTCCAGAACCTCAGACGAGGCACAGATCAGCCCGATTAACTTTCAAAACAAATCATATCAATTTCTCTGATCAAAATTGGACTAGAATCTTGTTTTCGGTTGTTCGTTAGAGGTCTTCTGCCGTGCGAGAGAGGGTTCAGAGAACAGGATAGCGATCCCCCAACATTTTCACTCCGGAGAAGCTATGGAGGTGGGGGCGTTATGGTTTGAGCCGACTGTGGAATGTCGCACAACTGCGTGATGTATTGCCAGAAGGTGTTGTTCTTTGTATGCCACTAATTGTCGACGGTTGTAATTTTTATGGGTGAAAGGCGGTCCCCACACAGCTAGGATCGGTGATGACCACTTGGTACGCTCTTCATTTCTATGTTTTTTCATTGGGTAGCGTGTACTTCCGACTTAAACTTTGTCGATCACCTTCGGGACGAGTTCTCAAAGTGGGCATAGAGACACCCAGTGATGTCCGAGAGAATCAAACGAAAGAATGGCGCTGTTGGAGGAGTATGAAAATATTCCGCAGCATTACATTCAAAACATTTTAAAATCGATGCCACGTCGAATCCAAGCGGCGATCAAAGTGGAAAATTTTTAGGTCAAATTGTTTTAGCTCTTTTAATTTTTTATTTAGCTTGATATATATTTTTTTAAATATCCAGTAAACAATAAAAAATAAGAAATTATAACGTTTGCGAGTGTTTTTTTAAATAAATAAATAATAACATAATTATTCAAATATCGTGAGATGCGGTCTGGTGTGATGTAGGTATCAGAAAAACATTTTCTTTATCGTGCCAACTGGCACTCTCAACACGACATGGCACAATTACACAGAAGACAAACACTTTGAGCCCTGAAGATGATCTCAATAAAAGATCGAAACGTTGGCACGATAAAGAAAATGTTTTTCTGATACCTACATCACACCAGACCGCATCTCACGATATTTGAATAATTATCCGTTAATGGTCACTAATCTCTACACAAATAACATAATAACTTTTTTGCCCTTCAGTGTACAAAAAATGCACCAACGTAATCAATAAAGTAAGCTAAAAAAATAGTTTTGGGGAAAAACTGACTAGGTAATTTCTCCACATTCAGATAATGAGAATATTATTTTGGTTTTGCGGCATTATAAGCAAAAAGGATGGGGATGACATCGACAAAAAAATCTTCAAATCTTTTATTTTTTATTTCTTGTTGTAATTTATTTATAAAAGTCTTAATTAATATGTCTATATATTTTATTCTGTGTAGTTTATAAAGTTCAAAAGTCTGTAAAATTTCATATGGATCGGTGGTGTCCTTTTAAATAACCACCACAAGAAAGCAAAAATAACCATTTTTGTGAAGCAGAAAAAAAACCATTTGGACGCCTTTTTTTTAGATAAAATTTTTCCCCAAAATTTATATTTTGGATGTTTTCATGGTTGCACAAAAAAAGTCCCCTGTGTTTTGTTTTTGGGATAAAAACTTATTTCAGCCTACCATGTTACCTTGCAAAGTCGCAAATAATTTCCATTTACTACGATAGGTATATTAACCGCCGAAATGGGCAAAAAAAAGTGAGAAAAAAACAAACAAAAATAATATTTTTTTAAACCTAAAGAAATCCCGAAAATATAAAAATGTACAAAATATTTGTTTCCTGTAAGTATACTTTCCAATTTTTTAATTTTTTTTTTTTCAAAATCAAAAATGATGATAAATTTAAAACAATCTCTACCGAAAATTTAAAGGATTTTAAAACGTCATGGCTTCGTCCTCCATAACGTAAATTTATTAGAACATGCCAGGTTTGTAATTTTTTGGTTGATTTCATAATTATTTTTCTCAGTTGTTATGAGGAAAGATCCAAAATAAACAGAGCCTGAAAGAAAAAAAAATCAGCTTTCGAATGATTGTATAAACTTCCGTTCGGATAAAATGCAGAGGAACTATGAACTTATTTATATATTTAAGTGAACAGGTAACAGGATAAAAATGGTCTCAGGATATTCCAGTCAAAAACTGTCTATGCTTTCTAAATAAAAATTCGTATTTATGGGCTTTAAAGGCATAAAATGAATCTGATTTGTTTTTCTCAGAAGAAATCTTTTTTTGACCTACCTTACTGAAAGAATCTTTTTGTTTCTTGAACTCTTTCCATTTCTAATCTCATTTAATACGATCTTGCGTATTATTTTGTTATCATAGATAAAACACAAATGGTATATTAAATGTGAAATATTTATTTGATAAAATCCAAAACTATCTACTAACCGCGGAACCCCCTCCCCAAACTTAGGAATTTTACTACATTGGAGGCAGAGACAGAATTGCTTGATCTTCCTGATAGCCCGACTCATAAATGACTTATGTATTCCTCTGATTTCATCAAAGCAATCTTAAAAGTCTATTTTGTTTATATTCATTTTTTACATTCCAGCTTCATGAACGTTGCTCAAAACGGACGGGGTATTGGATTTTTATCTGCCACCATTGGATTGGTTTAAATTTTGTTTAACAATTTTGCCAACATCCAATCCATCACCGCTTCTTTCCAGATATTTCGGAACAATTCGGATCAATCGAGTTTTTCAAAGCATCAATTCAAGATAAAATTTGTACTCATCCTGTCTTAATTAGAAGCCGTCATGTGATTTATTATAATACATTATCTTTTATTATTAATTTATAATTTTTTATAACTGTAGTAAGAGGTCTGGGCGGCCATCAATATCTGCTGCAGAACACTGATGGATAACAGGATAAGGGGAAAAGATATAAAAAAAAATTCTGACAGTCAGGCCAGTCTGAAATAATTACAAAAATAATTATCAACATCTATACTGGTAGAGGAAACGGTTGAACTCATTAACAGGATCATCACCAGGTATGAGAATAGGGTGATTCTCATATGGATACCAGCTCATAAGGGACACACTGGCCAAGGAAGGAACAAATACTGCGTTTGTCGGGCCACAACCTGTATTACCCCACTCTTTAAGCACAGCAAAAGAGAGTATAAGTTGCTGGGAAATGAAACAATTCCTCAAAGAATGGAATACGATGCAGGCAATCGAAGGAGTTTCTCAAGGAAATCAAACCTAAGGAAGCGAAATGGTTACTCTCCAACTCTAGGAGGAGAATTAGGAGGCTGATAGGTATCCTAACGGTGTCCCTTGAGAAGACACCTCTTCATAATGGGCACCCTATCAGACCCCTTTTGCCGCTTCTGCGAAACAAAAGAAGAAAACTACCTAGCTGAATGCGATAGGCATGCCAGGGAAAGATACACTTTCGAAGGAGACTAAAACACTCCCCAGGATAAAATGGTCCACAATCCTGGGGTTTGTAAATAAGTCCAACAGGCTTATGCAGGACTCGTGAGCCGACCAGGTCCCGGACCTTTTAGGGATGGGGTACGGGCCTACCCAGGCTTTTAACCCCCTCGGGTCCTGGTCGCCCGCCCTGCGTAATATATATATATATATAACTGTAGCGATTGTGGAACAACCTGGGTTATAGGTTGGCTGGAATCTCACATCAATAATTTTTTCTTATAAGGTGTCTTATAAGTTCGATATTATCTAAATAAGTATGCACTAGTTACGTTTATCCTATTTTCATTGCACTGTCAGCATGTACATTTGTAATTTGACATTACAAATTACGAAAAGCTAATTTTAAGTTAAAAATTGAAAAAGTTAATTAGAGATTTAATTGTAAAAAAGCTATGCCTACGCCTCCCATAGCAGGTTTTTGATTATTTAACACTTCATCAACGAAAAATGCATTATCGCCAACATTTTTTACCAATATGTTTTAAAAGTTAAAATTGACAACCTTGGCTTTGTTGTCTTTCACACTTTCGAATTTTAAACCGAGCCCACTGCTTAGAATTGTCCACATCCGGCAGAGTTCAAAGCATTTGTCCTGAGTTACAAAAGAAAAAAAAAACTAGTCACCCAATTCCAATCTAGTTTAATGGTTTTCTTCCAATTAAGAGGTACTCTGGATTTAAATGAATAAATGTTCTACTAATTAACAAATCATACGATTTTAAACAATCTCTTTAGTTACTAAGTTAAAGTAAAAGCTTTATAAAATTGTAAATATTGTTGTCAAACTGCAAATTCTTCAAAGCTACATTGGTTACTGTAGAAAAACTGCGTATATATTTGAAGGGTTGTTTTCCATGTCGGAAAAATAGGGACAGTTTTAAAACTATGTTAACGATTTTTCATTAAAACTTTACTGCCTTTATAAAATGCAAACGAAGACAATGTTTAATATTATTTTTTATAATTTGTGGGGGGGGGGGTGTTTTTTTGTCTTCTACTAAGACTATTTATCAGCCCTGTTATGAAGAAGTGTAAAGGAAACCCCGAAGGGGAAGGGGCTCCACTCCCCAGGGGAAGGACTTGAATTTGTCCGTGCGGTCGAAACTATATGACAGTCGGACTGAAGAGTGTGCAGGAAATTCACGACGCCTAATTACTTCATGCCTCCTAAGTATAACGATATTACAAGAATAAATAACTTTTCCATCGTCGTACTTCCAACATTTTGAAAGCGTCTCGCTTTGTAACAATAAAAGCAAAATTGGCTGGCACGTCTCCTATCTTTAGTTTTGTAAAATACAAATAAATTGTAATTAATAAATATACATACCAAAATATAGTATTAGCGTAAAGCAAATATCATGCTTTCCAATGAAATTGGCCAAAAATTTAACGTTAGCAAATTATTTACTTTGTAAACATGAATTTTACATCTTCAAAAAATGGGAGGATCAAATTGAAAAATAATTTTAAACATTTCTTATTTATTTTATGAGGTGGCACGTGGAATTTTTACATCATTGAGTCAGTCTCTGAAATTACTTAGACATCTTTCTTAGTGTGCTTTATTTCTGTTAAACAATTATTTCAACCATGTTTTAGTGGTCAACTGACCTAGTTACTTTCTTAAACTAATTTTTTTTTAATGTAAGGTCTTGGTCGAGATAAAACAGTCAGTGTCACGAGCGGGATTCGAACCTACGACCTTCGGGTCAATACCACTTGAGCTATCTTGGTGAACTCGATCCTCTCGGTCATCAACTCTCCATTCAACATACAACCGTTCGAATTTTCCCTCTTTTGCCAATTTCAACCGACCTTGCATAAAAAAAAATAATTGAATGATGTAACTTGGCCAATATTAAAATTAGGTGAACGATATTTTTCGAAAATCATAAAAACGTGGATAACATTAAAACAACTCAACCGATCCGCGAGAAACTTTACAGGGTTTTAAAACTACACAAACTACACACGTCGCCTATGTAAAATAATAATAAAAAAAATAAAGCCTTTGGCCAGTTTTCTTTCATTTTATCCTTATCTCTCTACTTTATAATAACGTAAAAATTCAACCTTCATGGTACAGAATGAAAGAGGAAATATTCAGCTTTGCCACGGTTCAATTTTGATTAAATTCGGAAGAGTTATAAATTTTTATGTAGAACAAGAGATAACCCCCCCCCCCCGAAGAGAATCGAGTTTAAAATACTTTAATTTTTTTTATTTGGACAAAAATCGTATTTATACGCTTTAAAGGGTGTTTAAAAAGAGACAGAATTTGTTGTTTCGAGGATATTGTTTTATATTTATTGTTTTATTATAGGTAGCGTCTTTAGGTTTTTAAAACGTTTTACATATCTAATCTATATATTCAATCCTTTTTTTTTTTTTTATTTAGTTTTCTAGCATTGTATACATTCATTGGTTTTCCAGATGTATTTGTAAATTTTAAACAATTTTTATAAATATGATTTCAATGCTTATTTCCTTATATCTACAACATAATAGTTGAACTTTTGCTTTCTTCAAATATAAAGTAAACTGCTCAAAAAATTGTTGAACCATTTTTTATTTCATTCTTATTACAAATAGCATTAAAAATTATTATGTTTTTTACTGAAGGAAAATTTAATTAACGGATTTTAAAAAATAACAATAAGTTTTAATTCAATGCATTTGTATATTGGACACAATACTTTTTTTTACATAATAAATACCTTAGGGGGCGTCGGTGGCTACAATGTTTAATCTTTGACACGTCGCTCATCACTAAAGGTAAATGTCCCCGGTCCGAATCCAGCGGCCCTGCATTCGAACCCAACATACTTACAATATTTATATGACCTCTGCTGATGGGAACCCTCGTTAAAAAAAAAACCGTGTATAACGTCCTCTGTTAGCTAAAACCTCCTTGGATCTATTAGGCATACTGTTAGTAAAGTTGCTACTAATTTCGTAAGGAATTTCACTCCAGATGTTGCAACTGCACTCAGTTGTTGCAGGTCAACTGGCTGCGGATGGTGGTCGATGTGTTCAATGTGAGGTCTGGAGACAATGTGGGAAGGAGGAGATGGGATTTTTCCAGGTTTTCTGAACACTGATGAACAACTCTGCCTCGCCTCTATGAGAGTCATACAGAAAAATCCCTGCCAATGAGATCCCTGGTTTGAGGGATGTATACCTTAATAACATCTTTTACGTTACGGACTTCGGTGAGGTTCCCTTCAACAATATTGAGTCCAGTTATTCCTCCAGTGTAAACCTCAACCAAGCATTACACCGCTTTCATCAAGGGAACACGAACTAACGCATTCCATCCAAAAAAAGTGGAGAGTTAACTGTATTTTTTTTACGTTTATTATTATTTAGATGGAACATTTGGACCGATGAGAAATCTGTCCAACCTATTAATGTTTCAGTGTGAAGAATAAGGTCCATATGGTTGATTACTAGCTGTAATGGAAAACGTGGTGGTTCACGCAATCTCCGAACCTTTAAGTAACTTTTAAACGTCCTATTTGAATTCTAGAAACTCCAACTTGCCGGCCTTTTTATGGTAAACTTCTAGAACTTTAACTGAGAAAAAATTTGCATTACAATCCGATGCAAATTCACAATATAACACCAGGCTCTGTTTATCTCAACACCAAAGACGGTGTGGAAATATAGTTGTTTGAAGTGTTAGTTACGTGGCCGGAGGGATGGGAAAACCATGCTGTTGCTGACGCGTTAACATCTCGTCACAACTTCAACGAAGACGCCGAGAGGCGGGTTTCTCTCATCTCCTTATTAAGAGTAAACGTCATGAGAGGATAAAGGTCACGCTATGCATACCTATTTTTTTATGTTACTACAATTTTAGTAATTTTTGTACATCGGTCAATGTATGTTTTTATCGTGTTTTTCCGCCATGAAATAAAATTGAACATCCCTTAACAAAACCGTTTAAAAAAACAAAGACATAGCATTCCATGTTGTCCAGAAGAAAGTTCATTTGAAGAAAAGCAACCCAAAATTTCTGGAAGGGAATTAACCTTTATAAAAAATGCAGAAGGGAATAGGCGAAAGCGAAACGGTGCGGAACACCCACACCCCCTGGACACGGCCAGACCATCTTCCAAGCTGAGATTCACGCACGCAATCTTTGTGTACAAGAGTTGATAAAGATCATCTATAACAAGTTCACATAGAAGTGCATGGCTTTATGACTTTTATAAAAATCAAGCATAAAGCCACTTAAAAGTTTTAGTTTTCGAATCTGACTTGCCTTAGGACGACAGGCCTTCGTTAACAAGCTCTATTTGAAAGTTGCATTCAACGTAATTTACAACCCCTGAATTTATTCAGAGATGCCACATCCGATAGTCGGGTTAGAGGGGAATATTCTCGGTCAGTTATGCGGTTTGGCAGCGATGTATTTTAGGTCGTACACTTTTCTCCCTCTTTACTGATGGTCTCCCAACTATACTAAGAGGACCAACTATATCGTTTTTCCGTCGAATCTATCCTTTTCGCCTCAAATTAACCTTTTCAAATGTACACTAATCCTAATTTACTTTAAATTTAATAAACTGTTTTTAATTAGAAATTAACCATTTGTAACGTTAAATTCATCCATTTTTACTTCAAATTAGCTCTTTGTCGCAAAATATTAACCATTTCTACGGTTAAAAAAATAGTTTTTACTGCAAATTTAGTTATTTTTATCCGTTATACGACCCTTTTCTCAAGAAATTAATCCGTTTTAACTTCAAACTAACTTTTTGGTTTCAAATTAACTCTTGGTTTTTTACGAATTGATGTTTTCTAATAAGAAAATTACCATTTCTAACGATAAATCAACCCTTTCTTATTTCAAATTAGAATTTTCCCTTCAAATTAATCTTTTTTTTTAATTAAACATTTTATTGTTAAATTTTTCTTATTTTAAAATTTTTATTTTATTCCGAAGGAAACGTTATTCATTTCAATTTTTTATTTTTTATTATGAAATGAGAATTTTAATTAATACTTTATACTAACAAATTAACCATTTTCATTTCAAATTAGCATATTTTCCCGGAAGATTAACACTTTCACGCATCAAAGAACCATTTTTAACTTCAAATTGACATTTTTTATTTAAATGAACCCATTTTTCAATCAATCCTTTTCAATAACAATTTTACCTTTAGTTGAGTAACGAACCGCTTTTTAATTTGACGTAAAAAACGTTTTGCTGTAAATTAGCTTTTTTCAAGTCAAATGAACCTTTTTTTAAACCAAATTAGCCCTTTTAACTTCAAATTAAATTTTTTTCCTTCAAAGAAAGAATTTTTATTTCAAATAATTTTTTTTTCTTGGAATTCTGTCTGTCTGTTTTACATACGAACCCCTTTTAACTTCAAATTAGTATTTTTTCCTTATTATTCATTTAACCTGAAAGTATGGTCAATATTTTACTGGAAATTCGATGTAAAAATGGTGTAATTTAAAATTTAAAAAAGGTTACGTTTTAATTACAGAGTTGAAGTAAAAATTTAAATTTGACAAGGCCAATTTGGTGCGAAAATGGTTAGTTGAACGGTAAAAAATTAAACGGCTTTAAAAATTATTTTTTAATTAAAAAAAGAAAGGAAAAACGCTGCAGTCGTATCAAGGGAATGTCGTCAATAAAGAGAGAGAAAGATATAATACATAATATACATCCCTGCCAAACCCCTCACTTCCTGGGGAAAAGTTTCTAATTTGAATTTAAAAATAGTTCATCTGTAATTATAAACTGTTAATTTGAAAAAAAGTTAATTGACAAATAAAAAGGTTTAATTTGACAGAAGATGGTAGTTACAGCAATAGTCGGCTCCTCTATCTGATTTCCGTGGTCTTACAGGTTTCTTGTTGTTGTCTTATCTTTATTTCAATTTCTCCTCACACTACCTATTGTGTGTATTTTTGTAAAGAAAGGAATTGGAAAAAAAAGAAATATATATATATACATATTTCGTATTTTATACTGAGCGGATCCAATATAAGTCCGAAGGTCGTAGACCGTTCAGAGTCAGAATGTCCACAAATTTTTCCGCGTCAGCGACAAAATGTGAACCCTTGCCTGGTGATGTACCAATCATTCAATTTCTATTCCACCGAGCAGGCCGCTCCTTCCTTTAGAGCTGCATTTATTCTGCCGAGTTCGAAAGTGAATTTGACAAAATTGCCCGACCCAAGATTCTACACATAAATCACCGAATGCATATTGAATGTACATAAAAGGACGATTTCTGAAAAAATATGCGGAAGATTAGATCGAACAGGCCAAAGTTCAACAGCGTAGATTTAAGACCATTTGTTCCAGCAAAAATGACAAAATAAATGCAGATACGCATCAGTTATGTTTTGCCTTTTATTTAATCTATAAAATCATATAATTACCATTCGTCTTCATTAATTGCTGCGTAGGAAAAAAACTTGATTTAATGTCAGGAACGACAGAGGAACAGTATAAAAACCTTTCTCAATTGTTTTCCGATTTGAAGCCAATCTGAGCTTCAAGATGTTGAACTGAATACGAAATCGAGTTAAAATCTCGTAACGAGTCACTGACACGGGCCGGTTTAACCTAAAGTGGCTCCAAACTTTTAAAAGTCAGGGCCTTTTAATTAAAATCGATAGTTTAGACGGGTGTAAAATAGAATAGCCTGTCCCGATTTCAATATATAAATCAATTCGGCGCAAAGTCTATTTTAATTTTGACTCTACCTGTGCCAACATTTGTCAAACTGACAAGGGATTAATCCTTTAAACCAGTCCCTTCTGACGTAATAGGGAGAATTTGCACAGCGTTAGCGTGAACGATAACGCTAAATTAACATATAACGGAACGCTATTGGAAATAGCCTCCTTCGTTATGTCTTTAAATAGCGTGCTTGTTAACGGGTGACGATAAAATTAACAAAGTAGTTGTTTGTTGGAAAAATGGTCTAATTATTATTATTATTTTATTTTATTATTGTTTTGCCGGCTATCTAACGGTTTATTTAAGCCTTGTTACAGTTTTAAAGTGAAAGGTGGGAGGCCACCAAATACAAGAACGTGGCCCGTGAAAAAACTTCCTATAAACCCCTGTCCAAATCTCAACGGTAAAGAAGTAATTTCAGTTTTTTTTTTTAATATTGTTAAATGCGACTTAGATTTACGAAATTGTTTATAAACTTCGGACTGTAGAAAAACCTAGTTTGTACGACCTGAAAGAGCGTTAAATTTGCTCTAAGGAAAACTATTTATATTGCAGTACTCATAAAAAAATTTGAACGAAACATTCAGAAAAAACAGAAATGTTGAAATTTGGAAGTTTTTAAAATTATTTTCAATTAATTAATCTTTAATTAAGGTTTCGGTCAGGATAAAAAGTCAGTGTCACGAGTGGGATTCGAACCCTCGACCTTCCGTTAAATACGCCGCTGCTCTACCACTTGAGCTATCGTGACTTCGAGCCACTCGGACACTAACTCCCCACCACGAGCCATTATTTTAAATATATTCCCTTCTTTTTGCCATTTTGCCAACTTCGTGTAATCAGGATTCGATTCTCGGCGACAAAACAAATGGCCACGGAGAGTTTTAGTGAAGTATACTTCATTTTGCTTATTACATCTATTAGGCTTCGTGGTCGGATTGACCAAATAAATTCTCTTCAATGAATTAATCTTTAATTAATTGAAAAGAATTTATTTGGTCGATCCGACCTCGAAAGCTAACAGATTTGTTTAAAATGTTGGATTGGTAACTGTTAATAAATACAAACTCCTGGAGCTTTAAAAATTCCATTCAAAGTTCTCCAATCAATTAGCTTCCAGCGGTATACCCACCTTTTTGGATCGCGTTTCTCGAAGGCTCAACAATTTTGCTTTTTGTTGAAACAAACAGTCTATAAAGGGAGCCAATTTCAATTTTTCCAGGAAATCCGACTGGCTGTTGAGTTTCGCGTTAGTTCTTCATTGTTCAATTCAATCAGCTTGCTTTATATTATTAACTGAAAACTTCCTCAGGCTGGTAATTTAAATGATGTCCTTGTTTCCTAATGAACATCTTTCTGATGTGCATTTCATTTAGAGTTACTGCAACGGTAATGGTACTCCTGCAAGGGGAGAAGAACAAAGCTCGTTTTCCATCGTGAGACATTTCAGCAGATCGCACCTTCCGACGAATTCATCAGAGGCTGAGAGAAACTGGTTCTTTCACTCGAAAAAAGAGGGAAGGAAGAAAAAATAAACTCACTGCCGGTGGTCATTTCGTTCCAAACTTTCCACCCTCGTAAAATGGCAAGGGTACGATCCATCCCGACGGAAGGAATCCTCCCCTCTTCAATTTGGAACACCAGAGCAAGTGTACTAGCTTCGGGGTCGTGATTAACAGAATGCAAAATTTCCTCATCTACATCCCCTTCATCTACGCCAATTTTTTTTGGCCATTCCAAAAGTTCAATCTTAAAAGTCGGTATACAGCTAATTGATGGAAGAACTTTTGATGGGAGTTGCACTTTTAACGTTCTTTCAGGTGGCACGAACCGGATTTTTCGACGGTCAGCAATTCTAAAGTTAACAAGCAATTTGGTGGACCTAAGTCGAAAAATTAAAAAACACCCAAAACTTGAAATTACTTCTTTACCTTTGAGATTTGAACAGAGGTTTATAGGAAGTTGGATATGGGGAGCAGAAACATCTCCTGAAATTGTTGACACTTATCGCCAATCACCCTGTATATTTTGAGAAATTAGTGGTAAAAAAGTTTACAAGTACAAATATTTTCAAACTGTTTAATTTATAGTTAACATGAATTCCGACTCCTGTATACTATGTATGTATACTTGGTGTTCCAACATGAAAATATTTAGCTATTTTCATACGAGCAGGATTGGCAGATAGAAATACAGCAACGCTCAATGTACATCAAAAAGCCATAGTAATTGTATAAAACAGGCCTTTCGTTGATCCCCCTAAATACAATTTAATAGGTATAGAACTAGCAATAAAAGCATCTCAGTAGAACTTCATTGAGTACGATATTACCACTGCGCAAGGTTTTTTTTGTTGTATGTAGTATGACATGTGTTATGTGTCTGTATGTTTTGTCTGAGTGCATGTATTTATTAGCGTGAATGGCGAGGGGGTGAGGGTGAACTATAAAGTCATCATCGCTCCTCGAACGAAGAAAGGGAGTGATTGTGTGTTCCGGGTCGATGGCGGAATATTAATAAAAGTACCTCATCGACCACAATCTAGCTTAGTTTAAGTGTAGGTCGGTGGAGGAATATCAAGTACTCCACCGACCAAACGGAATGAGTGTACTGTATGAATGTATTTATTTGTATGAACGTTGCGTCTGAACGGGTATAGAGTATAGTGGTGGTTGAAATGACCCAGATGCCGGAAGCCCCAGAAAAAAAAGGCCGGATATGGTTAACTAACTGCAGTGTAATATTTTAATTTTTCCTAAAATTGCTAAGCTAACCCAAAAGCTTTTTATCTTAACATGTTTTGACCCTTTTCTTCCTCAATTTCATTTAAACTGAACATGCCCCGAATCGCCCGGTAATTGATGTTAACTTTGTATATTAGAGCTTCTACAACTATCAGGTCATTGAGACTAAACAGTCGTCAGCAATCAAGATAAAAATCCATGACATCCGTGAACAGTGCCTTTATTTACAAGCGAGATACGAATGTAGATCTGAACTAACAAAAGCTCCCCAGGAAACTTTAACCTTTAACCGACGGAAACCTTATGTAATTTCTCTTCAACGGAGAATGTAGCGTTTTATCTTGTGTCTAATTGAATGAATCTAGCCATTGTTGCATCTAGCCCATTTTTCCTAACAGCCCACAATATTTTGGGTTGAAGGATTTATACATGTTTCTTCCCTCGCAGATCATTTCATTTATCCGAGATGTCTAAACTCTCTTTTTAACGTTCCCCATGTCCAGATGGCTTGACCGGATTTGATTACAAGCAACCTGTACCAATATCCATCTATGGAATATTTTACCTGAGAAAAGATGTGTCTAATAATAAATTTTTCAACGCGACTACTGTGCTATTTAACTTATAATTGAAACTGATTATATGCTGAATGGAGTCTTCTTAAAGAAAGATGAATATATAAAGGACTTGAATAACAAGGCTTAATTTTGAAAAATAAAAGCAAAAATTTATTAATCTACATCTAAAAGCGACGATAAAAACTCAAATATAAATTTTTCTCTCCTTCTGAAAGACCGAACCGCGGCTGTAAATTAAGAGAAAGTGACCAAAAAGGAAGTAACTGGATTTAAGACACTAGGGTGTTGTTATTTGACTGTGGGAGCGTTATTTATGACCCTCGCCACTCAATCTTTCTCGAAAGAGGCAACAGATTTTTTTTTTGAAAAATAAAATCTCGAATATATCAGGACCGGTTCTCTTTCCACGGTAATACATATTAATAAATCGATGAGAGTATAGAAATAAATAATAATCAAGAGTGTAAAAACATTAAAACATCGCCTACCGTCTTGTATTCCGATGAAAGAGACAAAAAAATGGGACTGCAATAAAATATAATAATTACAACGATTTTCGACAAACCATAAGTTATTTTTTTGCCGTTTTTTTTTTATACAAACCTCTTTGCCCTGTAGGATGAAATGTAATTTAAACAATAAACAGTTTCCACATAAAAGTTATAAAACGTATGTACAATACATAATCTAGCTAATATTAACATTAAAAATATTACAATATTTTATTAATATTTTGCCATGATAATCTTATCGGTAAATTGGATGTGTTTGGTGTACGAGGTCGAGTACTGCAAGCCGTTTGTAACTACGCGATCGGTTTCCAGGAAGAATTATGTGGACTGCACCAAGGGAGCATATTAGGCCTGCTACATTTCTGCTTTACAATAACGACCCGCTTTCCGAGCTCAGCCTCTATGATGCACTTTTAAGGCTTTTGACCTGTTCGTCTTCATTGTCTTATCAGTAAATTGGAGGTTTGAAAAAGGCCAAAAGGCAGAATAAGAAAGTATATACACATGGACAAAGTCCGTCTATCGGAGGTCGTCAAACATATGTACAATGGCGACTTAATATAAACATAATTTGCTACTAAAATATACAACAATAAAAAGTAAACATAAAAGTAAAATTAAGAAAGTATAAATTGAATATGAAAATTTACTTGCATTGAAGGATAAAATAAAAATTAATGAGAATAAAGGAACAAAAAAGGAACAGAAAAAATGTAAAGAAAAAAATGAAAAAGTAAGATACAAACTCAACATTGGTTAGAATAAAACCGGTAACGATACAAATAACACAAAATAAAGAAAGGAAATTTATTTACATTAGAATAAACGAAATTAAAAAAAAAAGAAATTGTAAGAAATAACCCAAAAATCCCTATTGAAAAATAAAAAATGGAATCTAAGTAGAAAACAAAAAACATAAGATAAACATTAATTTACTGTATCTGTAATCTTATATCTGTAATAACATGCGTGAAGGGCATATTGGATCAGTTCTTTAGGGTTTTCTGGTGCCATTCAAGTAATTAATCAAGCTATTTCTAGGATAATAGAAACATCCTAGATGGGGTCGGAGGATTTCACCCAGGATTGAGAAAATCCTACTAGAAAATGAACAATATTTTCGATCGCACCTGTGTTGCAGAGAGAGCAAATTCCAGAACCCCCTCCCCCCCTAAATCATTGAGCCGAATCCGCATGTAATAGCTCGCACCGCATTTTAATTAACCAATGCAAATCATTAAAGGAGTAACCGTTTAAATTATCTTTATAAAATTGGAATAACGCAGCTGAATGATTATGTTCTTTATATAGCGATAAATGTGTAGACGAATGAATTTCAAAATGGCAACTCAAATTATGAATTTTAGAAATTTTATTTATGGGAAGTGAGATTCCCGTTCAAAAATATTTTGTTACGAGGGAAAAAACATTATTTTATATTTCCAGAACAGCGCATGCCAGTGAGCAACCAGGACAATTTCTTTTCAATATTTGAGATGACCGTCAATCTGGAGAGATTTGCAACAGAAGAAAACGAGCGAAAAGTGTAAAATCAACGTGTAAATAAAAAGGAGTTTACGAAAGGGGAAAGACCTTCCGAACAAAAAAGCGTTGTACCTGTTCAACGATGTCAAATTTTTAGTAGTGCCAAACCTAACATCCATAAGACAATATCTTCCGCTGCAAGTTGAAGCCAGGTTTTATTTATTGCCAAATATTCATTAGACTCTTTCAGTGCCAGGTGCCTGGACCAAAAAATCTCGAGTGATGATTAAACCCAGATATTTATAGTGGATTACCATTTCGATAATCTCCCCCCTTTTGGGAAGACAGTCCCCAGTAGATATTAAAGTTGGCATTGAGTCCGCTCCGCAGTTCACATGAAGAACGGCAAGGACTGCCTCATGGGAGCATACTAGACCCACTATTATTTTGCCCCATTGAAACCGAATATAGTATTATAAACCACAGAGAAACTTTACTTGATTCTAACGATAATTTTTGGAAGACGCGTAGATTTCCTATAACGTGTGGTGTTTAGTGACCGGTAGTTAATAATTATTTGGAGATCGTGAGATGCAGTCTTGTGTGACTGCAAACATTTCCTTTATCGTGCCAACGTTTCGATCTTTACTGAAATCAGCTTCAGTGCCTGGGATTTATAAATTAACTTTAAACAATGTTTATAAATCCCAGGCGCTGAAGATGATCTCAATAAAGATCGAAACGTTGCAAGATAAAGGATTTTTTTCTCTAAAACCTACGTCACGACAGACTGCATCTCACGATCTCCAAATAATCACTTCATATAAGGTAAGAAAATTAACCGGACGATCGTAATATTTAAAAAGGTAATGTAGTTTTTGTTTACGAATTCATTTTTCAATTTAATAATTTTTCCTTATGTTTGGTTGTATACTTTGATTCAGAAAGTGACTGAGGGATCTGAGCACCGAGCAAAGTAATTCTAAACAATAACATAATTGGGCTCTCTCAACACGACAGACAACACTGAACACAAACACTTTCAGCCCTGAAGATGATCTCAATAAAGATCGAAACGTTGGCACGATGAAGAAAATGTTTTTCAAAAACCTACGTCACACCGGACCGCATCTCACGACCAACAAATAATCATTTTTAAACTATAACTTCATCCAGAAGGTTCGAGGAAATTTTCAATCAATGCTGCCTAGCTTTGCTAATGGGACTGCTTTCTTTTGGAAAGTTTCCTTTGAAGAATATGAACAGAGACAAAGATAAATAAGAAAAGTTTTCTTTTTCCAAAACTCCTGGTTGAAGTTTTAAGGATGACAAGGTGCCTTTGGGTTCTTTACACCATTAACATTCGCCTTCTTAAAAATATAAATATTTTAAATTGTTTCATACTTGTAAATCCTTCAAATGATTTTAAACGTCAAGAATTTTATTGAATTCTAATTCTAATTAGGAATTTTACTATTGACCGATTAATTAACAAAGACAGGGGGACTTTCTGTTTGACTAACACTGTCAATGGGTCATTATTGGCTAGTAATTACTGGTTGATGAAATTTGACGACAGCCTGAGCCGGTTTAACAACGATAGCGATGTAATCACGTTCATAATTAATTAGGGATCATTTACTATTTGGCCTATTTATTTTATCCAGTACTACACTAGAAAGGAAAGCCAAAATTTGAACGTGTGAAAAAAAAGGATAAAATAAAAAACCCTGTCAGGAAGCCGGCCGGGTGCCACCGTCGAGAAACCCGTTCAAACTGCATTTGGGCTGACATCCTACATGGGAGGAGTCGATTTCTTCTCTTCGTCACAGCCCGGGACACAATGGGGCTTACGTCAACCTTAACTGAAATGCCGCCGTGCCGACTTAATAAAAAGGCTCTCCCCATATTTTGAATACAAACAATGAGAAAATCTTTAAAGGCTACATAAACGCTTTATGAGTTTACACTGTTCCAAGGGCAGTCTTGGGTAAATTCCCGTGAGAATTTACAAAAGCACTTCTTCCTCCTTATTATAATCTTATCAAAACATTGAAATTTACTTACCTAACTAATGGGTTGAAACAGTCTCCCTTGACAGTACGGTTAGAATGGATGGAAAGTTTGAAGCATTCGATCAATTGCTTAGCAGTAGGCGATGTGTTTATTTTGCAAAAGAAAACCAGGAAAATTAGAACAGGGCGGAAATTTTTCTATGAGACCGCGTATCAAAGCGCTTGATGCTTGAGCTATTGGCTTTCATTCAGCTCATGCGTGGCTCACGTAACTTTTCCGATTAATTTGAAGTGTCAGGAAACTGCCGTTCCGCTCGTGTCAAGATGCGCTGCAAGTACTCTGACGGTTTGCTGGAAGTTTTTCTTCATATTTCTTAAAAGGTTCGTCGTCATTATTGGACGCGCACATTTTCAGAAGCAATTAAGGTGAACTCATTGAAGCGAGTGTCAGTTGAGATAATTCGCTGATTGAATTCACCGAGTAAATTTCACGCCTCGCAAAATTCTGATTGTACATGGGGCAATCATGGTTTGCTCTTTATAAGCTTGGATTAACGGTTATCTCTCGGTTTCACTCATGATAGGGTTACCTAACTAAAATTAACTTTATCTCGTGTTAAAAAAAACAATAATTGCTAACCTAGTTCTAACTAGAGGATGGGCGAAAAAATTTAGGATTGGCCAGATAAGAAGAAACGAAAACGCTTATTCTCTTTAAACCGGATAGTTTATTTTCACTACATTTCTTATAAAATTAATTGTTTCCCTTGTAAATAATCCATAAGGAATAATAATGCACCTACCTCTGCTAGATCGACGGTCCAAAATGTGGAACGGATGTAAACCGAAAATTTTGGAAAGTGAACACATTTCCAAATTTCGACGTGGGCACGGTCCGACGGGGGTCCATTAAGGCCAACCTTCCATTTTAGTCGTCCCTTTTTCTATTTGGACATTGGTTTCATCCCGTCGACGTCATTGCCAAACGGACCATTCACTCTCGTCATTATTAAAAGCGAACCCATGCTAACCAGAAACTGGCAGGTTCTCTGTACAGCAAAAAAAGCTTATAATGCGTTTTCTGGGTGAAGGGGTGGTTGAAAAACAATAAAAGTTTTGACAAATAAAATCGAAAGTGTTATGTAAAACAATTATTTCTTTAAGTAAACAAAATTTTATGATGAAATTTTTTTATTAATAACAATAAAGTTACATAACAATGAATGCAAAATTTTTAGGCGGTTTGCATTTTTTAATATTTGTTTCTGCACTTGTTGTAGCTATTCTTAAAATGTAAAAAATTCAATCTTAAGATTATAATTTGATTTATATTCATTAAATAAAATGTTTGTTCGCGAATATAAGTTTAGCTAAAGTTTACTAAATACGTCTTGGAAAGTTTTTATAAATTTCCTTATTTTTCATTATTCAATTGCTTATAAGAACAGTTACAAACGTCGCTTGAACATCAAAAAGAACACATCGAATACAGATCAGTACAAAAGGTTTAATTTTTATAACGGAATCTTTTCTAAAAAAAATATAGAAGTATCGAGAACACATTCGATTACTAGAAGTTAAATGCGTATATTGAAAAATTGTTCTCGAGCCGCAAAAATCCATTACGCGGGCCGTAAGTTTGGCCATGCCTGCCCTGGTGTGATAGTGTGATGTGGGGGACGTGAAGGTAAATTTATTAGTGCGTATCGAGAAGGCTGGAACGGGTATCGGTGATATCGAGTACTTTGGGGTGAGAGGATGATGTCTGGAGATTCAATATTATTTATTAGCGTGAATGAGAGGAGGGTTAAATCTCGACTCTGTAGATATCGAAGAACAATCATTATCCCTTCGGACGGGTTTAAACCCTCATTCACGCTAAAAAAATATAAAAAAAACAAAAAAAAAACTTTACAGACATAATTGCTTAGCTTCTCTATTCTGGATGTTGCGTTTTGTTGTGATATCAAACAAAACCACAATCAAAAATATTGAAAAACCAAAACAGACCAAACCAGGCCTGCTAGGATTGTGTAACCCGGACGTCTCAATCAAACTAGGGAAAATAGAAGTGTATGTAAGGTTGAAAGTTAAATTAGCTAAACTAAAAAGAAAACAAATCAATCTGAAATTCCTTTTAGCGATATGGATCGTACTTAATTTTAACTCCATTTATCCGAGCCCCCGAGTATCAAAAGTAAATCCATTTAACGTCAGAATAAAGACTTCCAGGCGGGTTCCAGCTATCCACCTCATCTCCGATTTTCATTCTCTTATTATAAAAACAAAACAATTTCTAGTCCTAGTTGACATGTTTCTTGAAACTTGGTTTACAAACAAATTTCTCCAAAGAATTTATACTACTTTTCTACATGTAGTATCGCTTTTGAATGTGAAGAAGGGTGGTGAACTTAAAATTACTTAACTTATTTAAAACCTGAAACATTTACTTCTTTTTTTTCAAAGCTTAACATTGTTTCAAAGCGGTGCGTAAATTCATTAAATCAGGTTAGAACTTTACTCAGAAGTTCCTTCAAACGGGCTTGGATAATTAATTAATTTTTAACGCCTGACGACAAAACTCAAAACGAAGAAAGTGGGCGAAAATCCCGGGAAATGAAAGTATAATCTGAATTATACGAATTTTCTCTAGATTTGGTATTAAATATAACCTCGCTAAATGCAGTACATTCAGGGATCGTTAAAGGCAAGCAACGCAGTTTACACATCGTATTTTGGATCTAGTTCCTTCTCCCATTCATATCCACTCATTCGTGCTGATAACTTACTTCTACTCTCCAGAAATCGCTTTTTAACCCTTCACTGCTCGATGTTCTGGGCCAGTTTAAACACCCATTCACGCTAATAAATTACTCTTACTCTCCAGACTTTACACTCTTCCCTATAGTACTTGATATATCTCGAATCGGGTTAACCCTCCCCCCACATTGACGTTAATAATTCCCATTTATTCTCTAGGTATCCCACCTTCAACCCAAAGGGCTCGATATTATTACGGGCGTGTTAAGCTGGATGCACACTAGGTCGGTGGTGCGGCGCGGGACCGGCCCCACGAAGAATACATTGAAATGAATGTAACCCAGCACATAGGCGGGTCGGGCGGTGTAGCGCGGCAGGGCGCGGAGCCGGAAGAAGTTGCTCGACTTCTGCAACCCCCTTTGCTCCTTGTGCTCTAGGTGCGCGGGGGTGGTCGGAAATCATTGAGTTCGGGTATATTCGGCTGCCCTCGGAGCCCACAATTGTAAACACGAAGCCAACGATTGTGACGTGACTGCTGGGAATCCAAAATTAACACTAAACCGCAAGTGCGGACCTTCAAAATCCCGCGCCGCGCCGCCCCACCGACCTAGTGCGCTCCCAACTTTACACCCTATTCAAAAAGTACTTTCAATATGCCGACATAAAACTTCAACTCCAAAGTACTCGATACCCTCCGGGTGGGTGTACCGCAAAAATGAGCTCTTCCGCGACGCTCAACTGGTAATTTATTTCAATCATACTTTCTGCTAAGCAAGGTCCGCGCTTTTTCGCCCACAAAAGTAGCACGTGCCACGCTAAGTTCGCCAAAGTAAACTTTCTCATATAACGCCTTTAAATTGCGCCAAGAATTTTTATTGGAGGCGACAGTGCAGCCCCTGGGCAACAAACTTTCGGTAGAATTTTACCGCCGTTTTAAAACTTCAATTGGCCCGTGTATTAACCCTCGTAACAACGTTTATTATTCCCTAGAATACCGCCTAGAAGTGTTAACCTGTTGGAATATACGTCGCTCCAGAACTTACAAACAAGCTGCTTGGTAGTTTGTGGGCTTGTGGGAAAAGAACAATAAACTTTTGCTATACAGGCTGGTGGACTTTATGTATGTGTCTCCGGAGTCTCATAGCAAGAGTAATGTCGTCAGGTTGGGCAGAACAGTTTCTTAGGCTTGCTTATGCTCACACAAAATTATAGCATGTGAAAAATGTAACCAACTATTAAATTTTTTTCGTGTAATGACCTGGACACAGTCTACTCCCAAAAAGTAATTATAGTTTAGAAAATGATACATGCACAGGAAATTAAAGAACGACCTCTTATAATTTGGCCATGATAAGGTCGGGTTTATGGTATAATTCACTATCTCAATCTTTATGAAATAATGAGCTTTAACAACTACTTTTGAACTACTTTTTTAAATATTGCTATAGCCAGTAAATAAACGTTAGTTTTTAAAACTGCCTTGTTCGACAGTAAGAGAGCTATTCTCTGACCGATTCTCTGCATTTTGTCGCACCTCGATGTTGTACATCATTCTCAAAAGAAAACCATAGACGAAAAATTCAAGCAAAGCGAAATACGAAACATTTTCGGATCCGATGGGAGATCCGATCAAGATAATCATGATTGATCAAGCTGTTAGCAAATCTTTACATATCCGGTTTTGACTTATAAACGACCTCTTGTTGAGTTAAAGCAGGGACACTGTAATAGTATGTCATTGAGGCATCGGATTATATACTTTGATGATCCGATATCGAGATAAGCCTTACATATACCAAATTATATGGTAGTCCTCCGGGCCGCATAAGTCAGTTAGCAACATCAATATTAATTTTGGAGTAATATTTTAACCACTAGATGTTGACGTCATTGATTAACGGACGTCCATGCGTGATGACGCAATCCTGAAACTCTTCGGACTTGAGCGTAAGGTGAATCGATGAAAATGTGGACGATTTTTTTTTTTATAATGCCCTTTTTAAATATGTTTTATGCTTTTATAGATTTAAACTGTATTTTAATTTTAACTTATATGCTTCATTGACAACTGAGTTTTGCATTCTTGAGGTTAGAAGGTAGGTGAACAAAATTACGAATCTACATGTGAAATGAGGAATAACGAATATTATTTAGAAAATTGAACTATAGTTTGCTTTAACTAGTAATATTATTAAGTAAGTGCTTATTACCTTTTTTAATTAGCACTGTTGATTTTGGCTATTAGAACAATGAAACGCTGTTTGGTTAATCGTATGATTGAGGACGTTGCCTCGCGTGGCCAATTCCTTTTGAGTCTTCGAAAACACTACTTGGAATAGTGGAGGTTGCAAGTTTAGCTAAGAGTAGTACTAAGAGTGGAAAGGCTGTAGTAGAATTTATGGTATCTACGTCTTGCCAGGTCATGGAGGAATGGAATGTCTTTCTCGGTGTGGGTTGTGTGATTAGTGAGAAAGGAACATCGTTTATTTTTCGGATTGTTGGGTTTGGATTCTATGGATATTGGAGTATTTAATTGAACCCAAAGTACGTAAGTACATATTGGCGTTATACAGTGCTGTCAAGTAGTCCGGCGAGGAGACAAGTTTCAGTAGTTTAGTTCAAGTATTAGTAGTCTGGTGTAAGGTTCGAGTCACCTGCCCAAGGGAACCTGTCGAATCACCGTAGGAAATATTTTCTAGAAAACAAACCTACGTTTGAAGGTTACTCTGGTAGATAACAGAGATTAGGGGAAAGGATAGAAGTGTGATCAGTCAGTAATTGAGTACAGGATAGAAGATTGTACAGAAAGCATAGCGATCATAACCTGTACATATCTGTTTGAAATATTGCCGTCGTAGCAATTGCCAGATTGAACCAAATAAATAGTATATTCAGCATTTCATTTTGGATTCGAGATGTACACCATGTTTTAAGATGTTATATTCGGGAGGGGGGTGTAATAAACTGCGCCTTTTGAGATCTATTTTATTCCCCGTTCTGTACCTATAGCCCACCGGTGAGTCCTAGTTCAGCACAGAATTTGGTTTGTAGGCCCGGTTCCAGTGGTTGAATGTTTTGTACAGTTACGTTTTATGTTTCGAAACACTTCCTCCTGCGGGCGAATGTAGCATCACAGTTGGTGTGTTGGTGCCTTCTCTGTTGCTTTGCAGAATATGCACATACTGCGTTTGATTATACTAATCTTCAAACGCTCATTCTGCAGTGTCCTGCAATAGTAATGTAAGTCTGTAAATCGACGGTTAAGCTTAGTTGTAATTTTTCTCCAAGATTTTGAATAAATGGCGAAAGATTTATTTGTTACGAAACTTAGACATTTCCATTGAGCCAGATTTCATAGTTATTAACACGATCGTTGTCATCCAAAAGTCATGTATAAACTTAATATTTACTCCTTGAAACCTTAGCCTTTTAAACTATTGCTTCAAGAGAGTTGCTGAAATGAATTCTCTGCGATTGGACTGGTCTATGCCGGCTCCCACAAGGGTGCATTCTCGGTTCTACACTGTTCCCTGTTGACTTACCTGATTATCTCAATCAACACTACGGAGTAGCTATGACGCCATGAAGTTTAGACACCTCGCGTTAAGGTTCCAATCAGGCCTGCGACGTCGAACAAGGTGTGTTATCCACGCTGGGCAAAGCTGAGGACCATAGAAAATAATCAAACCGTTTGGGTATCCATCGTCTTCCGACAAGTTGTTAATCCTTATCCTTATAACCGAAACCACAACGATAAGAACATTTCTTTCGCCAAAGATCAACTGCTCAATCATACTGCTCAAGCCCTTGTATTTTTTCAATCCTGCGGACCTTCCACGCAGCCAGAAACAATGATCACCATGGGCTAAACCCAATAGGCCTAGACAGTCCGCCCCGTTCGGGGAAATGCTGATGTCGTTGGTGTTATTATCATCATGGTGTTATCGGTGTTATCCACCTGGACATAATCTCGTATCTCTCCCCGAAAGCTCCTCACATCGAGTGCTGTTGACCAGTTTCCCGCAACTTCCTTTGGGTGCTGTGAACATTTGTATTATCCCTTAATTTCATTGGATTATTAATATTACAATAAGGGTTTTTATGCAATAATCGTTGGTGAGCTAAATGCATTTGTTTAATCAAAGGCAGCAAGGGCATAATTTTTCTATAAATCATGGAAAGGAAATTGCGATGGGCGGGGAAACCACACAAGCGTGACCGCTAATGACTAATGGCTGGATAATGGACTTATAGTCGCGCTGGCGAGGTGTGAGTATCATGGTAAACACGAGAGGAGTAAATTAATTGGAAAATTGCATTACAATACCCGATCTGAAGCCGTGCAGAAAAATAGCCGGCAACCCTTTTCCCCGGACGTTTTTAACTAATTAAATTTACGATTCCGTTGTTGCTTAAAGATTTGGGTTAGTGTCAACTTATTTCAGTCTGATAAAATATTTGTAAGAGAGGTCATTCTGACACGTTTTTGAGGGCGTCAAGGCCACAGACAAGTTCGCTAAATATGCTTACACGGGTAAACGGAGACAGAACTCAGACTCTTGTGCACTAAAACGGCAGCTCTACCAGGTGAAATTGAACTGGCAGGTCTCGGTGCCGTTTGCTCTCTGACGCGAGCTTTTCAGTCAAGAGTCGCGGGTCATCAACACCCTAAAAATGAGTACGAATTCTCTTCAGGGTACTAAGGAGGCCAGCGGAATACAGAAAGTGTGATGCTGGCACCGAATCGCTCCCTCATGAACTCTCGACTTGCTCGGAGTATCATGATAAAACCGCACTTCCATTCCTCATCGCCGGCCCCCCCTTTTTTCAAGGATTTCAAGAACTATAACCCGACTCGATAGAACCATCTGATGTTGTGACCATGGACGAGAACGCGGTGATCATCCTAGATGCCGCCATGGCCTGAGAGCCGGTTGGTGTCCTGCAACTGGCGGCAGACGGGAAAGTGGCGAAGCACAGGGAATTACAGGAGACCCTCATGTCAGCATGTCAGAAGCCTAAAGATCAAAACGCTCAAGTAATTGGGTGCGCAAAAGCTTTCCAAAATGCTCCCTCATCCTGTGGCTTTCCGTTCGTCGTTGGGGTTAGCCTGCGGTCACACCGGAGAAAAGCCATACGAGACCCAACCAACTGCATCCATCTCAAGAAGAGTCTGGGATCGGGAGATCGAGAACTGAGGATAAAATTGACCTGATGGGCGGGCCTTCAGACTCCAACCGTCTTGGATTTTATGGATAGCCGGTTACTCCAAGAAAGATATTTAGTTTCTAGGAAAGAACGGAACTCTCAGCCTGCTGATCGATGATGACACTTAATAAATTGGAACATAATTGTTTAACACCTTCATTAATTACATATAATCGTTCAAGTTAGTTTCGTTTTCTCCTCCTTGGCTACTCAAACTTTCCAGTCACACATTACAAGCTTGTCAGTTTTTTCTCAACTTAATCAACGGGATGGTACATTAACTTTTGAGTTTTGTAGCTTTTACTTTAAACTACCTTTTTTTTATGTTTGAAATTACGCTTTTTTAAACTTAAAATTAACCCATTTAATTTAAAATGACCTTTCTGCTTCAAATTAACTATTTTTTCAGTTAAAATTAAACTCATTTAACGATGAACTAGATTATCGACCTGCTGGAAAAATGAAGTCTTTTCACAGGATCTTCAGAAGAGGTCAAACAGAGAAAACCTCCTTACGGTTTTCGCCGAGCTTTCGACAGTTTTATACTGCCATCTTCAGAGCCTGTTCTATTATCATATAAACAAACAATTAAAACACAAAAAACTAATAATTACAACAAAAAATGAATATCTTACTTTAAAACCTTAATAGGAAATTGATCAACATTGTGTTTTGTGCACAGAAGTACATTATGTACTTTGGGGCTCAGCGTCTAATCGTTAATTTAAATTGAATGCATTACTAATTGAAAATTATAGCTAAAATTACAGTAAAAATTAAAAAATAAAAACGTGGTGGAGAAAGGTTACCTCATATAAGTCTAAAAAACCAGTAAAATCCGCCTTTCTTTGTTTTTCAGGTACATGTGACCACAGTGCGTTTCGTAAATATATATATATATATATATATATATATATACATATACAATTAATTTATTTGAAAATTTAAACAACAATACAGTAGGATCACAGATCAAATCAATAAAAACCAATAAAAACAAACCCTCTACAACGATGGGAAACAAAGGCTACGGGATATTGTTGGGATTGTTTATATGATAATAAAACAGGCCCTGAAGATGTTCGACCTCTTCCGAAGATCCCTTGAAAAGACTTCGTAATCTAACTTAATTAATACTTTTTAATTTCATATTAACCTTTTCTTTAAAGCACTACAAAACTTGGGAGCTGTGTAAAGTAAAATTCCTTCTTATTTGCGAATTTTGTTGAACATAAAATAATTCGGCCTTTAGAAGACCGTATGAAATTTAATTACAACGAAAGTTAAAAATTACATAAAATTAATTTATAAAACTAAAGTGCTTTTCTTTTAATTTGAGGTTTGAAAAAACATTAAATCGGTTCTTATATAAAAAAACTATAATGATATTAATTACTATTAAAATTAATTCTTACATCAAAATAAATATAAAAACAAATAATTCTTCCATTAATTAAGAATTTTTGTATAATTGTTATTTATATTATTAATTATCAATTATAATATTTATTGTATAATTATTTTATATTTAAAAATGGCCTGAATCATTCAACAAATTGTTTATTTATGTATTTCATCTCGTTCTGTGCAAGCAGATTCTCAAATTAAAAGAAAAATCAATTATTTTTATATAATTTTTTAATCTAATTAATTCTCTTTCTTCTATGAGAAGCATCATTTTATATGAAAATCACTTTAAATCACTTTAACTGCACAGGAAATTTATTTTACATGTTGATATCTCATATCATCTCCTATATTTTTTTATTTAAAGAATTAAATTAAATAAAAATTAGAAAACGTCAGTTTGAAATGAATAAAAATTAATTAAACGAACAATTCTTATATTAAAACGAAAAATCTCAAATACACTAGAATTTTACTTTATATGCATATATTTCATACCATTTACTGTTATTGCTTTAGAAAGGGATAATTTGAAGAATACAAAAGACCAATTTCAAATTAACAGTGGTCCATTCAAAATTTAAAAAGTTTAAGACGACAGTTATTGTATATTAAAAAAATTTCAAATATACAGGAAGTTTTCTTTACGTGTTTATATTTCATACCATCTGCTATGGTTTATTATATTTTAAAGAAATGGTAAATTTGAAATTAAAATCTGATAATTACAAGTTAGAAGAGTTAATGTTGAAGTTCGAAAAGTTTAATTTGCAATTAAAAATGGTTATTCGGTATCAAAAAAAAGTTTAATTAAAAGTTAAAGAGGTCAATTTGACGGACAAAAGCTTTAATTATTAATTTCTTATAATTGAGATGGCGTTAGGTTTTCATTTTCTCGTTATTGATTTGAATGTCCTGTTTGGGTAAAATTTTAAAGTCATCTATTAATTTAGATTGTGCCAGTTGTCATGAGCTTCAGTATATAAATGAATCTTTGGGAGAAAATGTTTTCTTTTCTAATTGAACAAGACGTTCCCAGCCCGTCTAACTGCGAGGGGTCGATTAAATAACTCGTGGGCCCCCGAGATTGATAATCTGATATTTCATGCGGGCGGAGTCGAGGGGTCGGGGATGCGAAAAGAATAAAAAAAGAAACTCCTCAATGAGCCGTATTCCATGACGTCATAGGACGATAGTGTTTTGGAGGGTAAAAGTTGGCGAGGAAGGGTGTAGATCGATATAGGAGGGGTGGGTCCAAGAACGAAGGATATCCCCGAAAACCGCCCCCGCGCCGCCGAGACCCCACAGGACTTTTTACATAATATTCACCTGTTCCGAACCTCCTTTCGGTCAGGTCATGAGAAAACCTTTCGAAAGCATTTCGGAATTTTTCCATTCCAAGATCCCAAGTTACATGTCCGGTTCGAGTAATAAGACGAAACTTCCCTGGCACACCGAGTGGAAACTTCATTTCCGGATTAATTAAAAAACAAAACAAAAAATAACGAACAATTGCTAATGCCTTTGCCCATTGGGTTTTAATATTGTGGTAAAGTCTGCTATAGGTAGACAAAATTTGCTGAAAAACTTTAACAAGACCGTTTAAAAACGTTTACACGTTAATAGATTTTTCTTGTATGAATTTATTTTAAATTAGGCTAAAAAAACAAAACCCTACTTTATTTCGCTTTAAACAAATATTTGTCATCATCATTACCTACCGTTGCTCGTTTTCCTTGTTGCTATGTATTACTTGTCACTTGGCTTGTTCATCACTTAATCACTATGGACTTGGAGTAGTTTACTACTCTTGCTGACAGCTTACCTTCTACCTTAATGTTCTGGATGAAGTCGGTATCCATCTTTTTGCCTTCAGGCAACATGACAGGTGTTCCGCTGAGTTTAGGCAGAGACCATCCATATCTACAAGCATTCAATGTTTTCTCCTTACAGTATACAGGGTGACAATATAACCTAAATATAACCAGTTGTGGATATCAATAGTAAGAAAACTTGTCACACCTCCTTGAATTTTCTACTACCCTTCATGATAACCGGAGGTGTTCATCGAGTTAAGGACGAGACTGACTACTCCAAGCAGTGTATTTCCAATACTATCAGGCTATCATGTACTTATATATGTATGAAAGTCTTATAAATGTATGAAAACCATATGACCTGATAGGAAATGGGTTTGTTTGATTGCACATGGTCAATTTGCCAAGAAGGAGTTTGGGAAATTTTCTATAAAAGAAACTCTAACCTAAACTATATCATATCCATTTCCACCACAGCTCTCTTGAATGAAAATGTTGGCAGAAAATACCGATCTTTTTCGAGACAAGTGCGGAATGTTCCTAGCCAACGGTGTATTGACCTGTTGTCTTAAAATGGACATACTTCCTCATTTTCCATAACTTCTCTGCAATGAAAATGTTTTACGGCTCTATCGTTCCATCTGTGAGCCTTCGGAATCCTGCTTGTGGCAAAGGTCGATCGAGAAGCCAAAGTTAGCTAGTGTTCTTACTAGCCCTTATCAGGTTGACATAGGCATTGAGCTAATGTAATTGTTTCTTACCAAAATGAAAATTTCTTTGGTCAGCTGGTTCAGGAATATTATGTCGCGGTCACGCGTTTAAGACGTATTTAGTGATCCAATGAGGCAACGATCCTAAACGTCTAGTTCTTCTTGACGAGACCATATACTAGCTATTCCAAGAGCCCTTTTTCAAACCTGACTAAAGTCTAAAGTCACTAAAGTTCCAAACCACTTGATTTTTCTTAACAGCCCTTGAACCCAAAAGCGTAAAAAGTCCTAAAATGATTAAATGCCAAACGCCCTAAGAAAGGGCTTTACATCAAAACAAATAAAGAAGAGATTGATGGTTTTAAGCGCTTATCGTAATCCAGTTGTTAAACCAGTGAGCAGGCGGCCTTGTTTGTGTTCCATTTGTCTCCTCTTCTTTACAACTCTAAATAAAAGTTTATATTGTGCGTAAAGTAAATGTGTCTAATAAGTCTCTTTGTTATTTCCTCGTTGGAAATCCGTATATCCCAGGCGGTTAATGGACTACCATGTGGTGAACTGCCTCAACAGTACACACAGCGAATGAAAAAAGGCGTTTGCTATGTTCTAATTGGCAAACGTTTGCATGCTTAGGTACATAGAAATAATGCATAAAGGAAGAAAGTAAATATTAAATACTAACTGCCACATCCAACTGAGTTAGACCGGAATCTCACATAATATATCCTTTTGTGGAGGTAAGACTGAAAATCTGGTAAATCCTGTGTTGAACTGCAAGTCCATCCAGGCTTCATATTTAACGGCCTATTTTATCTTTCTTCACAACTCTCCCGACAAGACGTATTTCATCCTCAGAGGAAGAATAAAGTCATATCTTTACAATAAATGTACTCAAAAGGCCAAAAGAAATTCCCGTTTTTTTAAGGACTGACGGACTCGTCATGGATTTAATTTATGCTTGTTTTTATTAGGTGAAATACATGACTTGTTAAATGCTTTTAAATCCGTAAGAAGGTTAAAACACGCTTATCGGAAGTCAATGGAGACGTTTCCATAATTACGGGAGTCGCTGACATTTCCAGCTGTGATGTGTGAAAATCGTTCCATTCACGTTAATCAATTACATTCAACATGCCTCGATTAATCGATATTCCTCAGGGTAATTGGAGAAGAAGTCCGTCACGCTAATAAATTGTTTTCAGTATTCAATCATCTCACTTGCCATTCGTGAGTACTCGATTTTCCTCCGGCATATTTTAACTTCCCAATCACGCTAATAAATTACTTTCAGCTTCTAGACATCAGAGTCCATCCAAGCCACTAGACCCGAGTCGCTTTTTGTGATTGCCACAACTCGAACAACCTGGTTCGGTCATGTCGCGCCTTTTTCTTCAATCAATAAAATTAATTATACGCATAGCCATGCTATAATTTATCGACGTCACCGACTCCAAGCAACAGTCAAACGTTTACTCAATTTTAAGGGGTTCTGCAAAACAAAATTTTTGGAGGAAAATCAATCATGCAGTTATCCTTGTGGGTGTACATACAGCTTAGCATTCAACAAGCTAGGCTTTGGAAAGTGCGATGACTCAAATTGGCATTAAAGTAAATACGTCCTTTTTTTAGGTACATGCAACTTTTGACAACTTACTCTGTAACTTTTTCAATTAAATAAACTTTTTACGTAAGCTTTTGGTTGAAATGAAATTAGTGTCACGAGCGGGAGTCGAACCCACGACCTTCGGGTCAATACACCGCTGCTCTACCACTTGAGCTATCGTGACATTCGATCCACTCGGACACCAACTCCCCATACAACCTACTCTCTTTCAAATTTTCCCTACTCATTCTGTATGTTCAAAATACTACAAAAATGGATAAACCCAGTATAGGGCAACAAAAAAGTAATTTAAAAACCCAATGTTTTAGCACTGAATCACATGTTTTTGGTTTACAAATTTACTGTTTTGTTTAATTTTCAACTTTACGTTCAAAGGGTTTTGTTCCGTCGAAGTGAACAAGTTTGAGGAGGGTTTAAAATATCCTCTGGGCGACTGTAGTTTAATTACCACAGGACCTGTTGAACTTTGCTGACACATAAATCATAAATATTTAATCTTCTCTTTGGTCCTAGGATTTAAATGTATTCCACCACGTGATGGTACTGTTATTTTTTTTAAGTATAGATTAAGTTACTCTACTTTTAGTTCACCGTGGTTCCTTATTACATTTGACTTTTAGCTTCTCCCTTTTTTACATCCGTGGCATAAACATCAAAAAAGAAGAATTTAGGTCAATTAAATTTTTTAATATATATAAAAACGAGGCTTTTTAATTAATAAAAAACTTTCAAGGAAGGTCGTAGGATATATTCACATTGCTCATCGAAAACAACCGACCATTTCGTTTGTGAACGAAAAAAATTTATAAATGCATATTTTCTCAGCTTGTACAGTCACAGACCTGCGCTAGGTCTCATTTTTTAGAAAATTTTACGAGAGTGATCGATTTTTCTCCATGAGTATAAAACCAAGGTTTGGCCCCAAATTCGCGCATAACTCGAAAACGGTCGAGAAATCGAGCACAGTGGAAGAAGACCAATTGAAAACTTGTTAGAATTTCCCATCTTTTGCTATAGGGCGCAGCTCCAGGACGCTCCATAGTTCAATTTGAAGCTTTGGTAAACAGTGCGTAAAATTTGTTGCAAAATCATGTTTCCCAATTTTTGAATTTACCGATGAATGATAGAAGCTAGGAAAGCATTTAAAAAACCCATCTCGTTCAGCGTAAAATTTTCTTAAAATGAGATCTACCTTTTTCTTTTTTCTCGAATACCTCTTTAACAGATGCGCAAGTAGTAAGTTAAAGATTTTGTTTTAATGTTTGTAATGGTGTTAATAAACCTCTTTCATTATTAACAAATGGAAAGGGAAAAAAATTAAAAAGATGAGACATTTTTCAGTTCTGTCGTTTTCGATCATCTTAATCTTCCTATAGTTGATGGATGTTTAAGTCCGTCGCGTTCCGCCATCTCCAATTTGTTTAATGTTTGGGAGTTGAATAAGAACTTTAAAAATCCTATCCTTCACTGCGACTATTGGAGCTCTATTTGGCAACTCTTATAAATTTACGCTTTTTCGCGCACCTTTTTTTATGTGAGACTTTCCTGACTGAAGTTCCTATACTGTGACCGGGCTGATTCTTCTCATTCGAAGGATCTGTCCCGATGTCTCTAGTTCCTCTTGGCAAAGTCGGCATTTGTCCAAAATCTTCAGAGGCGGGTAATAGGGCAGTGGCCGGTTTACCGGCCTGCAATTTTCCCGAAATACTGACTGGTGAGAAAGAAGAGTTCCATTCTTGAAGGATGGTAAGGATCCTGTCTGCGGTGCGGCGTATACTACGTAAATTAAGGTTCTTAAGTTACTTTCTTGTCGTACCCCAGCATCTGTGCGTTAGCCGGCTGATAGAGAGGCCCCTATTGACTAGAAAGTATCTGTGCGTTAGGTCGGATTTAGGCTCAGGTATAACGGAGGACTCTCTTAAGCTTTGTGAGAGTCAGTTTCAGCTAAACTATTGCTTAATTTTTTTAAGCTTATAAGGGGAAAACAGGGCCACTAAACTGCCTTCACATATGGCCTAACTATGTAGGCTTGTAAAAAGGGTGATTAATCAAAATCAAACCAAAACAAAGATGTATAATACAATTTAAAAAAATTACAACGAAACTTGAAATGATGTAAAAAAGTAAACATGTACACTTCGAATAAAATAAAAAATATTATTTTTTAAAACAAAATTATTTTCTTCTAAAGATGGAAAAATTATAAGTCCTGGACTACTGGTTTTGAAGGGGGGCAGCGGTAGCCGAGTGGTTAAGGCGTCAGACTCTCGTCTAGTAGACCCCGCGGTCGTGGGTTCGATCCCCACCGTCGCCTCTGGAATTTTTCTGACGCCTAAAGGGACCGGTGGCCGCAATTAAAAGAAATTGACACGGCACTCATCAATGGAAGGGGCGGGACCGGATCTCAGCGACCCTGAACCTGGTCCCAACCCCCTTCAAAAATGTGTTTCTTCGATGGAAGAACACTGGTACAACGGGGGCTCAAGTTCACTTTGTGTTGTGAGCCCTCTCCCAAAAATGGAGCCAGGGTATAGTACAATAAGCTGTACAGCTGCAGTGCTCAGTCCCTGGTATCCATCCATCCATCCACATCCCCTGGTTTTGAAACAAACAAAAGGCAAAATGTATTTTTGGAAAGGCACCTTGCGTAAAGTTGGATTTTTCCGTGGTCCCAGCTTGTCGTCCCAAGATGGCCGAAAAACCTCTTTCTGCTGGCCAGTTGAACCACTTACTTCTCTTGTCGACCTCTGATTGGCATATATTTTTAAAACGCCTCATCACCTCGACTGAGGAGTTAGTTTTCACTGTATCCCCTCTTTCTCCATACAGCCTTCGGCCCCACATCGTACCTTAAACCCTTTCTCAGGACGAAACGATCCCCAACGAATGGACAACACCGCCATAGGGAAAAATTCAGTCTCAAAATTGGCGAAATCGTCACATCTTCCTAGCCCCGAGTGCCATATCCAATCGAAGGTTTCATATCCAGCAATATACCGGAGCAGAACTCATTTTCCTCAAGAGCGGTAGCGATGGCACTGGTGAGCAGTGGAATGAGGACATGTGATCAGAAACTGGTAGAATAAGGTTAGGGAATGAATGATTTGTAGAATGTGATTAAGCATGAATTTTTCTAGGAGTATGATCATTATAAGAAACAGAGTAAGTGGACAGAAGGACGATGCCTAGTTTTGAAGGATTTTACGCTTTGGAATTATTTGGGTGACAGCAAATTTTTATTGGGACGGAAGTGTATTATTCTGAGGATAAAATTGTACAGTTAGGAAAGAAAAACTACATTTTTGTCTACAGGTGCAGGTATGTATCAGGTGCTTTCTTTAGTAGAGGATGGTTTATAATATTGGATACTTCATCGAGCGGTTTTTTTTGGAGGGAAGGGAGTTGTCAAGTGTTGTTCAATGGTTCTATTGAACTCGGCATCGTTCATAGCAGAGTGAGGAGTGAAAACGCTGGATAAATAAGAGGCGAATAATTGGCTTCGTCGGACTTGGCCCAGCAGCCACCTTCTCGGCGAAGGGGAGTCTACAATGTTTAAATTGGAATAACAAAGATTCCGATTATTTAATCCAGCCATTCTGAAAATCCGTGCGCGGTATTAATATTTACTACATAATCCTATAAATTTGTTATCAAGTTCTGTAATCAGTTATAAAGTACATAGTTCAGGTGTGAATGACCGTAATTTGCGGACGAAGATACGATCAGTAACGAAAGAACTGCTTACGTTCATGCGCGTTGTGGAGAAAATTGGAAAACCAACTTTTTGACAGTGTACATTGGGAACATTTGACATGCAAGCGATTTTTAAATTTGGCCGAGGTTAAGCGAGGAAAATTGCTTTTGAATCAATTCATGCGGGCAGATTTTTAAACGGATCAACGGTAGTTTATGTAGTTCTCTCATTGTTTATTTCGCATGAAACCAAACGATTGTCCATCCATTTGTGGACAATAGAACTGATACATTTCTTCAAAAATATCTTCCACAAGTTCAAGAATACTTTGACTTCAGACCTCGTAAATAAAATAATGGAAAAGGGAAACTTTTTCTTCGAGGGTGGTGGGAAATTTAAAGAGTCCATAGTGTCACAGTGTTGGCATTAATCGATCCGAAAGTTCGGGTTGACATTACAACCAGGAAACGTGAATATTCAACGGCAAGCAAAAAATTTCAAATTGTTTAATTATTTAGCTGTATGAATGGGACACAATAATTAACAAGTTTGCGTATTCTTTCTTCTAACAAGCGGAGCATGTAAATATATCACCAGTAAGGCACGATCGAAATAATAAATACTATTAAACAAATGAATACACAAACCACAAGCAAACGGTTGTCAGAAACATGACCTATGGTGGTTTGATAGTGGAGAAAGTTATACAGGAAAGATCATCATTATTTCTCGAGCATGGGCTTTCCTAGTACAATAGGAACAACCATCACTACAGCCTTGGAAGTCTTCCTCCATTTAAAACCTTGGATGGTACATATCCTCATCCAAGGAGAAGATAGAGGGACAATTCACGTCGAATTCAGGGCTTCAAACAACCAAAGTTCTGGGGCTACATGTTGATCCCAAAATTCTGATTTGTTAAGACATTCCTTTAAAATACCCGATAGACGAGAGAAAGTTGTCCCAGTTAGATCCAACTATAACTTTATATTTAGGTGTCTAATACCCAGCACGGATCAGGTGCTGGTATCTGTTGAAATAAACGAAAGACTAAAATTCATATAAGTAAACATGCGACTGTCTTTCAGACATAAGCAGGAGGAGACACTTAATACTGCGAGGATGATTAAAAGGCTTTGTAGTACCAACACACTACTCGTTGAAAACAGTGGTTGGTAGATCCATGAAAACCTATGTCCGTATGCTGGATGAAGGCCTTACAGCTGAAGGCTGTCAGATCTTCAGTATCCTCAGAGATTAGCCGGGACATTACAGCGACAATGAGAACGATCCCTCAACTGTTCGCTGTAAGTACTCCTGAATCTATTACTACTACATCTCCCAACCTTGATGGAGTGGTTAGAGCCACGATTCACAGGCTAATGCAGGACCAGGCTGGAAAAGGATACTTGTATAAAAACGATCGATTAAACATCATAAGGAACTTCAAGCAGGTAATGTTTTGGGGATACCTGACGAAGATCCATGATGGCCGAAAAAACAGACTGGGCGATGGGGAGCTCAGTTAATGCCGATCTTATCTGGTACACTCATGGTTTTAAAAATTAGCCAATTTTTGATATCTATGCAAATAAACGTAGGGCTAGAATTTATATAAGTCTTAGACAATATGCCACAACTTCAAGCTATTGGACACTGGGCCAGGTACATCAAAAGACAAGATATTACCGAAAAAATAATAGCCATGCACTAGGACAGGCAGCACTAACGGCAAATACTTCGTCGTTAGTAAAGTCAAGAGCTGTTTATAGACTCGGTGCAACCTGCGCAAACATTGCCTGGAAGAAGAAGAATCAGCAGAACATTTCCTCAGTTATGGGAAAGATGTCAGCTAAGTTTCCGGAACAAAGCTTAACGAAAAGCTCTAGATATAAATGGGGATAGCACACTACGCTAAAACAGGTCGCGGTGTGCATGTTCTTGACGATTTTTCACCCTAATTCGATTATCTACAATTATCAAGATTTTAAATTGCCTGCCTGGAAGAAAACATCAGGATAATAGCGAAGGTGAGACAGAACCGCGTTCGTTCATATCCCAAACAGAAGACGACCTGAAAGGTATCCCTTTCATACTCCTTCTACCTTTTTGACGACTAATAGAGACTGCCAGAGTACTTTTTCTTTTGCTGACATCCCAAAAATCATTGAAAATTAAAAGAATAACTGGAAAGTTAGGAGGGCGTCGGTGGCCGCAAGGTTTAGTCATTGACATTGGGTTCATCATTGTAAGGTAAAGGTCCCGGGTTCGAATGCAGGGCCGCTGGATTCGAACCCAAAGACCTACAAATGTTTTTTTTTTTCAAAAACACCGGCACCCTGAGAGTTTATATGACCTCTTCTGTTGCGAACACTCGTAAAAAAAATCGATCTTCTCTCAACAATTTTTTACTTTGCCAACCTACTTTTCATTTGGATAAATCTTTTAGGTAAAACGTTCACTTGTACTGTGTGTCGAAGTGATGCGTGTAAATATGTCAGTGACAACTAAATGTTCCTTCGTATATCCATTGAGTGCTTTTGGGATAAACGTATATGCTATTGATGTGCGTGAAGGCTCACACATTCGCCCAAATCTATCCCTTTATAAAACGAAGATCTATTTGCACGGCTGTACGAGGAGATCGGATAGGGCAAATTTACACTGAATCAAATTTACGGTGAAGCTTCGAATGCCTCCGACTCCCCTTAGCTATATAAAGAGAGAGATTTCGCCTTCATCAATAACGAGGGCAGTCGGAAGACAATGACAAGAGCAGAGCAGTAAATAAATCAAAACTCTAAATTTCAATGAACTTGTTTTAACAAGTTTCCCGGTTTATTAGCGCCGTTGATATATTAAAATCTGGGCTTAATTAGGCGAAATTAAATTTAACAACGCTGGCATCCAGCCCAGGAGTGGATACTGGCGAAGTTTTGTTTTCAAACTTTTCGTCGTATAAAGAGTTAAGATTTAGCCTAATCTACTGACCGGTTTATAAAACCGTTGAATATTCAATTTATCAATTTGTCAACAATTTTTAAAACAATCTGAATTTCGCATTTTCCCTCTCCTAATCAAAATTTTAGGTAGTTACTCCCTGTGACTATAACTATAGGCCTGAAATTGACCATCGTAGCCTAGACTGCTTCACCGATGGATCATTCATTAAGGATAAGGGAAGCGGTGCTGGAATACACATATCTAAATTAGGGATCAACATCTCCTCCCCTCTTGGTAATAACACCTTGGTCTTTCAGGCAGAGGTCTGGGCCATCAATGTCTGCTGCAGAACACTTATGGATTACAGGATAAAGGGAAAAATATTAAGAAATTTTCCGACAGTCAGGCCAGTCTGAAATAATAAAAAAATAATTATCAACATCTAGACTGGTAGAGGAAACCGTTGAAATCATTAATAGGATCATTACCAGGTATGAGAATAGGGTAACCCTCATATGGATACCAGCTCATGAGGGGCACTATGGCAATGAAGAGGCGGACAGCCTGGCCAAGGAAGGATCAAATACTGCGTTTGTCGGGCCACAACCTGTATTACCCCACTCTTTAAGCACAGCGAAAGAGAGTATAAGTTGCTGGGGATTGAAACAATTCCTCAAAGAATGGAATACGACCCCCGGATGCAGGCAATTGAAGGAGTTTCTGAAGGAAATCACACCTAAGGAAGAGAAATGGTTACTCTTCAGCTCTAGGTGGGGAATTAGGAGGCTGATAGGTATCCTAACGGGCCATTGCCCCTTGAGAAGACACCTCTTCATAATGGTACCCATCATGGTACCCTACCAGACACCTTCTGCCGCTTCTGCGAAACGGCTCAACACTGCCTTGCAGAGTGCGTCAGGTATGCCAGGGAAAGATTCGACACTTTCGAAGGAGAGGACATAACCAAAACACTCCCCAGGATAAAATGGTCCGAAATCTTAGGGTTTGTAAATAAGTCCGAAAGGTTTATGCAGGACTCGTGAGCCGACCAGGTCCCGGACCTTTTAGGGATGGGGTACGGGCCTACCCAGGCATTTGGTCCTGGTCGCCCGCCCTGCGTATATATATATATATATATGAAATCAAAATTTTGCCTTAACTGTCAGTTTTAACGAAGATACCAAGAGCAAATAAATATCTCCACAATTGTTTACTTCAGTTGGAAGATTATTTACAAATTCAAAAGATTACATTTTTGTTTATGCAAAACGTTTTCCGTTTAAATTTTGTCAAGTTGCATATTGAATACCGCTCGTATATATTATGGGCTTAGAAGTACACCTTTAAACTTCAAGGACCCTTCGTTCCTTCTTAATTATGAAAAGGCCTGAAATTCCGCTGGGGTTCAAAATACATTAAAAACACAGAGGGTAAAATAAAATTGAAGTATGGTTCTAATAAAAACGCAAGTTAAAATGTACCATTCGGAATTTTGTCTTCTAACTAGGGCTGCTGGAGCGGTCGTAGTAACTGGAACAAAGGAACCTCCCTTCTTGTCTTTTTTATTATTTAATCTATAATAACCCGTTTTATTATAGTCATTTCAGTCGGTTTTATAATTTTTTTCTCATGGTTTACTATCTGAACTATTATAGAAATTAACGGAGTAATTGTCATTTTATTGTGGCCGATTTAATGCTTCATTTCTTCGGTTTCATACTAAAGTAAATCACCCAGATCGCACTTGTAACAGACGAAGATAGTCGTGTTAGACCTAATGTTAAAAGAATGTATAGCCTTTTCCCGTTAAATTAACCCTTTTTAATTTCAAAGAAACATTTTTTAAATTCCACATTAACCCTCTTTAATTTCTAATCAACTCTTTTTTTAAATTCAAGTTAACCCATTTTAATTTCCAATCGATGTTTTCGTTTTAAATTAACCCTTTTCAACTTCAAATTAAAGAAATAAACCGTTTTAATTTCAAATGAACATTTTCAATTTCAAATGAACATTTTCAATTTCAAATGTGCATTTTTTAATTTCAAATTAACTCTTCTTAATATCAACATTTTTTAAAGCTAGCCGTTTTATTAAAAATCAACATTTAATCTTTTAAAATGTAATCTTTTTAACTTCAAATTACCCATTTTTAATTTCGAATCAATCCTTTTTTTTTTGAAGCATTAAAACGCTTAGTAGAAGATATGAACTATTAGGATTAAAATTTCTCTATATTTACGAATTGTTTAAAAATATAAAACGATTTGACTTTTCAAAGAGCACATTAAAATTAATTACACTTAAAATTAAAAATCATGTAAAATTATATTGAATAATACTTTTTTTCATGAATAGTTTACAAAATTCTGCCGACATGTAAAATTAAATAGAAAAATAAACGATACTTCTTTTAATTCGCTAGGTTTTATAAAATATAAAATTTGTTCTTGCACATACAGGTTTACCTTCGATTTAACACTTTTTAACTTAAAAGTAACCATTTTTCATTTTGTTTTTCGTAAAATACAAAATATGTATTTGTACATATAGCTTTTTCCGTTTAAATTAACCTTTTGTCTACTTCAAATTAATCTTTTTTTAAATTCCAAATTCACCATTTTTAACTTCAAATTAACGTTTTTTAAGCGTTAAAAAACATCGGATATGGTATGAAATATAAGCATGTAAAGAAAACATTCATGTGTAGATGAGATTTTTAATATAAAATAATTAAGCTCTTATAAGACCAAATAATAATTAGCTATAATTAAATTTAAAAATTTTATATAATTAAATATAAAACAAATTGTTATTCGGAGATCGTGAGGTGCGGTCTGGTGCGGCGTAGGTTTTAGAAAAACATTTTCTTTACCGTGCCAACGTTTCGATCATTGTTGAGATCATCTTCAGCGCCTGGGATTTGCAAACATTGTTTATATTTTATTAATACATGCAGAATGTAAAGAAAAGAATTTGTACGATGCTAAAAAATTTTAGTTTTAAAATTTTTTTACAATGCTATCCTAAGCAATGAACTTTCTAGAATTGGATAATTTTTTTTTCAGTTTAATTAACCTTTGAATAAAGCGAAATCCTTTGTTTTCATAAAAATTTTAATTTTAATTGTAGTTAATTTTCACGTACTATTTTATATACAAATCCTTTTAATATCTTAAGAAATTTCTCAAATTATAAGACGAGCCCTTTTTATACTTGATTTTTATCAACTTATATTTAATTAATTTTCAAGTTTATATTTATTATTTTCGTTTTACATTTCATTTTACGTAATTTTTAAGTTTAATTGTAATTCATTGTTATATTTAGCCCAATTATTTTATAATAAAAAAATGGCAATTTATTTGAATTTTACCTAACTTGCTTTCATTATATTGTAAGTTTTTTTAACGCTTTCGAAGGGGAGAATTTTAAGATTAAAAAAAGGTTAATTAAACGTTAAAAAAATATAATGCGCTGGGAAAAAACGCTATAAATTATACTTTTTAGTGAAAAAGTACTCTACGATGTTTCGTACTGCTCGTCCATTTCCACGGGCAAGCGGATTCCGGTGTTTTTAATTGAATTTCAGTGGTGTCGGCCGAAGGACTAATGTCGACGTATCAAACGCGTAAATTTTAAAACATGTATACGCTTGCCGCACGTGGTTGCCCCGGATCCACTAGACAGAAATTTACGCTTTTGCGCATATATATTTCTATGCTCTTGACACGGTTACTTCCCGTCAAATATACTGCGAATCGTATACAACCAGATTGAAGATTCCAAGTTGACACGCCATTTGTCTTCGCTGCAGTGAAGCGTTATTTTGATTCCCCCCCAAGGCATAACTTGCAGAAGCCGCTTGATTACGTCCGGTCCCGATACCCGAAATTCGAATCTGTATTTGTTTTGTCGATCCACAATTATTTTCATATCACTTTTCTGTCTTTTTATATCTCTTATATAATAAAAGGTCGGAACGAGTCTTGTTCCAGTCTGTAACCTGGTCAAAAATCAGATGTAATTGCAAATAGGTTAGCATGTGGCCTCGGACGAGGAAGTTTTAATTGAGAACACTTTCGGTAATTTAAATTACCATCATCTTCCATCTACGCTCTAGAGTGGGGGGGGGGAGTTTGTTAATTTTAACTAAAAAGTTCCTAGCTAAATGAGTCTTAAAATAAAAATAAAAATGCCGGCTAAATTTGTTACGTTTAAAGCTTTCCTACCAGGAAGTGATGCAAAAAGCATTAATACTTTTAGTTTATTTTCTTTTTGTATTACTAAACTTCAGTAAAAATTTTAAAGTTGTAATTAGTTTTTGTACAAGACGGTTTTTATTGAGAAAATGCTGCCATTCAGAAATCCGAAAACAGCATTTTTTCGATTTATTTTTCAATCGTACGGTTTCCCTTAAACAGACTTCTACACTTAAGGAGTTTATCCTACAAGTCATTTTTTTATTTTTTAAGGAGGGTCCTCAACAGCAGAGGTCATATAAACCCTCAGGGTGCATGTTTTTGAAAAAAAAAGCCCATTTGTAAGTATGTCGGGTTCGAACCCAGGACCTTTACCTTACAGCGATGAGCGCCGTGTCAAAGACTAAACCTTACGGCCACCGACGCCCCCGTCCCATCCTACAAGTCAAATGGGGCGAAAAAGTGTCTATTGTTCCAAGTCTGATTAATTGTATTCGAGATAATTTACACTTCAGGCTAGCTGGAACCTTCTCAACTCTACTCCGTGAAGTACAACATTCCTAATAAAATATCGACCCAATTAGAAATGGTGAATCATGGATTGAGTGCGGTGTTGAATCCTTTTTTTAAAAGACAGTTTCTATTCACAGTAAGTACTTTTGCAATTCACGTCGAGAGACGTGTTGTAGATCCTTCAACCTGATGATGAGCAAAAGGGCTCGAAATCCGGATCATTGCGAAACAACTTACTTACTTACTTAGTGGGAACTATCTATTTCAAAAGGATTGTCTTAAATTATAATAATTATTTAGAAATCGTGAGATACGGTCTGGTGTGATGAAGGTTTCAGAAAAACATTTTCTTCATCATACCGACGTTTCGATCTTTATTGAGATCATCTTCAGGGCCTGGGATTTACAAACACTGTTTACATTTAGCAAATACATTTTGGATGTGGAAAAGTGAATTTATACAATGCAAGAAAAATTTTTTTTTATATATATTCAACCAAAGTATTTCTCCTCCCTCAAAGTGTCTTCTGTGTAATTGTGCCATTCTTAAGTGCCGTGTAAAATAAAACAGCAAAATCTCATTGGCACTCTCATCACGACAAGCAAGTACACAAATACAAACACTTTGAGCTCTGAAGATGATCAAAATGATCGAAACGCTTCACGGTAAACGTTTTTCTGACACCTTCATCACACCAGACCGCATCTCACGATTTCTAGATAATTATCGATTAACGGTCACTAATCACCACATTAATTCATAATGGGGATTTAAAAGTTCTTGTTTACTAACAGATTGACTAGCAAATTAATAGAAAAAAATGACAGTCGGCTTACTGTGGGTAGGAACTATTTAAAAAAAAAGAAAAGGATTGTTGATCCTATTGTAAATTCGATTGATCAGTGGAATGAGTATTGAAAATATTGTGAGATTTAATATATTTATTTTCTTGTTATTGTAACGTAAGCAAGCAAATTACAAAATTTATTAGAATATAAAATTTACGAGTTTGCAAAATTCTTGTCTAAAGTATTTAATATTTTCTTTGTTCTGTTACTGAGACCGTTTTCAAAAATGTTGCTCCTACTAACTGCGCTTTACACACGTGCAATTAAGCTCTCAAAGGACATTTGTCACCAGTATAAATTTAACGTAAAATTTTCTAAAACGTTTTTTGGTTACAAACGGTCCAAAACAATTAGACAATAAGATTTCATAACGTGTAGTAAAAGATAATGAAGTTGATACACAATAAATATTTAAAAAAATCTTTGGTAGAAAATAGTGAACATAAAACAATTTCACAACATTACGTTAAATGTTCAAAATGGCCACCCTCTTGAGGAATACAAGATTGACATAGTTTCCCGACAGATTTTACTGCTCTCAAGCATTCAAGCATTTCGTTTCTCCTTGCGTTCAATTTTGTAGTGAAAAGTTCGTTTTGTGGACTTAAGAAAAAAAATTAAAAGTTTTAAAGAATTAACTTAAATATTCAAAATACCCGCCTCCCTTTGGCTGACATTACTTCCTGACAAATTTTACTGCTCTCAAACTTTTTTAATTTTTTTTTTTAATTTTATACCTTTTATACAAAGAGGTCTTATTTTTTTGTTTAGAAAATAGAAAAAAACGAAAAGCTTCAAAAAAATTAAATTATATATTTAAAATATCCTTCGAGAAGGTTTCAATCCTGACATTGATTCCTGACAGATTTTACTGCTGTCGAATGTTTTTCGTATGTTTTTATTTTTGCGCCAAAATGTCTGGTTTCTACTTAAGAAAAACCAAAAACTCTCACCTCATCTGCAAAGCGAACTCGTCCATTTTCCAGAGCTGTGCAAGATGAGGTCGACGAGCCGGACCCTGAGGTTATTTCATTGAGCCTTCTTTCTTTCAGTCTTGGAGGAAATCGAACTTGTCTTATCAGATCTCTTATCTGATTTCCTATAATCCTACTGTTTCGTAGAGCCTGATAACGGTTGAATCTATCGAAGACTACAAGCCAGACATCCTTTCCTGATAAATTTTACAATTTTATTTATTTTATATTATAATAAATTTTTTCGTTCTGTAAATATTGGCAGATGTGGTTCTTTCATAAAAGTTGCCTCTACTAATGGGCTAAGTAAACGTATGTACTTAATTTTTAAAAGGTAAATTATCACCCAAAATTATTGTTTAATTGCTAAAATAGTTTTTTTTTTTTTTTTTGGTAACAAACCGTTCAAAAAATTGTCATCAAGAATATTAAACTTCGAGTAACAAATAATGAACAAAGTAAACAGAAAACACTATTTGGTACAAAATAATAAAAAAATTTTAAACATTAAATTAAATGATCAAGCATCTACCGAAGACTGTACACGGCAAGTGGAGATTCTGTAAAGACGCCAACAACTACTGACGATGGCGCTTCATTTCCCTCAGGAGAATGTTTTTTTCGGGTGTTTAACCGTCGAAGAAATTCAACCGCTGAAACCGGGCATACTAATCAAGATTCGAAAAGAACTAGGGCTCGCCGGCGTGCTATACATACAAATAAATTATAAAGAAGAAGGGAGATATATCATAAATAGTCTGGGTAGGTTGTTGGTTAGGTTTATGTATACGCAGTAGAGTAAGTGAATAGTGTGGTAGCAATGGCTTCTGTGCCTGATGAACAGTACAATGGTATGTGTTCCTTCCTGATTAAAATAATTTTTTCTCTGATTTTTCTAAGGGCAGTCCAAGAAGTTATGGAGGTAAATTACTGAGGTTTAGGAATCGTCCGTAGGCTCATGACATACTAGGCGACTAAACGCCAGAAGCAAATAGCAGCGTCCGAATTGTAAATCGCTGACTGTGTACATTAAATGAGTGAAGGCATACCGGGGTGGACGCTGAAAAAGGCGAAAAGGCGTCTAAGCTTTTAACGCATCTAGTTGGCGGGTGAGCGTCTAGACGCTGTAGAGTGGACTGGAATCTCAGCGACAGCCAGATGTTTGATTTGGGAGAATAGCATTTTAACGCCTAGTATGTCATCGAACAAGAAAAGCGAGTTTTTATACGCGGTTTTAGGTGTCCAGCGGTCTAACGTTTAGACGCCCAGTATGTCATGAGACTTACAGAACAAACCTTCCAAAGGATGAGCAAGTAGGTGGTGCTCAGAAGTAGGAGGTTGAAGAGGAATTTTTGAGGGAACGAGGTGTAATACTAGTACTAGGTCGGGCCCCAACCGGTATTACCTCACTCTATGAGCACAGCGAAAAGGCATAGGCAATCGAAAGAGTTTGTTAAGGGGATCAAACCAGCAGAATCGAAATGGCTATTCTCTAATTCAAAGCAGGGAATTAGGCGGCTTATAGGTATCCTGACGGGCCACCGCTCTCTGAGAAGAAACCTCTCGGTAATGAGTATTTTAGCAGATCTCTTTTGCCGTTTTTGCGAAATATAAGAAGAAACGGTAAGGCACTACCTCGCAGAGTGTGATAGGTATGCTAGGTCTAGATTTGAAATCCTTGACGGATATCACCAAATCACTCCCCGAAATTAAATAGTTCAAAATCATGGGGTTTGTGAATAGGTCCAAGAGATTTATGAAGGACACGTGAGCCGACCAAGTCCCGGGCCTTTTAGGGAGTCTACCCAGGCATTAACCCCCTCTGGTTTTGATCGCCCCCCCTGCATAAGTACCAGGTCTTTTTTCATCAGTCTCCGCCCGAGATCCATCTACGAGTTGCACTTGTGAAGTGTGTTCACGGTTCAGAATTTTCACCATAGCTGCCCATAGGTCTTCAGTTATAAGTAAACATTTTGGAGTAGACATTAACAGTTGGTTTGAAATTTATATTTTAAATTGGTAAAATGATGACACGGATTTCGAAACTCGAATGCTGACGATCCCTGATGACAAGAGTGAGTGAGATCAGCCACGGTTTATTCCCGCTAGTAATTCCATATGACCGTGGTATAAACCAAGTTTTCAATCGTGTCTAATCGGAAAATGGAAACCATCAAATATCAATTAAGCTTGTATAAACGGTAAGATCATTTAACTACTCTAGAATCCGATTTGGGATGACGCATGTTAGGTACAATCAAGGTTCGATCAAGGATCAATGGCGCCGCTAATCATTAGAGCAGGTACTTCGAAACGCTTTTGTTACGTCAATATGATAGACGATCCAATTAATTTCATTCTTCATGAGTACAAAGCGATAATTAAACTCGGATTTTTATTACGACGGACGTCATAAAAGCCGAAAGTTTCGGCCGGATTGTTAATCAGCAAATTTAAAAAAAGCTAATAAATAACAGCTTGTCCACTCTATTTTAAGTAGTATCAGAATATCTCGATTTAGTATCTTTATCAAATTCAGTTCTGATAATATTAAATACAATAACAGTCCATGGCTTTATTAAATTTTCCTCGAAGAAATTGTTCCACTGTAATGAAAGCGAATTCGTATTTTATTCACAACCATTTGCATAATACGCCTTTTAGAGGTCCTTAAGTTAACCCTGGAAAATTGTCCAGACCAGGGCATTTATGAAATAAAGTGTATAAAGGATACGCGAAACGAATTCATTTATCTTTTGGACAATTATACACTGTCCGAAATGGGATGCGATTTCGCGCGATTAGAAGCTGAAATTGCACGGAAATGAGCTGTAGTTGACTTTGGATTGATCAAGCGACATTGCGAGTGGAGAACAGCGATACAGGCAATTCAGCCTTCTGGCTTGTTATACCTTCCTAGTTACTTAGTTCAATCAATAGATACAATCCTTCTTCTCAGAAATATTAGATCATTGATTGTCGCCGCTACAATTTCATTCCCTGGATTTTTTCTGTATGCTAGGTTAAATCTCCATTGAGCTGTTGCTTCGCTGTATCAGTTTCCTCCTTCTAATTGCATAATCTGCAGATGGGATCATCGTTGTATATGCAGATGTTTCTCAGATGCCAGTGACCGGTTAGTAGTCCTATCGCTCCTCTGGTTCTAGCCCAATCCAATTGAAGCAGTGAGTTTTCCAGTCAGGATCCACTCTGCGATGAAGAAATATTCGTTTTTCTTATCCTAAGTATTAGTTCGGGGCATATGTGTGGTCTTGCAGATCCTCCTCTAGCTAGTATGTCTGTTTTTTCGTGGTTCAGAATTCCTCTGTGCTCTAGCACCCAAGATATCACCAGGATGTTGTGTTTACCAAGGTTGTGGAGATTTTGGATGCATTCACTGACTAATTTTGATGTGATTGTTTTACATGCTAATGCTTTAGTAGCTGCTTGGCTATGAGATTTCATGACACTTTTTTGCCAGTTTACACTCCTCTAAGATTTTCCAGGGCACAAGCGTTGAGGGAACGTATTTCTGTTTGAAAGGCTGAAGTGTACTTCCCTAATGAGTTTGAATGTTTATCTTTTTTTGCTGCTTTGTTCGCCTGAGTGCTTCCTCTCTGTTATAGTCTGTTGAGACTTTATAGGATGCTGTAAAGAATGTTTTCGGGATCATGTAGTTAGTGCCTCATTGCGATACAGCGGGAGTAAGCTCAGGTCCGAAAGAAAACGGCTGCAAAAGCTGCGAAAGGCCTTCACGTATCAGAGTGTGACTGCAAGCGGGGATATCGCGTCAGTGGAAGCGCAAATCGCAAAGAATAGTAGTGCCATTGAATGCGTGCGACCCGCCGGCCTATCGAGCAATGCCGTTTAGTATCGTGAGCGCAGAAACTAAAAAAACCGAAAAAGAAAGTTCCATTGACAAAGCATCGTGGATCACCCTGCGACCTGTTTACACGTCGAGCGATGCCGTTCGATATCACACGAGTTGAAGTTGAAATCGCATAGAAAGGAGCTGCCTTGTCATTGACTTTGCCTGGAATTTGTTTACACAATATTTTTTATACATAAATGTTTAATTGGTTTTTCAGTTAATGATGTCAGACTTAGAAATGGGAAATATTACGGGAAATATTCTTTTCGCCACAAGTTAAAAAGGCCATTTGTGGCGAGACAAATGGGGGACTTTTCTTTCTTCAATTGATACTATATTTCTTTTCATTTGCCTTGGCTCATCTCCAAGCTAAAGGAAGCAACTTGTGTACTACATGCGAGTCGGCTCTAAATGTTTTCCCATACCCAATAAAATGTAAGCAGTGTGAAAAAATTATACAAGAGTCGGAATCGGCGACTTGGGGTAGGAACGGAGCCGAATATAACTGACACTAACTGCTAAAAGACGAGGGCCTTTATTTCACGCTGTCGCATATGCCGCCATTCCCAAACAATTTAGCCACACTGGTATGGTTTTTCTCAAGGAAGCGTTCAAAAATATTTTTAAACTAAGCTTTAATAGATTTAGACAACTTGGAAGATTTATTTTCCCTGAATGAATAAACCTTTTATAATAATTCCATTATATTTCGTGGCACGATTGACTAAATCATTTATTTCAATTAATTAATCTTTATGTAAAGTATTGGTTGAAATGAAAAAGCTAGTGTCATGAGTTGGATTCGAACGCACGTCTCGAATACGCCGCGGCTCTACCGCTTGAGCTACGTTGGAGACATTCATTGAGTTCCCCGGAAAAAAAAGTGTTAATATATTGGGTTGTCCGGAAAATAATGCAGGATTTTGGTATTAAACAAAAAAAAAGAAACTAGTTACTTTAAAGCAATGTTCTTTAATCAAAATAATTTCCCATACTCTCAATACATTTCTCCCAACGTGTTGGTAACTTATTAATTCCGTCTGAGTAGAATTCAGAATTTTTAGAATTGATAAAGTCAATAAATGCATTTTCCAGTTCCGTTTGATTTTTGAATATTATGTGTTGTAAGTAGTGGTCCAGGTGTCTAAAAAAATGGTAGTCAGTAGGCGAGAGGTCCGGAGAGTAGGGTGGGTGAGGCAAAGTTTCATAGCCAAGCTCCAATAATTTTTGTGACGTTACACGTGACACATGTGGTCGAGCGTTGTCATGCAACAAAATGGGCCCTTTCCGATTGACCAAAGAGGGCTTCATTACTGCCAATTTCTGATGCATGGTATTAATTTGGTTACAGTATGATTCAGCATTGATGGTTTCGCCAGGATTTAAGAAGCTGTAGTGTATTAAACCAAATGAAGCCCACCATACCGTAACCATTACCTTTTTTTTTCACTTTTCCAATCGCCTTGAGGTGGTCAGCGACGGTCGTTTTACTGACTTTGAGTTGCTCTGCAAGTTCTCGAACAGTTGTTTTGGGGTTTTCTTCCACCACTGATCGCAGAACATCATCATTAAGAGAGGAAGGCCTTCCACGACCTTCTTCATCTTCAAGGCTGAAATCTCCCTCCCGAAATTTTTTAAACCACCTTTGCACGGTGCACTCATTAACACAACCCTCGCCCCAGACTTGGTTAATGTTTCTAGCCGTTTGGGCTCCGCTTCGGCCGAGTTTAAACTCGTAAAAGAAAATCGTACGAAATTCTCGCTTTGACATTATAAGGATGACTGAATTATTTCCAAGTAGCGGAATGCTACAGAGGTAAACAAACAATATCATTTGGAAGAGGATTAATAAGTGTTCACATTCATACAAATGAGTAATCCTGTAAACGTAAACAGAATATTTTATATAGATTTTTTTTAATGAAAACTTAAAATCCTACATTATTTTCCGGACAACCCAATACTTAGATGTACTCTGATAACATGAAATCTATACACTTGAAATATTTCGGATTTTATCTATATAACGCATACTTAGCCTACGTTTTGAAATTTAGAACCGCATCCTAGTTGACGCTGGCTACTGGATTAATATACCAGACATGAAAAATATACTTCTATGTGACCACGGGATCTGAATACATAGTTTTGATACCGAATCACACCCTGTGCCACCTTTCTTTCTATAGAAAAATTACTTGGTCGTGTGATGGAGTTCATATATTACAAGAATACAACCGATTTAAAAATTAATACTGATAAAAAGCAAATATGAAAACGTCACTTGACTGCGTTGGTACATAGCAGAAGAAAAACGTTCTAATACTAGAATGAAACGATAATTTGGATTTTGAGACACCAGATTGGCGTCTAAACGTGAAACACGATTGATCGGTCTGAATAGGGTGTTGTGAAATAAAAGAATTCCGCTCGATGAAAGGCCTTTTTGGGTCGGCCATTCGATGAACTATCACACGATGGAAAAAAAATGATGTTTTTGAAGTTAAAAATTATTCCTATATGGTTGTTTTCACTATTAATATGGTGACAGAAATTTACATACAGTTTCTGTGTATAAAGAAAGCGTATTTTTTTTTTTTTTTTCATTTTAAGTAAAAATTAATATTTTATATGAAAGTCCAATTTCATAGTTCATCCTCAGGTCATTGGCTTCATCTCCTATGGTGAACTAGTTACGATTATTTATCCTAACCCCCCCCCCCCCTTGGAATCTTATTATTCTGGAACAGGGAGAAATTTCCAGTCGTAAACCTCCTTGGTTTTCAGAAAACTGAGAAATAGCGCACTGAGATTTTACGCGGGTAAATATCTGTGGATTGTTTACGTAAGGAGGCTAGAGGAGACCGAGTCTAAGAGCTAGAAAAGTTACGAGGGGGATTTTTAAAGGTTTTCTTCAGGTTTTTCCATTCCTCGGAAAAGACTGTTTAATCTTTATCACCATGTTTCCAGAGCGTTTGTAAAATAGTTATCCCCGACCTTTCGTAACATTTTAAAAACCCCTGTGCAGCCCTTCACCTAATTCAATGGTTTTTAATTGTTTCAGGGATTTGCTTAGCAACAACATCACGGAAATTGGAGAACACGATTTCGAAGAGATTCCAGACCTCGAAGAACTGTGAGTTGAATTTTATTATTTCGCTCGGTTTTGATGTTTGAAATCCGCCCCGTGACCCAATCATGGCCAAGGATGCCGAGTCCTCGGCCCTCTCCGTTGCACCTGTACTGCATTCTTTCCTATCGCAATCGTATATTTTCCTTTCCAACAGTTGCATTCTCCTTAGAAATTTAGTTAGCAACGGCACAACAAAAATGAAATCAGTATGATTTTCTGTATTGAAAATTGATTCCAATACCATCATAGGGCTCATCGGTGGCCGCAACGGTTTAGGCCTTAACACTGGACTCATCACTGTAACGTAAAGGTCTCGAGTTCGAATCCAGCGGTCCTGCATTCGAAACCGTCATACCGACAAATGGGCTATTTTTTCAAAAACATCTGCTCCCGAGGGTTGATATAACCTCTGCTGTTGCGAACGAAAAAATTAAATAGCGTTATGTTTAAATGGTATTTCACATTTTAATAAAAACTTTGAATATTTTAATGTAATTATTAAGGGTATTTGGTCAATCGGACCATGAAATCACCAAGATTTAATAAGTAAAATGAAGCATATCTTCACTAAAGCTCTTCGTTGACAAAAAGGAGGGAAAATTCGAAAGGTGGGGTTAAAATGGAAAAGTTAGTTCCCGAATGGATCGAAGTAACGATAGCTCAAGTGGTTGGAGCAGCGGCGTATTTAACAGAAGTCTTGGGTTCGAATCCCGCTCGTGACACTGGTTTTTTTATCTCGACCAATATCTTTCATAAAGATTAATTAATTGAGAGAAGTTATTTGGTCAATCGGACCACGAAATCTAATGGATGTAATTATTAAGTGTATGTACCTACCAAAACTGATATACCTGCCTACAAAATGTCTACAACTTTATCCATCCTTTATACCCATAATATGTAACGAATTGGCCCAGTCAGTGCTTCATCCATTATTCTCGTTTGATGGACGTCACGAGACCAGGTACTGCTCGACGGAACCACTTCGTTTCAATATTGTTTTTCATTTTTTGCCCATTTCCAATGTTTGAAACGTTCCCTCCCGAGAGGGTGTAAAACGAAAAAGGCCCAGGAGAGCTAGGTGGAATCTCGATTCCATTCATTTTTCAAAGCTTCATTCGGTTTTTTTTTTACTTTCCAATCACTAGCGACCGTTCGCTTTTTATCAGGACCTTGGAAGACATTTCACTGGTCACCGGTAAAATGTAGAATCCGTTAAACATCCCTTGTAAAGTGTAAATCACAGAAGAATGAATTTTTAATTATTTTTTAATTTTTTCACAATAGATTTTCTTATAATACATGTAAAATGTTGAAATGTACATTTTTAAAATAAAATATAAAAAATCGGACAATAGGGTGACAGAATCACCCAGCGGTCGCACTTCTAGTAGGATGCTGCTATTGGCTTAACATGAATTAGCGAGCAACCTGATCATCCAATCGCTAAGAAAATGTAATCGACTATGCATAGATTATCGTGCAATTTATGTACATTGCCCGCGATGCGATGCGATAAAACCCATCACTGAATGTGGCGAGAAGCTGAAACTTGACATTCTAAAACAGTGAGAACTTAACATAACTTACTGAAAAGGGAGAGAACAACGTGAAGTTATGCCTTTCAATTAAATTACTCGTAAATAGTACTTAATTAAAACGGTAAAAACAGTATTTGTTCTTTTGTGACCTCACCGAAGATCCTATTTTCCAGTTGTTCAACAGCAGATCGATCCATCATCTCATCTCAAAACAATTGTATTTGTTTACCGAATAATTTTCTCATTGATACTATGCTCGATAAATAACTCAGGTGGTTTATAACTAAATAAAAATATTCATGCTTAGTTACCTGTCGATTCGAGTCCGTTTGCATATCAGACACAATTAGCAAAGCTTAACCGTGTCAAATTACATCAAAAATAACAGTCTGTCAGATCAATTCGTAGAAATCGCTGGAATTATTATACCCTATGGAAATTTCTCATTTGCATCTGTATTAGCTGATTATCCTGTTAAATACGAGCGAGGTATCTTTGGAAACGTCATAGTTTCCAACTGGCAGTTTCGAGAGATTCTCGTTAAATCAACCCTGTAATTACATCCCCAGTGGCGTTTATAGCCCGGCCTACTCACAATAAATTTGTCTCTAATCGAGATTATCAAATTCTGTCCAGCATTCCATGGTTGAGAGAGAAAAAATACATTGCTGTTAAATAATGCATCGTCAAGATTACAGGTTTGTTCAAATTTTCACGGAAAATCAATAGTACAGGTTTGTGTGACAGATTGGTTTATGAAACGTCTTGTTTTTGCGTCTTGAAAGCATAAGGCTTTTGTGAATGGTAAAATCGGGTACAAAGAAAGAGCATTGATGTTTCCGAGGTTATAGGATTGTAATATAACGTGTGTTATTGTGTTAAACTACAACGGTCAATGCCGTATGTCCAAATGGGTCTCATAATGGTGAGATAAACGAAGCGTTTGTCCATCAATATTTTAAGATATCTAAAAAGTGAGTTCCTGTATTTGAACCGCCTGTGTGGATGCGGTCAGCTGTCATAGATCAAGTTAGCGGACGGCGGGTACACTTGCCTTTATTCCTAACACCATTATCCTAGCTCTTACTTTGTGACGCTTTACTTCACAAGCTGTGGAGTGACGCTTAAAGCATCGGGAAGAATGCTGGATGAACGGTTTCTGACAGCTTGTGAAACCTCTTCTCCGGTCTACTTGAAAGACGTACTGGATATAGTTCATTGCGAATGGTAAAATTGGATACATAGAAAGGAGCATCAATGTTTCGAAGGTTCTTGGATTGTAAGGATACGGTTGGGCACCAAAGTTCGGTGGTGTATGTCAGAAGAGATCTCAGATTGCACAACAACACAAACTTCTTTTTAAAAAAACCTGAAGGGTCTTTGAGTTCCTGTGAGCTTGGAAGGCGGTTGTCATTGGCCGAGGTAGAGGACGACAGGCATTACTGACATGCTTCTACATCCTAATATCCTTCCTGGCTGATAGGTACTTTACATCCACTCACACTTCAAAGGGAGACACGGTATCCTTTAGGGTGATGTCTTCGGTCCGTATTGTATCTTAATATCCCTACCGTTCCGACACCGTTGTGTTGGCATTCTAATCTTTCAATTATAGTTTTCCTAACCTTTATAATACTCTCTATGCCACTTACTTTGCTACGCTTTTTTCTGGTTTTCCTTCCCTGATTCGCCCTATCCCTAAACCCACAAACCATATCGAAAAATAGAGGAAGATTTTTGCTCGGCGGGTCTTCCTAAATGAAGAAAAGGTTTTCGATTGATTATGAAACCTGGGTATTCACTGGAAACTTAAAAGAACTTCACACTTTTTCATCCTTAAGACTGCATGCCAGGTGTAGGCTGAGCTCGACAAGAGACCTTTGACCGTAGGCGGTGCTCAGCTAGGGGTGGTTAGCAATTCCACTTGAAACAATAACCGCGGCCGGGGCTGATCCGGTAGTTTCTACGCTAAAACGCCCCTACACTCAGGGAGATAGAGTTGCCTTCTCTGTATAGGTAGTACGAGGGGGGCGATGTATTTCGGCCTGTTTGCCCTTTGTGTGCGGCATACGACCCGATGCACAGTGCGGGCCCGATCATTCGGAGTGGACAAGTGGGGAGCGAGGTTGTCTATGGCCCTTAGGGGCTGGGGCGCCTCTACACCAATGCCGCGGCGGTAATACAGCTCCAGCGTATGCGGATTGTATTGTTGACGATGAGTACTCGGGGAAGCCTCTTGTCAACATGGGTGTGGACGTTCTTCATGGTAGATGCACATGGTCCGTTACTGTTACCGATATTCCAAGTTCTATCCTGACACCTGTATCTTGCCATTCTATCTCCATCTTATGTTACTCTCCTGGCACAATCCCAAAACGTCCAATCTCTCTGTTTCTACTCTATTATAACCTCACCTCCCTGCTTTTCGACAATTTCATCCGCTACTGGGAGCTGTATATAGACAAGTGACTCACCTGGAATTCACCTGAAAGTCCAATGGGTCCATATAAATGAGCTATTTGTCCAGCGGTCTTTTAAGGAGTCTAAATATAGTCCTAGGTAGGGGACTGTGAAGCTGAGAGACGAGCTCTAGAGTTTCTTATCTACATAATACATAACGACTTTTCCCAAGTTACTCGGCCTTCATAAAAAACTCATGTTTGTTTAGAAACTCTCTTAAAGTAGAAATCTTATCTAGGCTCTGAAGGGAGATGATCTAAATCGATCTCACTTCTATCCAAGTTCGAATGGCTTGGCTTGTATTCCGTGCGATAAGTGTCTACGCGCAAAATTTCCACATCAGACAAAACAACAATCCGCTACATCATAGTATAATGTAATAGTTGTTGACCTAATTTTAGTTATTTATAAATTTCTTTTATTAGCTGACGTAGTAATTCGTAATTTTATGTTTATACGTGTCTATCGGCATTAGTGGCAAAACCAGGCTCAGGGGGATAAACTGTCCTTAATGGGGGGAAGCTTAATGCATTTATATTACTTGCATTCCGAACATGTAAGAGCGAACAACCGGATTAAGGCCGTCATAAACCAAACTGGCCGCGAAATAAGCTTAATTCATGTCGAATGACCGTGGACGCGGGCCCAGTTGTGTTTTCACATTTAATAATAATAGAATAATATTAAACACTTGATTTATGATCTGGCATTAGTTTCACAAAACGCTAGAAAAAGGCTCCAAAACTTTGTACATATAACGGAATAATAAAACCGAACATGCGAGATGATAAAGTAAAATTTTATGAAGAAGCTCCTTCCGTAAATATGTCAAAAGGGTGAAAGCCTTCGCGATGAAATGGGGGAAAAAATGTATATCGGTTTATTTCTGTGCACCCAGTCTGAACCGAGACTGGATCTAATACAACGCAATCACATCAAACCCCTTTGAGAAATATCTCAATTTATGTTTCTGCATCGTTTGCCACTTCTCACAGAATTCGTTTGATTTTTTCCCTTTTCTTCGGCATTTTTCTCTCAATAATCATCCTCGTCATAATATGAAATTTCGTTTGACTTTAGAAAATATTAAGCCTTAGAATTTTCCAACTATCAACAAGAACGTACTGTTGCATATAGCAAATCAAATGATTCGATTTTAAATATTCGGTTGTTGCAATAATGTTTTTACCATGCACAACAGCCACGGATTCATCCAAACCTCACGAAGAAAGGTTTCGACATTTCAGGTCATAGGCACAGCCTCTTCAGCAATGTTGACTTAAGATGGCCTAGATCCCTAGACTTTACACGACGAGACTACACTTACGCGACCCGAGATTGCATGAACTTCTGGTCATTGCTAAAGGCAAAATGTATACGATACGGGATGACATTGATCCTGGTTCTTGCTGATGAAGCTGTTTCCCTGACTTGGGATGGCGTGGGATCCTAGTCATTGATGATGAGGCTATTTATGTTATCTGGGATTGCATGAACTTCTGTGCATAACTGACGAGGATATTTATTCGATCTGATATAGCATGGATCCCTGGTTCTTGCTGACGAAGCGTTTATGCGGCCTGGGATGAAGTGGATCCCTGACCAAAAATTCATTACATTGAGACTGTAAGTACCTCCAATTAACAGTTGTCCTGTGAACAGTGACATACTGCATTTTAACGAGCATCCAATTGGTGCAACTTCTGGCTATGAGAAAAACTAGAATGATCAGCAGTTATTAATGTTTCAAACGTGTTTTATTGCGACTCTTATTTTTCTAGTCTACTGTAGTATTGATACTGTTTTCAAATGAACGAATTAAGATTCAGAGAGGTTACGTTTATACAAAATATACATACCTACAATCATTCTTATGTTTCCTATAAAATATTTAAGCTATCATTTTGATATTAGGCTCTGTAAAAATGAAGGTATATTTCGCTAATTGTAATTAAACAACGTACATTCAGAGTGGAAGGGTACATTTATTGGCGACTCCATTAAACCGAAGTTTAATCATTCACTGGTGTTTATGGGCGGGACATGACGCCATTTAGGGTTCAACATTAACTCGTAGCTCGCGGCGTGTCCTTCAAATGGGGCTAGAATCTGGAGATCTACCTTTTATTAAAAACCGTCCTAGACTCAGATGCTCAGAAGTAAAGGAAGAAGGGAAAATGTTGAACTGTTGTTTGTTAACATTTTATAACATTTTGTGGATTTTAACCAAGAAAATACAGAAAAAATACACCAGCGCCACTGGAATAAAAGAAACTCGTGAGGCTTAATGAGACGTGAAAAATGATGGTCGTCACGTCGGAAGGTTTAAATTATATTTGAATAAATACCGGGTGTGGTCATTAATGTGCCCATTCCCCGACTCAGTTATTTTTCAAGATGGATAGGATTTTTAAATGGTAATTTGCGGTGAATTTCTACAGCTCGAAGCTTAGATAGCGAAGTGGTTGAAATCGAGGAAAGGCAATGATGGGACAGGTTTCGTAATCAATCACGCTTAAATGGAAGTGCGGTGTCCAGAAACGTCACGCGTTAGAAACGAGAAACTTACTTTACTTCAGACATATCTCAATATTTCGTTTGCTTAAGAAAGTTTAAAAAATATAAAACAAAAGAGATTTGAAACGCAACAGAAGAAATTATTTATCTCTTACTATTATTAATTACTAGAGTTGAGTGGGTCGTCAGGTAGTCAGTCCTTGCTGACTCGAGGTGTTGTCCCCGTTGTGTGTGTGTGTGTGTGTGATGTCTTGATTGCTTTAGTTTAGATGACAGAATTGCGGTCCCATCAGTCTGGGTGGGTAATGATACCGCGACGTGTAGGAAAGTCAACAGTATAAATGGTACGCTTGCTGGAAGAAGAATGCACTCTTGTGAGACGCTAGCCTGTACCAGTCTGACTGTATACGTCGCACTGGTAGATTTGAGGCTTGAGCGTTACCATGAGAATGAATACTGTGTAATCTACATAGTTGGTTAAGATATGATAGCAAAGTCAGTAGTGCAAGTGGCATACAGTATAGGACCAAGTATGTTCCCTTGCGAGATGCTGGCCTGTATTGGTGTGACTGTACCCATTGCCGCCTATATAGTTTGAGTTTTAGGAATGATAATAGCTAATAATAATAATAATATGTGATCCACATAGATAAGAAATTCAGTATTACGAGTGGTATATAGTTTAGGCCTTAGAATGCTGCCATGCAGTACGCTGGTTTTTATTGGCTTGATATGCTTACCGCACTCCGAAACGGTGAAGAGAGAACCTGGTTGTCAGACCGTATCGAATGCCTACACATCAATGAACACACGCATACTATTTATTTGTCTCCTAAGGTGTAGAAAATGGTTTCAACGACTCTGAAACCTTACTGCATCGTGAAATGATGAGGTCGGATGCTGAATTGATGAGAAGGATTGTTTGTATATGCTATTTTATGTTTAGAATAAAATAGGACTTAAAATTTAGGGTTTTAGGGCTTCTACAAATAAAGTTGAAAGCAAGTGCCCGATTGATACATAAAACCATCTGTAAAAGAAAACGCAACAACATATACAACCTTTTTTAAAATTAGCTTTATCAGGGTAAGTAAATAAATAAAATAGGTTTATCAGCGCCTGACGAATCTGAACAAGAATTCATAGACTTCCGTGTCAGGTTTTGCCAGCAGCGAATTTTTAAGAGCCTTTTCACTTCCACCAGTGCCTCCATTTCTTGGAGAAATCTTTCTTGTTGTGTCTAATCTTCGTTCCATTGTAATAGTATATGATCAAGGCTATCCCACGTTTCGCGATGTTTTATCCTGCAAGGATTTTCCTCTCTCTATTGCTTGAAACCACGGCTTCTGTTGTTGAATGGAGAATAATGAACGGTAAAACTGCTGCGCCGGTATCATACCACTTTAGCCATTTTCTGCACACATCTCTTTTGATGTTGTTTGTAACACCTCCGACGATTAGCTGCACAATCATGGCAGATCATTTAATGTTTCCCTCTTTGGCTAACTGGTCAACTCTTTCTTTTGTTTTATGCCTGCATGCCCTTTTAACCAGCCTAATACAACGTTTGTTCCTTGATTTGTAGGTTAACCTGACGAAATATATTCATACTTGTTAACTAATTTGTAAGTGTGCAATTGCCATACTCTGCTGAGCCTGATTTTTATTGGGTGTCTTCGATGAGTATTCCAGCGCTATGGTTCATCTGCTGAATTAGAGCTAAAAAGATTCGAAAGTAGATACTACTCGTGATAACTGTTCAGACTATCATAAAATACACAACCTGCGGAACCATTAGGTTTTGATCAGTCCGTGAAGATAAAGGAGTGATAAGGCGAACCTTTAGCAGCTGTGTGCCCAGAATTGCATTTCTGCTTAATTTGCTGGATGCCCTGTATAATTTATTTTTTGACAATTCATTTCGCTTATTTCAGTGAGAAAATTGGTAAAATCTTATATGAAAACAACAATTAATTAATAGGAATTTCGACAGTGGCAATCTCCAACGGGAAAGTGCTAGTGATGGAACTTGGCCGTCAGGCGACAGGTCTCTCTAAACTGTTCACGGTTGAGGTGACAGCGTCTTGATGAGGTACACTTTCTGTAATTGGTGTGAAAATTCTATAAAAACTCACACGGGTGACTATCCGGTCCACTATCGGCGACATTTGAGTCGATCGCACCTTGGAAACTGACTCGTATCTCACCAACCGTTCATCATAGGCGAATAAAGTAACAGTCAAAATGTTTGGTGTGAATTTAGAGGCTATGTCTGTCTCCCTATCACGAGGAAGATTGATAAATAAAACCATCCTACATCAACAAATGAAGAACCAACAACAAGAAAACAATATAAAATTTAAGAATGAATTATTAAGGAGTTCCGATACTGAAAAACTCTAAAGTGAAAGTGGGGAAGATGGCAAGGTTCACCGTCAAGCGCCAGGTCACTCCTATCTGCTCTAGACCCTCGTTTGGACCCTTAAATACTTTGGAGAGCGTGTCTTTTTGGTTCGAAAGGTGTTTTCCCTCGGTGGCATTTTTATGGGCACCGGACCATGTCGCGTGGAACGTTTATCTTCTGTAGACACTCGCAACCTTCAGTGGTGGTTTTCTATGTGTGCAATATTTCTCGTTCCTTTTCAGCGACTTGCAACTTGCATCTTAGGTCTATTTAAATTTCTCCAACATGGGTTTACCATCTAAAAGGGTATAAATCGTTGATTAAAGTATGATCTGCCCGAACTAATTAAAAAAAGAGGATTATCATTAATCAATACAGTAATTAGAAAGCTTCATCAAACCTTCTTTAACCCTGGGGTGGCGTCTTAAAAGGTTTCATTGGAAAAGGGTTTGATTACGAGTCAGCTCTTAAAATAGAACCAGAAGCTTTTATGCCCTAAGCCGTCGCCGAAATCAAAATCCATTAGTAAGATAATTATAATGGTGATAATTTACTCTTGCGATAGAAGAAAAGTCAAAACGATATTCGACTTTTGATTTTTGATTGATTTACAATCGAGCCTAATTAGAAATAGTTTATTTCATTTACATATTAAAACTAATCTATGTTCATCCATTATAATTTAGGAATAGAAGTTCCATTCATATTTATAGAATTATCAAACGACTGTAATTGTTTTCTTAATAGAAAGTAGTTCACTCTGTTAAGCTTTTGAGGAGCCATCCGATGGGAGGATCAGCAATACTAGGCCTGACCAGCTCTCCATAGCGAGAAACTCAAAGACTTAAACAAGTTCTGTACGAACCTTCCGGTGCACTCCCAAAAATAGAATTGGCCATCTCTCTCCGGTAGAGAGACCCCTCATAGCTCGACAAGAGACCTTTAATCGTAGGCAGTGCTCATCTAGGGGGTGGGTAGCAATCTCACTTAAATCCGAAACCGCTGTCTGGTGTTTCCGGTAGTTTCTACGCTAAAGACGCCCCTACACTCAGGGAGATAGAGTTGCCTTCTCTGTCTAGTTAGTATAAGGGGGGGGGATGTATTTCGGCCTGTTATCCCTCTGCGTGCGGCATGTGACCCAATGCTCAATGTGGGCCCGACCATTCGGAGTGGATAAGCGGGGAGCGTGGTTGTACCAACCCCTAGGGGTGGTAAGCCTCTACACGAACGCTGCGGCGGTAACACCATTCTGTCGTATGTGGAAGTGCGTCAGCTCTCATCTTGAGATTCAAAACGTCTGATAAGGCCTCATAGGCTAGGTGCGGACGCTAAAGATCCTCTAGTCAGTCTTGTTGACGAAGAGTACTGAGGAACATCAGACCCCTCATAGCTAGGGAGTTGCGAACAACAGAACGGCACTGACTTTCGATGTAAGTGGAATGCTAACTACCCTGAGCAACGGCAGCATAAAGTCCTAGCAACCTATGAGCTTGGAAATTGCTTGCATCCGTAGTTCAGTTGGTTATATGTTCCTTGTCTGTTCAAAAAGGATCTGATTCATTGAACCAACAGTGAGCCTGATCGCGCTACGATTTCTTTCGCCTGTAAAGGGATCGCCACGCTCTCTGTGCTACACTATTATTTTCCGCCTGGATACCTTGTAATCAAGGGTTTTGACTAGGTGTTCAGGAGTAATGAAGGACGGAACAGATTGAGAAAGATTCCTTGTGAATGTGTAGCTCATGAGAGGTTAGTTCATCCTCCAACGCATGATGTTTTAACCTAAGCATGCTCACTCTCTCACTATTCTTAAATCCATTCTTTCTTATTTATGTAACTTTCGCTCAAGTAGCGGAGTAATTGCTCCCTGTTCCTCCTGAAATCGGAATACATAAAAATTCGAGTTCAATTATCAATCGGGCGATATTTCTACCAGATATCTCAGCCAAGAAATGACACCCTTCAATTATGTGCAACACATTGATCAACCTTTCTCTGTATCGATAACCTACTGGATATTCAACCATCGGCCCTTCCTCAATAAACATTCGCGCAAATACATGAAAGTTTAATATACACGAATCAAAATATATCTGAGTACGGTATATAGTAAAACAGCCGCGTTTTTGCGAAACATCGATACAATGGGCCAGCACACTCGATGTCCATTTCGCATATCGAGTGGGTTTCCTCCACGCGCTCCATAAAAGCCCAATGAATGATTCTTTTTAATTAATTGGGCACATCGATCAATCTTTCTCTTCGCTGATGGATGGGTACTAGATATATTACCATAAACCCTTTCCTTCTACTAATAAATACATTCACTCTCAATACAAACTGAACGAAATATCTGTCAGTTCTATACACAGAACAGCCAAAATTAAAACAAGGGACCAAATAACCAAAGAAAAATTTCATATAGGGTGGCATTCGTACAGATTTTCAATATAGAGGCAAGGAATGACAGCCCAAAAGCATGACTAATTCTGAATCAGGTTCGTACGCCCTTCTTCTGCGATTTATATTCTATGGGAGCCTTTCTCTATAAGAGGAAAATTTCTGGTTCCTTACCTTTAGGACCTGTACACTCCTGTCAAACTCGCTCCCTTCTGACTTTCTAGACTGACTAGTTGCAGCCCCATCCGTGCTTCAAACTTGCCTCGACCCGAGCACCATCCCTTTCCAACTTCGTCCCGTCTCTTCGACTCCCGTCTTTAAAACTTTAAGACTCGAATCTTTGTAAATAATTAGTTACGTTCATAATTAATTATTCGAGGAGAATAAATTTTATCACATGGGGGAAATCCAAGGTTGGCCAAAATAAAAACAATATCCCGTGTAAATGTTAATGGGTGTTCACGAACAGACTATAAATTGCCTAACTGCCATTCTATCCGTTTAGCCGTGGATGTATGATAGGGCGATAAAAAATTCAGTGGAAAAAGACAATCGTTTCAGCTTTCAAGCAAATTGGCTTTAAAGAAGGTTCCGGGGTTGTCTGTCGTTATTCTGTAGTCCGGTCGAATTTTATCGGTTTTTCGATACTTCTTTCAAAATGTGTTATCACTGCGTCAATAAACTTTGAATTTGTCTCAATTCTTTTAATAGACGAAATATTTGTCGAATTATAAGTAATAATACATAATAGTTACTTATAATCAATCAAAATTAAAATAAAATTTGAGATTAATTTTTTTTCGATGTTTAGTTTTTCAGTCTCAAAGCGTTTATTTAGATTAAATTTTGATTTAAATTTTGTATGTATTTATAAACTTTTATATCGCATTCAATAAAGTATATGATAACGGGGCGTCGGTGGCCGAAAGGTTTCGTCTTTAACACGGCGCTCATCACTGTAAGGTAAAGGTCCCGGGTTCGAATCCAACGGCCCTGCATTCGAACCCGACATACTTACAAATGGGTTTCTTTCAAAAACACCGGCACCCTGAGGGTTTATATGACCTCTGCTGCTGCTCTGTGCGAACCCTCGTTAAAAAAAAATTAAAAAAAAAAAAGATTAAAAAAGTATATGACGTCGATATCACAAAACGCTAGCCGCTTATTTGTTCCTCAGATTGTCAACTGCAGAATAGACACAAAACGTACAATACATTTTTATACATCGCCACCAGAGACAAATACAGAAGTTCACTTACCCAGAGTGCACATTCATCCCTCGGAACTTCGTCGAACCCTCTCCATTGTATCTGATATTTTTGTTATATGTATAATTTATTAATATACTGATTTATATTATAAATGTGATTACTGTACGTTTTTTCTTATCACACAGTCATAGCACACTCTAATCCCAGCGTTGTACCCGTAGGACACGTGCTATGAACCAGGGTCTCACAAGGGAGTATTCTTGATCTCATTCTATTTATTATTTACACTGTTACTATCGTCACTCTATATCACACTGTAAAAATTCCTATTTCTTAAGCTCCCAAAGCACCCAACCACTTTTATCAGGCCCACCAGCCTTCTCCTACCAATGACCAAAATTGTTGAAAGACTCCTTTTCAAACTCCTAATATCAATCTTTTTTGAAAATTATTTTACTTGCACCCTAGATTGTTGTACATAAATAGTAAATATAATCACAAGACCTTTTTTTATATGGTTACAGCACTAACACTAAAGCCAGCGCGGGAGGACACATGCCATGACACTGAGCCATTGCTAGCACTCAGTGTAAGGGATTAAGGGGGGCAAGGAGGTCTCGAAGCCTCAAATGAAGGCGACCTGGCGGGTTTTCGGGATATAAATAAGTAGGACTCAGGCAGTAGGGTTAGGGTGGATGGAGAGGTTGGCGTGAAACTTTTGGAATCGGGAACGCTGATAAAAGGAATGTGGAAGTCGTTGTGGATAGTGACGTAGTATGAAACTTTGACGACTTTTCTGAGGACTTTTAATTAAAAGGATTAGATGCGCTGTATGGTGGATGGCTTAGCAGAACCCCACAGTTCTACTCCGGATGTCACAAGTAGTCGCAGTAACGTTAGGTCCTGACTGACATTTTTGCCCTAGGAGTCTTCGTAGATTTCTAAGTCTTCTGTTAAATTGTTGCCTTTTATGTCTTGTCTGAGGATTCCATGTCAATCTGCTTTTCTAGTACATGAGTAGACGTACCTCGATAATAACTTACTTTTACTCCCTTATTGGTTTTTCCTTGGGAGTCAACGCCTTCTTTTCACGCTAATAAATTACATTCATTTCAATAAATTAAAATAAACAATATATACATTTCAGTATTCCTGTATCGCTGAGGAACCTGCATAATCGTGCCTGCTGCCGTGTCAAAAACTAAGGTCTGATGATGTGCCAAAATATTAGTCAACCCTTTAATAAATGAAAAGGTTCCCGACCGGACATTGTACTAATCGAACCTGAAAGATAAGATTAAGACGTGAGAATTTTGTTAAAGTTTTGAGTAGTTTCTACGTCATGTGATACTGCTGTTTTTCAATTCTTTCAAAGCCAGAAGCGAGAAGGAAAGAAACTGATGAGGAATAATCTGTAAGACGAAGAGAATTTTGTCCACTGGGACATCTCGTTTTTCAAAAATCAGTCCCGCTCAAGCAATATAAATGAAATGAAGCATAGCAATATAAATTTTTACCCCAATATCAATCTCTTTGATTGAATATGCCCGCTTCGGCTTGTTCACATTCTGGGATCGAGCTTTAACTTTTTGCAACGACTCCCTCCAGAAAGGAATGGGCCGGTTTCGGGGTCATCCCCGAGGACGATGTATCAACTTTCTTGCCATTATTAACGCCTCGTATCTCCCCAAATCGATATCTCTGCCTGGCATCTTGATGTAGTGTGTCCGGCATTTTTCATACGCCATATTCTCTTGTCGTCGGACATGGGACCACCGTGGGAGGAAAAAATTCCTCCTGTTTACATTTAAACCCATGTACAGGCTTTTTTTCTCTTTACCGTTAAGTGTTCTGTAGAAAAAAGATTTACCATTTCCTTCTAATGGCTAATTAGTGATTCTACAGTACATAGGAGTTTTATTTATTTAATTAAACCTCCGCAAATTGCTGCGCTTAAACCAATTTAATAGTACGTATAGACGACAAAAAAATATACTAATAAATAAAAAAGAGTGAACTGGCAGGATAACTTTGAAACCTCTTGTAGCTGTTTTCCGATACTTTCATTGACGATGGTTCGACAGACCTTTAACAACGCCCGAACGAACAATGAAATCATTTATCGGATCGGTTGAGCTTTGGTGGTAACGTAAAAAAACGTTTAGATGGATAGTATTTTAGGATTTGCGCCGAAGACGCAGGCGACTAACATGCAGTGTTGAAGGTCATCTGTTTTGTATACTTAAAAGTAACGGACGGAGGATGTTCCCTTGAGGAACCACCTACACGTATAACGAGACAGTTCCGTAATGAAAACTCGTTTGAATAACATGAGAAACTCTAAAGTGAAGACGGACATTAAGTAACCCAATAATTGTAAGTTAGTTATGCAGTTATACGAAAACGTTAACGAAATCGTGGAAGACTTGTACAATTTACCGTTCAAGGGGAAAATCAAAATGAGGAAACCTGTTGACGTAAATCCTTTTCCATGAAAATACAGATAAGGAGTAATGAAAGGGTAAAGACGCTATCTAATCCGGCGCTACCGAGTTTTATCGCATAGCCCCCTTAAAGGGATACGAGTTTAATTTATCCCGGCAATATGATGGCAATTTGCATACATGTGGTCGTTTTCAGGCCTGAGATAGAATGAATTGCTGTTGAAAGTTTGCCTCAATTTTAATTTCAATTGTAATCTCCATAAGGGGAACTTGTGTGAAGGTAATTGTCAAAATGTGACGATTTGAAACGAGACAAGCTGTCGGTAGTTTGAAAGTCTCTTGGGAGTTTTCACTCCATGAGAAATGTCTTTCCATTTAATGTTGATTCAGTGAATTCGACGTCAGACGGCAACGGTTTTGAACCAGGATCCTTCTTTATTGATTTCAAACGAATTATTGACAATATTTTACCCGAAATGTAATTACGGAACGGTTATTGAGAGGAAATCGAGTGTTCTTAACGATGATAAATCACTTCTGCATATTTACAAAGGAATCGACAAGTTCGAACAGCGCCATCCGTTTTACCTATCTCCACTTCTTTCAAAATTAAATCTTCTTAATGTCTTTAAAAGTGTCCAAAATTTCAAATTTGTATTTTGTTGTAATTTTAATATTCTGTTTATTGTAAAATTGAGAAAAACTCATGCTGTCTGCGAAGGAGGTAGTAGTCATCATCCCTCTCGCAGGTTCTTCAACCAGAATGTAGATCTTCTTCTTGAGAGTCGCCCATCTGCCTCATCACACGGTCTCAATGTTTCTTTGTCTTTTTGACGGACAAGACAAGTTTCCTTTCTTTTTGCACGTGAGGGAGCGCTTCTTCTTTTGAGATCGACCCATGCAATATTCTGCGTTCTGCGGTAATGCCAAATCTCAAATGGTTCCAATTTTGTTGTATGGCATCGATTCTAATGCGTGTAACAGAAGTATAAAACACTGAACCATACGCATTCTCAAGAGCTAGATTAAGTTCCTGTCTGTGAAAATGGTTTTCAATGCCTGCTCAACCGTCGCTCTTGCCATTTGGGTCTGTTCGTTGGTATCCTGGGACATCGTTCCATAATTATGTTCTCATTTGATTTATTAGATTGGTATTTATAACTACATTTGGAGTAGATTTTTTTAAAACTTCTTACTATCATAATTTAGTTTCTTTGAAATTTATTTTTAACTCATACTCTAGACTATTTTTATTCACGGCCTCTAGGATACGCTTCAGTTCTTTCATTGAAAGACAATTCACAGTATATCGCATGTTGTTTATGTTTCGACCATTTATAAATAAGAGTCCTTAGGTTTCTGAGGCAGGTTCGGCAGAAATGCACTCAGTATACATATTGTATAGCACAGATAACAAAATACCTGGCGTATTCCTCTCTTTTTCTCAACTTCCTCAGAAATTTGTCCGCACTCTTTCTTACTCTAACATAACTTTCCAATGATACGAATATCATTAATCCTTTATGACTCAATATTGTCTTAGAGCAATACAATCATTTGCAATTTAGTTAAAAAGTTAGCGGGAAATTCCGAAAGTTTAGCGACAAGTGATAAACAGTTTAGATTGGCGCCGAATAAATCAGTGTTGCCAATACGAGGGCATAAACATAGCAGGAACATCGCGCCCGCCTTAAATTCACGTGACTTTCTGCTAACCTTAAACAAAATTGTTAAAAGTTCGCATAACTCTGAACCAAAATTGAACAAGAAATGGTTAAATAGTTAAATTATAAACTGAATATTAAAAAAATTTGTTTGACAAATATAGCACTTTATTCAGTGACGGGCCATGGAGACGATTTCAAGATGGAGGATTTAAACTAGTGCCAAAAAATTAGTAGTAATAACGTTGGCAGAGGTATCAGACTTCAACCTGATGATGAGCTAAAAGGCTCGAAATCCGGATCGTTGCAAAACAACTTACTGTGAGTAGGAATTATCATTTTAGAAAGTATTGAACGCCACACTCACTCCATCATTTAACATTTCTAAAAGTTAGTATTGCCAATACAAGGGATGAAACAATGAACGAAAAACACTGCACCGGCCCTAATCGTATAGAATTTACCTGGCTTCAGGAAATTTGCTAAATTGGGTGTTGCCCTGAGGCAAAGTTGGACAAGAAAGGGTTAATGCCTTGGCTTTTACCCTTTAAAATATCCACGAGGTTATTGTGTCTAACATTATCGAATGCCTTTTCAAAATCGATAAAGCACAGATGTAGGTCTGCGCTAATGCATGCATGATAAATAATTCTTCTTTCGTTCCATTCAAACTATGCATCGTTAGTCCATTTCGAACTTTTTGTAAATACGATAAGGAAAACTTATATAAACTATTTTTAAATGTGGCACAGCAAACTAACTGAAAGTTAGTACAACCCCTACCATCCTCTTCTTTCCTCAGTGGTACGATGGCGCGGCTGAATTTCTCTTGAATCAATGACGCTATCAAAAATACAAAACATGTTTAAGCCGTTCTTTCGGAATTCTTCCGATTAAATAGATTTTATTGAACAGGGCTAATATTATTTTCATGTTCTGTTCATCAGTTAATTTCCAAATTCCACAGGGATTGTTCCTGCAGCCTTCTTATTCATTGTTTTCTAGTTGACATAACTCATCAATTGTTACGCTTGTGCTTGGTTCCTTCTTTAATATCGATTCCTTAATTGCTTCATTCCGTATATCATTGAATAACTCTTGAATATATTCTTCCCATCCTCGATTCTATCTTTTGGGTCAGAAAATTGTAGGTTCACCATATCAAAATTAATGCGCGTTTCAGTTTGTCGGTTTTAATTCTATGTTTTCGAAAACGATATTTGTTTAAAACTAAGTTATTAACATTTACCGCGAGTATTTGAAATTAATATAACAACCTAGCCTTGTTGAGATGGCATAGCGGGCTGAAGACAGGGAGAATTAACGGAAAAGCGATGGGCTTCGTATGGCTCATACAGCCGGGAAAGGACAGTAGGATCATAATTGCCACACAAATCTTACAATTCAATCGGAAAATTATGTAAACGCACGGCATGTTCAGAGTTAGAATTTGATACTGAAGTTTCTATTGGAAATGGTAAAATACGTCCTTAAGAGGATTCCTGTACCGGTTTGATTAAAAGATGGAAAGAATTTTGTCCAACTTTATTAACAATATTGGCAAAAATCCTTGAGAAAAACAAGTGATCTATGACTTTTAATCTTTTCAAAAAATATATATATTTAATATATTTTTTAATAATTGAGTCTTTGACGAAAAGCGTAAACAAATGTAACTTGCTAATGAAAAATGAAACAAAACAACGAACAGATAGAATTTGTTTTAATCTTATTTTAGATTTTTAATTAACATTTTAATATCCCGTATTTCCTCCTCTCGCCTTAATTACATCTAGAAGACGCCTCGGCATACTTTCTACCAGTCTGGAAATGTCTCTTTGCTGGAGGTTAGCCCTTTCTTCAGGAAGAGTCGTTTCAAGATCGTGGAGTCTATCAGTAACTCATCTTATTTTATATATTACCAACTCTACGATTCATATTTTCTCTATCGATAGGTTGAAAAAGCCCAACATCCTCGTTGTTGGAAACTTTTATTCAATTCGGTAAATTACACGTATGTTTCGGGCTCCTGGTCCGTCATCCCAGTTGTTTTGCCACAACGTCCTATGCAGTTGTACAGGCGTGTGAACGTATTTGTTGTTTTTTCCTTTGTCCGGCCTCCCTTGTTGGACATGGGAAATCCGATTAAACCTAATTATCACTAACTAAAAATAGATGGGACCCACTCGGAGAAGGGTGGATAGCGACTGAAGTTTCAAAACAATTTCGACGACATTCCCCTCAACAAATGTGGTGGAAAATAATATCTATGTATCATTGGCATAGTCTAGTTTCTGATAGTGGGCCAGGTGTCTGAACGTCTATGTAATTTACTAAATTAAAAAGCTTTCAACCACGGAGATCTTGGAATTTTTCAACCTATCAATAGAGGATTATCAGACAGTGATGGACGTGCTCTTATTATTCTTTTGAGGTTATCCCATAAATGTTTGATGGGGTTCTCGTCTGGAGAACTGGCTGGCCAGGCTAAGACTGGCCCTTGAGGATACGTTTGTAGTACGCGAGCGACATATGGACGGGCATTATCGTGCATTAGAATAGGATGTTGCATGATGTTCGAAAATTTCAGTCACACAGCGATTGGCCATCGAAGTCCCTCCACGAACAACAACCAACTTTGTACGACTCTCCATTGAAATTCCTGCCCACACCATCAATGTGCCACGTTGAAAAGGTCGGCTTTGGGATAAATTACAGGCTTCGTATCTTTCGTTTCGCCTTCATCAGACTCTTTCGCGCTGATCTGAAGATCGGAGAGCAGATATACACTCATCTGTAAAACGTACAGCAAAACATTCATCCAAAGACCAATGACTGTTCTCGAACAAATGCCGTGGAACTCTTGTGTTCTGGTCAATTCTGGCCCTCCTACGGAGGGATTGAGCCATCTGTCCATACTGATTTAATCTTCTTCGAGCAGTGCGTTCAGAAATTTGAACACCCCGAATTTCCTGGAACTGATGAATTGCTTGAACAACAGTAAGGAGGCGGTTTCGCCAATTTCTTTAAGTCAAAGAACGGTCTTCCTTTGGCTCTGTTAGCCTAGTGCGCTTAGAACTGGGCCTTTTATGATAGGAACCAGTTTCTAAAGGCGTCTCACTGTGTTTCGAAGGGAATTACGATGGTAATAGCCGCAGGATGGAACGTCCATCATCAATAAGTGCCTCACCACGCGCAACATCCTCAGCACTAAGTGGCATTTTTAAGTTTAAAAACTGAAATTACGAAAACAAAGATTAAAGCTAAATAGTTTATTGCTTCAGAAATCAAATCGTTCTGGCTATACATTTTAAATTCCGTAAGAAGTAATCATTGCAATCCTTTATCCTTGTTTTGGCTTATGGATTATGTCTGTTACCTCTAATTGATATTCCTAATTTAAAACATCACATCAAATAATTTATTATATAATATAATATTATTGCAATAAACTAAAATTTATTGGTAAAGCAATTAGACAAATTAAAGGCAGAATTTTCTCTTATGGTGAAAATGAAAATATTTTAGTTAGTTTAGTCATTTTTATTAGCTAACTTTTTTTGAGGGACAATTATACAAAGTACCTCAGTCCCAATTCAATTTTAAAATTTTAAATACGACCCTGTACAACCTAAAAAATCATTTTAAAGGTATTTTAACGTTGAAAACAATGTTCTGATGTTCTGATTCTATGGCATTTCAAGAGAGGGAAATATGGATTTTTTAGAGCCTTCTAAACCCCGACTAGGTGTCATGTAGTTCAGTGGAGGTTAAGGTTAAAAATAACTCTTTAACATACTCGCCGCGACCAACATTGGTCTAAGGTACTATCTCTATTATTATTCAGAGTAGATGACTATTATTTGGTTCATATGCCCAGCCTCTTGATCAATATCCAAAGTCTCCACCTGAGAGACATCATGTTGTCCAAGGCTTATATATTAATTTAAGTTCTTCGTTTATCACCGTAGATAGTTTATTCTCATTACGCATGTTCGGTCTTAAAGCTATATACCATACGTGTCATAATGGGTCATGGCACCAACACACATCTCCAGAACCTTCTGTAGTTTGAAATTCCTGCTGAAGTTGCACTTTTGCAGCGAGCACGCTGTTCGAGCCCGTCTCTGCATTAACCAGTGATTTGTAACTCTATCCAAGGATGAAGATGAGTAGTAGTGGTAGTTCAGGAGGATTTCCAGGGTGCTTATTGCTCGATTAATGTCTTCATGTAGAAAGTCTTGGCCAAATAAACCACCGATCCGTATGATATCAAGGGTCTACAAACCACTGCGCGACGGTTAGATGACTGTACTTTCTTTGGCAATACTCCACCCTCTTGTTCTCTCTTGCACAGTGCAACTGGGATCACTTTTTCCAAGTCTATCGGGTATTTAATAGAAATATTTTAACAAATCTGAATTTAGGGATTATGGCGTCGACAGGTAGCTCAAGAACTTTGTCTCCCTGATGCCCTGCATTGTGTGAATTATGTCCTTATCTTTTCCATTGAGTCGATGTGCAGTGATTTACATTCAGGAGGACTTCCAAGGCCTCAGTGGAATTCGTTCTCATTTGCACCAGTGATGTCCACGCTCTGAGCAGTACTGAGATGGCCGACCAGCAGTAAAGTCTTCGTGACCGATCAAGGGTCGAACAACGCCGTGTATCATTTATAGATTTTAATATTTAGACCTCCCAGCATTTCCAAAGAAGTCAAGCAGTTTCCGATTCCAAGATGACGGAAGGGACAAAATAACACATACCGGATCAGGACGAAGCAAACATTACGTCGAAAAATAATGTAAACGTTTCAAGAAAATTGAAATCGATGAATGTATGGATGCATAATTTCTCTTTCAAAAAGTGAAATTTTATCATCTAATTTTTAAGACACAATTCCTTTGCATCATTTGTATTTCATTGTAGTCGATGAAGTATTATTATATTATTATTATTATTATTATAAGTCGATAGAACACGCGATCCTTTTTCGAACGGTTCACGTATTGCATCGTTGGAAGGAGGAGGCACCTAGTTCGAGGGTGGCATTTTAATTATGCCGTCCGTGGTCATTTCCCTTTCTACTTAATCAGGTCACCCACGTCTCAGCACGTTGAAGTATTGATTACAAAGCCGTCGTAATTCAATTGCTTCACTTGGGTGAAATAACAATTAATTTTAAGTGACAGTCCTGGGAAACGGACTAATTGGGAAGGGTGGAGGACGAGCGATTTTTCTCTTTTTTACTAAGCGGGAAGATGAATATGCTTCTGCGAAGCCCTTCTATCGAAACCTTTTAAGGATGAAAGTAAAAATTATAAAGCTTTTTATCGTAAGTTTTATTCCAAGCATTCTTGTACATCAAAATCACGAGTGGGGGCGGTATATAAATTTTAAAGTACAGCGTTTTACATATATAAAGCGTTTACAAATTAACGAATTATAATGCTAAATAATTCAAAATATCATTATGCCATATTACAAATATTCAATAATTATTTAGAGGAGGAATCCAGATTGGAAATGTATGTAAAAAGATGTACATTCCGATGGATTAGTCAAGCCACATGCCGAAAAATATAGCAAAGGTGTTCCCAGATCTGTCGACTATAATTTTGAAGTTAGTTACTTTCCAACGTTGATCGTGGGATCCTCTATTTTTCCTGACAAGAGAGATGGTTCTGGAGATTTCCGATGGCGACTATGTGGTCTGTGTTTGCTGACAGGATAAGGACCTTGAGCAACGATTCGAAGGATTTTGGTCTGGTGTGATTTGATTTTTGCAGTTTGGAACGGGTTTGGTTAAGCTCCCCAGATCAATTTCGCACGTCCAGATTTTATTTCGTGTAAGTATTTTGTCCGTGTAAATGTTCAAATAGAGGACTACATTGGTTTCTGGGAGAGAGGCGTGTATTTGATTGGAGAGGTGATTGTAGTGTAGAAGTACTTGTACTGACTTGGCCTCACGATGTTGGATCCTCCAGTTTTTAAGCATTTTTCTAGTCAGTAGAGATGGTCTTGTAGGTTTTTGACGACCTGTGCTGGCTCATCTGAAAATATCGGGATTGATAGGAATGTCTGCAATGCATACTGAACAGAGAAGTTGATTAAAGGTGTTGCCTGTGGAACATACAAATGGTTGGGGAAGAAGAACGTTCTGTTTCGTAATAGAAAGTACCTATAGGACAGATAGGATGAGGTATTAAGTAAGGCCATTGACTTTTTAGAATAAGCCCGGGTGCCATAAGAGTGACGCTTTGGCCTTTTGCCTCAGTCAAAATGTGTATATTTCTTGCACCTTGAATCGAAATATATCATCGCCATAAACATTATATTCAACACTATCAGGCTCATAATTTTTTTTTAAATCAGACAGTTTATCAAATTTTCCAAAATCGAATTCAAAAACGGTAATGATGATGGAACTTGCTGATCTACTCGAACCAACCAAATGACCGCTCAATTTATTTCGCCTGACATTGTTTGATTCCTGGCCACCCAACACTACTATATAGGCTCTTCTTAACATGTATTCAAATTCGTCAAATGGGCCTAATTACTGAGTTGTTTCACCGAGCTATTGACGCCAAATATGAGTTGTATTTCAGTTGCTTTACTAGGTGGACGACCGCAAAGAGGCACCTTGAGTGAGTTCTTTGACCAGGCGTTTGGCGCCATAGGGGCACCATATGCCTGGTTATATATAAAACTGATTCGTGATGGCTCTGTGGAGCGATACTCCTGGTGAACCATCTGACTCATAAAGTTATGGTTCATTTATTTTACCAGGTGGATGACCCCAAAGAGGGACCTTGAGTGAATTCTTTGACCAGGCGTATAGCGCCATAAGAGCCCATATGCCCGATTATGCAACTGACTCGTGGTCCAGCCATCTACCTGGTTATTTACATTTGGCGTCATTTAGAGGCGCAATAGGGGCACCATACGCCTGGTTATACAACTAACTCATGACGCCTTTGTGGTGCCATACGCCTGGTGAACCATCTGACTCATAACGTTGTTTCAGTTCTTTTCCCAGGTGGATGACTCCAAACAGGCGCTATGAGTCAATTGTTTCGCCAGGCGTATGCCTCCACAAGGGCGTCATGAGTCAGTTGTTAGTTGTATATCCAGGCGTATGACGCAAGTGGACGTATGTTGTACAAACAGGCGTATGTCATCACTGTCATCATGAGTGAATTGTTTCGCCAGACAGAAGACACTACATAGGGTTTCATCAGGTGGATGACGCAACATATACGTCATGAGGGAGATTTTTCACCAGGCGGATTACGCCACGTAAGAGTCAATAGTGGGTTGATTCGAATCTCTCAAAAAAATATCCGCTGGTAAACAAAGTCAAACGAAATCAGTTTGCACATTATTAATATAATTTGTTTTAAGAAAAGTATCTTTATGTCCAGGAGAAGGTACCGGGCCATTGCTCTCTCAGGTGATAAATCTACTTCTATGCACACAATATAGATTCATTGAAGTAAACTTTATGACGACTGAAAAAACTTCCGGAAGAGAAAATCTATCCTGGATTAAGACAAACGCCGCCGCAATGGAGAGAAGAGAAGTGATTAATATAGTAGGACTTCATATATATTTAGCGGCACGGAACGCGACAAATGTTACAAGTTTTTAAGAGCTAAAAGGGAAACCGTCTGAACAAGGCTATCGGGAGGAAAAGTTTTAACTGCTAACATTGATTTATCCTTAAAAATAATTCTCAACGTTATATTTCAGTGAGAATTTTCTCACCCATGAAGGAGTCTACAATAGTCCAAATTCTCACTGGTATGAAAACAGATGTTTATATTTCTTTCAGTAGCCATGAGCGAATAACAATTGAAGATACAGCCTCGAATAAACTTCAGCACATTAGTCTAATAGTCTAATTCAATCCAATTAAGATTACATCGATTAGCAGACCAAGGCAATAACTTAATTAAGTGTTTAATTAAATCTTGTTTTACGGTTAGAGACGTTCATTGAAAATCACAGGACTAGAATTAATCATCGCCTTTACGTCATGTAGCCAGACTAAGGACCTCACTTTCAACTGTCATAAAAGAACCGAAGAATGCCTTTGTCAGATGCTATCCGACTTGGATTGGCCAGGGTCGAAAATATACTCCATACGAATGATATATGTTGAAGCAAAGTTCATCTGTTACTGGGAGATAGGGCATGTTTCTAATCGGTCAAAAAGATCTGTCCGAGCACTGGAAAGAAATTTCTTTTTTTAAATTAATCACTTGAGATTTAAATTATTGCGTTTTTAAATTAAGATAAGAGCATGGATTTTTTCCTTCAATTTACATTTGTTAAATTCTTATTCTTAAGATGCCTTAGGATCTTCAAATGCTTTCAAGAAAAAAAAACACATAACATTTAAAGTTTTCGCATTGTTCATCATTTAGTTTGTAATTTGTTGCAATTTAGAATGGACGGTAGCCTACAGCTTGTTACCCTGTCACATAAAGCCCTCACGAGTTTTGCTTAGTGGAATTGATGAGCACTATCATCCTTCCATTCTAATTTCGATTGTAACCTCCGTCGGATTATAGGAGAACTTTATGTGACGGAATAAACGGATGTAGCTTTTTTTCAAATACGTCGGCACCCTGAGGGTTTATATGACCTCTGCTGTTGCGAATCCACGTTTTTAAAAAAAATTTAAAAACGGATGGATGTTATTATTGCAACCTCCATCAGGTTACCTTTTGCATAAAACCCATAATGGGTTTTTGCTCAGTAGAGTGGACGAGATACCACCCATTCATTCATTTGTAACCTCCATCAGGTTAACTTTTGCATAAATGGGTTTTTGCTCAGTAGAGTGGACGAGATACCACCAATTCATTTGTAACCTCCATCAGGTTACCTTTTGCATAAAACCCTTAATGGGTTTTTGCTCAGTAGAGTCGACGAGATATATTACCACCCATTCATTTGTAACCTCCATCATTTTATCCTATCGCATAATGCCGTTAATTAATTTTGGTTAATAGAATAAATAAGATTTTTCACCCAGCCGTTCTCCGTTTCAATTATAACTTCTGCCTGATTATAAGATAGTGTAACAAGACAGGTGTCACAATTGTAACCTCCACCATGTTATCCAGCACGTTAAACCCGTTATGGGTTTCGCTTAATAGAATGGACTAGATAGATCTATCACAAGTCGGTATTACATTAGATTTGTAAACTCCGACCTGTTATCCTACCAATAATGCGAAACAATTTTAAGATTTTACGATACATCTCAGTTGACAACCCGCAAAATTTTGACAATTTTTGTAAAATCGGTTATAAAAACGAGTATTATTTTCAAATGCAATTTTTTTGGTTTGAGGTAAGTTAAAAATGGAAAAAAAATGGTCGGCTTCTTTTTGTACTCTCGGTGGTAAAGCTGAATTTTCAGACGAAGAACCTCACCTCTGCACAATAGCCTTGTTAGAATGATTCTTCCGATCCATTTAACCTCCTTCTTCCATTCGTTCCACAATAAAAAGGAAACTTACTGGAATTTGTTTAACGATTAGGAACAACGTTTTCAGAATATGTTGATAGGTTAAAACATCATATATTTTTTAATGATTCGCTAATTAAGCCTTATATGACAGGTCGTTACTTCTCTCGCTTGCCTAACAATTTGACAAAATTTTCCTTTCGTAAATGTTTAAACAATTTTATGTCTCTTGAAGGAATAATTATTCAGCTTCCTGGTAAGGCGGCTGTAGATGTAAATTACACAACAAACCTCATCTTAATGAGCATAATGATCATGAGCGTTTCCAGAGTTGAACAAGGTTTCCTCCCTTTTCCTACTCAAACTCAAACTCATTTAATGGCACACTGCAAAATCATGATGATGATCCTTTTACGCCCTGAATGACCCCTTTTTATCTGTAGCACGGTATATTTACTTAATATTTACTGCAACACATGCAAATTGCAGCCTTTCACGTTAACTTAATATATTCGTTTTCCAAATTATAATATCGACGCTAATTCATTCGTCAGTGAAGCCATTGTTTCGTAGGCAGCACTTACACATAAATATAATTTATGACAAATGATTTTAATAATAGCTTATACATATTAATGTTTTGTGCATAATATAACAATCGTCCATAATAGCCGTATAATTTATTTGTGTTATCATTATCCCCTAGGCAAACAAAAGAGACATTTTTCGCGGAAAATCCTAGCCCAAAAAAGAAATTCAACAATTTATCAGTTATTTTATTCAAATATAATCCGTACAATGTAAGCTCTTCACTCGTGGAATCGCAAAGTGAGTTAGTTCGTTCCATTTTTCTTCTGTGGTTTCCTTAAAAAGCCCTGTTTTGCACAATGTAGCCATTTATTCTTCTTTTTCGTTTCTGCCCAATCCCTTTACTAACTTAAACTAATTTAAATTCAAAGCTACTGCTCTCCATGAAAGTGATTATTTCGTTTAGCTAACAAGGATTCCTCCAATTAAATCAGCAGGATTTCTTACTCGTGGGCATTGAGTTTTTCATTTTTCTAGTGGTTTCAATAGTTTAATTATTTTTCGGGAATCTTGCGACACAAATTAAGCTAAGTTTGAGATTGTGAGGATAAAAATATACTTCTACTTGTTTGGTGCTTGATAAAAAATCAAAATGAGCCTCAAGCGCTGTCAACAACACGATCATTTCATAAAAAAACCTGTAGTTGTTAAAACTAAACCCAATATACATTTACGCTAATAAGAACATACTCACAAATAGCCGGGATATCTGTACAAACTGCAGCCAATAAAACAGCCTTTTAACTTTATTCCAAAAATGGGAACAAAAGACCCAAAATCCTTGGACGTTATTGAGGACAAGGAATGACATTCTTTAATTAACTTGAAAACGTCCACCAACCTGGCTACATGACATGCACAACAAACCTTTACCCCACTGAATGACTAATCTAATTGAGGGTCGACGGGGTCCTCGATAGCTCCATATCGTCACTTTTACGCTAATAAATATATCATTATTCACAAAAGAGAAACCAACAAACTGTGTGTGAACAGAACACAATAAAACAGCTGTAATAACTAATTTAATTTAGCGTCGATGGTGCCAGCCTTCAGCCCTCTCACATTGTGCTTTCACGCTAATAAATACGTTCATACAAAAAGGAACACCAAACAAGATATGTACACGTATTATATACACCAAAATAGTCGTCATTCCTCCAAAAATGGAATCAGGGAAGCCTGATTCTCGCAGCCTTGCTAAAGCACAATTTTCATGAGACTTCACCCTGACCTTTTATATATAAAGTCAACTCGGATGGTTTTAAGTAATTATTAATTAAAAGATTTTGGTAAAGGACTTCAGAGAATTGTTACTCACAGAGGTTCGGCGATGACTAATGGCCGTTTGTGGTCCTGTAAATTAACAAACTCTAATGGCTTAATCAATAACTCAAGGGAAGAATGTAATTGTTAATTCAATGAATGAAACTGATTTTAACAATTATTTAGACTTTAATTTTAGTTGTATTCTTTTATCCGGCGATTATTCCTCGGATCGGCCAGTGAAAGCGCCCACGTTCCTTGCACAACAATCTACAGTCGGCTACCACTCTAATCCATAAGTTTAGCCCAAATCTGGAAACGGGAACTGTTCGAACCGGGAGAAAGTGTTGTTCAAATCGGTTTTTGAGTTTTCAGAACGATGAGATAATGGAAATACTGCAAGGGAGATTTCGCCGGCGGTAATATCCGGCTTTGGGAGTCGTGTTCTCGCCGATTTCAAACAGCCTTCGAAACGGGCCCCGGGAGCAGTTAAAGTTGCGAGATCGGTTCCAGAAGTGAGCCGGTTGGAAGGGAAAAACAAGTGTATAAAGGAGAAGAGATTGGGCATATGAGTTGGATGGAAGGGCGGGCCCTTCGCTGGCCGAACTATAATGAACAACCCTCTCGATGGCTAATGTCGTAGAAATATTCAGAGTCGGGTTTCAACTTTTCAGATTTATCTTCTCGAGTTCATTCACCCTCGAATAGTTTTTGGCCGGTTCGACATCTTCCGCCCTCGGTTCATATTTTTCCAAAACAAATAAAATATATCAAACTGGACTGTTTTCGGCCTCGTTATTATTACTGTTATCATTTTTCCGAGCGGACAATCGCTTCTGGAGCTCGTATAAGTCGTAGAACGGATTTTTAAGTCACGTGAAAAGGTTTGGCGGTTCGCCTGACGATCCCTATCGATAAACTATCACAACAACCCCGGTCCAAACAAATTTCGTTGTATTAAAAAACACGTAGAGGGACTTAATATATCGCTCTTTCGCTTTAAATAATGACGGCGAACTCAAATATCTTCACGCCTCTCACTCTCAAAACTGAGTTATTTAGGGTCGGACTAATAGCGTTTCGACGTCACGCTCTGCGTACATTCGTGTTGGGAATTATTTTAGTATGGACGACGCCTTCTATCTCGGGATGGAAGCCTTTACCAAACTTTACTGCTTTCTACTCTTTCAAGAACATCTTAATTGCCTATTTTCACGAAATTGCTTTTGATCCGAAACTTTCTCTCCGTACAATTTAAATGATGTACTCTACTGATATCTTCCATCATCGCATGACGTCGGTTTTCTATTTCGATCGGTAAACTATGTTATAAAGGACGTGATTATTCCTTGGAGAGCCTGAGCGACCAGAGATCGGCAACCACCATAACAGCCCCGCTGTGCAAGACGCTCCCTCGACCAATATGCAGTGAATTACGTTTGAAGTTATAGATATCATTCGCCATCTTTGCGTTAACCCTGTTAATTCCGTTGGATCCTATTAGATCGAGAAAAACGATGGCGTAGACTCGTAAGAATCGGTTAGTTAACATTTTTTCGATCTAACAAGCCAGGGCCATTGTTAGATGTAATGTCGAACATGTTGTCACATTGCTATTCGTTTGTTCGTAGGTAACCAGCATGGAAGCCATGAATTTAACAGGTCTTTTTTGTTTACGTATTTTTATTCTTAAATAAGCATTCATTAAAAAAAATCAATACATATCTTTTGTCAATACCTGATCTGTTCTTATACTCTCATTCATAGAAGATACATTCCCTATTCTATAAATTTGTAGGCTGTTTGACGTTAGGATACAAGTTAGACATGTCATTTTTTAGTATTTTTCGAACGCATAGACAGAATTTTGAATGGAAGGGTTGATTAATTTTCCTTTTTATCAACTTCTGGCATCTTACAATATAACAGAAAAGAAAACCAAAACAGCAACAACGCGCAGCATTGCGGAAAAGAAGGTGGCATTCAAGATCTTAAAGGGCATTTCTCTATTCTAGTTAACATTTTACAAACATCGTTAATACCTACAATTATAAAAAGATTTACAACATATCAATTAGGGGCGTCGGTGGCCGCAAGGTTTCGTCCTTGACTCGGCGCTCGTCATTGTAAGGTAAAGGCCCCGGGTTCGAATCCAGCGGCCCTACATTCGGGTTGCGAACCCTCGTAAAAAAAAAGTTTTTGAGTGAAAAGTAAAAAAAAGTGAGTTTCTCTACTCAGTTAGTTGTTTTTTCACGACCGGATTTCAAGCTTGTAGGGCATCATCAGATTGAACGATTTTACCTTATTCACGTATATATCAGATATCATAAATATTGAAATAATTTATGACCATATGATTTTCTTATATTACGTTAACAAAATCGACTGGCATAAAATAACGTTTTGAATACAACTAAATTCACGTTTTTTGCTTTTTTCCTGTGTTCCTTCTTCTTAATTTGACATCTCTACACTTCACTAAGGCCTCTGCAATCCCTCACTGACAACTACCATTTCATCTTGTCCTTAGAACTAACTAATTCTTAATTCATATCTTAAACCGCAGCACTCCTTATTTTATGCCCCACTATTTAATTAATAAAAGCCCCACCCTCATTTACATATCTGGGCATCAAAATCAAGCATGAGATTTGGAGCTCTTGGAGTGTTTAACGGTTGCTGGGTAGGCTAGCTATGACCAGAGCTATTGCTGGCTCACTGGGGATTCTGTTATAAAGACAGGACAATATGTTACATGGCGCTATTATGAGTCGGTGCTATATGTTGGCACAAGCACTGAACCCTCCATCATGTTCAGCGTCCAGCGTTCTTAGCGATAACTAGAGCGTATCGGACTATGACCACTGCAGTACTACAGATAGTCGCTGATCACCTCGCCACAGATGTGCAGGCGAAAGTCTGCTGTGCGAATGGGAATTGAAGCAGGGTAGAAAACAAAGTATCCGGCACAGTGGCAACGCCGGTGTGACAGGTCGAATAAAGGAAGGTACATGTGTGGGATTTTCCAGGCAATAGAATGAAACTGAAGCTCTTGGATATCTACTACCCACACCTAGTGTTAACCGTCCTTGGCGATTTTACACTATATCGGCACGACTTTCGTCGAAAGGATTCTCCCTTATGTACGTGTGGCGACGACGAGACTGCGCGGAACACGTTTTCTCGGAGTGTAGGATATACGCGAACTTTCGACAAACATGGCTAAAGGATTTCGGCGAACAGGTTGCGATGATTGGTGCGCTCAGTAGAGAGGCGCACGCCAAAAAAAGCTCCTCTGCGACAAAGTAACTCACCAGAGATATTATTCAAAGGAAAGGCTGGCATACACAAAGAGCAGACCCCTCCCCCAACTTCCCGCCGAAAAGGTGCCCATCCTGGAAAGAAGTTCCGGCGGGGGGATCGAGTCGGACCACTGTATAAAACGCTATCCTCTGTAAAAGCTCATCAAAGGGCTGTGGCACAGGACCAAAAGGTTTCGAAGCGGTACTTTTTCATTCAGGCTGAACAGCTCTTATTTTTCTCTGGTAGGCTTTTAATTTTTCGATTCAATGATCGCCTTAAACAATGAACTCGGTACGAGCAAGCGAGGGGACACGAAGCTCTACAGTGGGTCGCTTTGGATTGTCTACGTCCGTGAAAAAATGCGGCTTTTAAAAAAGGAGCTCGTTAACTTCAGTGGAACCAGGAAATGCATTAATATTCCCTGGAAAAGCCGTTGTTTTTCAGCCTTTTCCCGGCTCGAGCCGGGGTGCTGGTGGAGGGACCCGAAGAATTAGAAATTCTCATTGTTGTCGGGCGACGAGGGCGCGGCTGAGCTGCTAAGGCTAATATTGATTAGTATGGTCCTTTATAATAGGCAAAGCCTAGGCCAGTCGCATTAATGCCACGTGACTTCCGACGTCTTCAACACGAAATTTTTATTTTTCATCCGACATTCAGAGAAAAATACCTTTAAAATTACAGGTGTAGAAAAATACGTTCTGAAAAGTTTTTAAGTGTGAAAAAGGTCTTAGGGACCACGAAGCACAATGAGAGCAGTGGAACTTGAAATGACTGAGGGGTGGCCGAGCCGCAATACCGCCTGTATCAAACAAAACGTACAAACCTCGGTTAAAGTTAGGGCTGTGTAGTAAATCCACGTAAATTCTCCCCTTGGGTAGGCGTATTGGATAAAATAAATCCGTCAACACAATTCTCTGTACTTTTCCCTTTAATAAGAGCAAGACCGTTCTTTTAATTTATTTACAAAAAGACAATTTTAATTTTAAAAACTGACACGTTTATGTGCTATCGCTACTTACTTACAGGTGTGGTGTTTTGTTGTTTAGAATTTTAATTAACTGTGAGATCCAGTAGTCAGTAGATTTTAAATTTCCAAAATCCTCCACCACTTAGGACAGAATCACAGATTATCATAATCTTTTTTTTACGAAGGTTCGCAACAGCAGAGGTCATATAAACCCTCAGGGTGCCGGTGTTTTTGAAAAAAAGTCCATTTGTAAGTATGTCGGGTTCGAATGGAATGCAGGGCCGCGGGATTCGAACTCAGGACCTTTACCTTACAGTGATGAGCGCCGAATCAAGCACGAAACCTTGCGGTCACCGACGCCCCCTATCATAATCTTAGATCGGTAAGACAAATCTGATTTTTTATGTTTTATAGCATACTTTGCTCCACATTACTTCGACATCATTTCACCTCATCCAGGGAGGACAGAAGATAAGCCTATATCTTGCTCCCCATTTTGACCACACATTCATCACAAACCTTCGTTCTTCGACATCATCGTCCGTAGAACTCCGGACTTCCCAAACCAATGGACCCATTCTCAAACTTTAAACTCATTAATTGACAAACCACAGTAAGGAAATAAAGCTGAGCTTCCAATCAAATTCTCAGATTTTATAAGTGTTGGCAATTATAGAAGAACTATATCGGTACACAAATATCTTATATGAAACTTGAAAGTAGAAAACCAGAGACGCATTTTTAGCTCGTGTGTTATTTATTTTCTCTACTTCCAAGTTTGGCACATTTCCTGCTGTGTGGAATTTTATCCCAACAGTGATACCAATCCCGGACTCTCCGTCATCAACCCCTTTCCAAGACTCCGGAGAAATATAAAGAAGCGAACCGGCCGAAAAGGAGCCCAGACGACTGAGACCCATAGTTCCCCCCCCCCGTCTTCTCGTCCTTTCATTATTATTCCGCTCTTGTTTCCTCACAAGGGGAACGTGAAAAAATTGCATAGTAAACTCCAAAACTGGGATCTACCGATTTCATTTGAATTAATTTTAGTTTTGCGAACAAATTCTTGGTTTATGCAGGACATTCTTCCCCCCCAGCCCTCTCTTCGACATTCTTCTGTATCTATTATTGATTAACTTATCTATTTACCTCCGTCCCATTATCGTCTCGCTTAACCTCCGAACGAAAAATAAGCCGATTTGAAAAAACAACTTTCAAATAATGTTAATATGTTTAACTATTAAATAATTGTGTAAATTTTCAATAGGGTAAAGTCAAAAATTATAGTCTCGCAAATCATCTTTAATTCAATATCCATACTGCTGTTTCAGCAGAATGTAAAGAAATGCTACAAGGGACAAGGTGAAGTGGTCAATGTCGGATGACCGTCCCAGTCGAACTATGGAACTGTTTTGGCCAACTGTGTAACCGTAATTTCTATTACTTTTCCGGGAAGCAGTATACGCTGAAACCTACTTTTGTAGGTGAAAGGTCTGTTGAAGTCCACCTCAGAGTTTAACTAGGGACCTAAATTCTGTTTTATTGCACATTTTGCTACGTCCTCCTGAAATTACATCCGATTTCATAAATCGGTAGATTTTGGTTAACTGCAGAGTTTTTATTACACAAAACAAACAGCATAATTAAAAAATGAAATGTTTACCATCGTAATTTATGTGTAGTTTATCCGTATTGACACAACAAATATGCTTTTTTCTCCTAGTCAACACTGACACTATGACCAGCACTGCACCCGACGGACTTTCTTTAACACTGGAACTCAATATAAGAGATGAAAGGACGAAGAGGTCTCAAGGCGATCGACGTTTAACCTGATGTGGTGAGTTTTCAGGATGGGAAAGTGTGGATGAAACTTGAGCGGTAAGGTTAGGATGGATCGAAGATTGGTACGAAACTTTTAGAGTCTGTTGGAGTCAAGGAATGTTGAGGTCATTACGAGTAGTGATGTTAGTGACGTGGAAACGAGGATTTGATTGGATGGTATAGAAGATGGATATTGTATGGCTTGGCGGAACCCCACTGTTCCATATGTCCAAATTTGTCGCAGTAATGTCATGTATAGAGTCACTTGAGTTGTAACGGTCAAAACAGATTCGGTCCTAAAAGTCTTCTAAGTTGACCCGGTCTTTCTGTTCCAAGCCGTCAACTCTAGCCCATCACGTTTTGCACCAGTCTATTATAACCTCAATATTTTCTTGATGTTGGAGGTTTTTGGATTTGGATTAGAAGATAGAATTGTGCTATAGGGAATTTATAAATGTAAATACAATAAATAAATAAAAACCACGAGGGTCCAAGAGTGCTCCCTTGTGCGACCCCGGCCTGTCACGGCCCGATATGAGTATTCGCTGCCGCGACGCACCCTGAAGCAGCGGTCAGTTAAATAGGGTTAAAGTATAAGGTCATACCGAGTGTGTAGAAAGCGTTTTAGTTTAATAAGGATACCTGAGTGCCAGAATAATGGAATAATAAGAAATACTTCGTTTTTTCTAGAGCGGAATGGTGTCAATTGTCAACAACTATGAAACTTCGTTAGATCGTGAAACAACGAGAAGGAAAACCGAAATTTTGATATATTCTATAAATGATTATTCAATGTTTTAAAAGGAGTCTTTCAAGGGTTTTTGACATTGCATTGTAAAACGTTTATGCAAGATTGCCCAAGGATCCTTGCTCATCCCAATCTTATTCTCATTTTACGCATGTCAATAACCTAATGTAGTAAAAAAGTAAAGTGATTCCTATCATACGGAGGGGCCTAACTTCAACCCGTTGGGTGTCCCGGAGAAAGGCTCAAACCACTTTATATGCTTTTTATCATACTGTTCTCAATTAAACTGCCATGACCAATATTCCAACATGGAAAAAATGCCCTAGTCCTCTTAGAATAAAAACAGCTTAATCCTAGTATATATATATATATATATATATAATTACATTTTAAAAGGAGCGTACGAATAAATAAAATAGGATGATGGTAAGTTAGAGTTTTTATTTTGTTCGTATCTTGAACACAGTTCCTTGCACGAAATACATAATTCATAATTAAAATTATTATTCCCGGGTATATGCATGTTAAACAGCGGCAACTGCTCTTTGACCCCGAGCAACCTACCGAAAGATTAATAACACGGCAATTATCCCAACTTGTTAATAACTTTCTCGTTCGATATCCCAAGTTGTCTGACTGTAATAAACAATTTAAGACTGCTCTCGTGTTGTTGAGGCCGGTGTCATTTCTTCATTTGACGGGCAATTTGCATATGGGGTTCGTTTTAAGGTTGACAGCCGTTAACTTATTTCTAGAACGGATGGATAAGCAAGCCGGGCGGAAAGAAAAGTTTGATAACCGTTTAGATCAATTTCAGCACTTACAAAAATAACGTCGACAACGTAATACAAGTCATACAAAAATTGTTGTCAATTCAGGCAATTGATGCATAAGCGTGTCTTCTGAGATGAAATAGGGAGTGGATAAGTTTGACAATCGCTTTACCGAATTGACTATATACTACCTCACATCCCCAAAGGAGTTGTGCGTATGCCTTTCGGTTTCTGACGATGCCCCATTTTTTCCATTCTCTTTACTTTTCACTTCAAAAGGCTGTGTTATGGTTAAAGATGAGGTCACACTCCTTTTTGAAAAACGAAATGAAATCCCTTTGATTGCCTAAAGCTAAACAAATGGCAATTTCCTCATTCAATCCTTCCTCCGCTATGTCCATGTCTTCTTTAATATTGTCTTTCAAATCATGTGTGAGGATTCTACATCAGTTCGCTGTATAGCAGTGTGCGCAGTGGATCTGGAGTGGAAATTTTTAGCTCCTTGTAGTTGATGGACAATCGAAGGCAGTATTTATTTCAATGTCCTCATTCAGTATTGTCCTCCGTTTTGTCCAAGTCTTCTGTTAAATTCGCTTTTAAGTATTGTGTGGGCCTTCCATGTCACGTCGTGGGGTACGTACCGTGGAGTCAGTACGTCCTTGTACCTGTTGTAAAGTAAAGGACATGGCTTCTATTTTTCAATGTCCTTATTCAGTCTTGTCCTTCACTTTTTTCAGCAGACGGAACCCCTATGTTAATGATCAAGCACTCTTTTTCCTATAAAAGGAAGCGCTTTCCTCGGTGCTACTTTTCACACTTCTCTTGTTGTTAGGATTGCATTTCTTACATGGCTTTATACGACCTGGTGCCTCACATTTACAAAAAATGTGTAGCCTGATGTCTTCTGTGTGTTTGTCCTTATGAATGCTTCTGTTTCTATATTATCTTCGTTCGTTTTGTTGCAGTTCAGAGGCCTGATAATTTTCCTCTTGCTCGACGAAAACGAGGAATACTTCGCTTTCTTTTTTCAAAGGATGTCAATAAAAATAATTCACTTGGTTATATCATATCTGATGTTTTATCTATTGTGTTTTCTTCCCCTAGCTATTTTTCAGTGCAGGTTTGGCACGCTATCCGGTGCGCCTTGTTGATTCCCGGTCCATGGGTGAGAGGGCTGCCCCTTTTTTTCGCTAGTTGATCAGTCTGTTTCCTTCTAGACCTTCAACCTTGTTGTGCTGTCCTTGGATATTTAGGTAATTTAAGCTCCGTCTAGTCTAGTGCTTTACAGCTGCCTGACTCCTGTGCACAGAATTCGACCTAGGTTTGGAAGTTAACTTGAAACAGACCAGGGGGTTTTGCAAGGGTTAATTTAAAGATGATGAACCCCTGTTACCAGCCCCGTCCCTTCTTTTACACCATATCCGACTACATAGCATGACTAATTTCCAACTGGCATTTGGGAGGTCTATACCATTTCTTTAAACTGCCGGTTCAACCTATACGAGGTGTTATCAAAAGCTCCCTTCTCCGTGAACCATCGGAGATCTATTTCTTTAAGCGTTTTCGCGCTTTTACCACTATAGTAGAGACATGTGACTGTTGTGATGTATAACCGCACGTATACATATATACAAATTCAAGAATACCTTAAACAAAGTGTGCACGCGCTGGTCGGTCGCAATAAAACTTGATAAAATAAATACAAAATAAATAAAATTCTAACTTGTTAACTGTGGCTTGATTTTCTCGACAATCAGGGAGGAGAGCCGTTTTAATAGCTAGAACCTGCAATAACTCTGGCCAAAGATAAAACAGAATCCTAGTCTATTAATTACCTTCGGGGCTTCATCCGAACCCTGTATGATGTGTCGTATTAAGGATGCGGGAGGAGACACTCGCGTTATTTTGAACGCCATAATTAACAAAACGAAAGTAAAAAAAAATGCATCATGAAAATAAGAGAAAACTAAAAGAAAATCACTTTTGGAGGCTAATTAATCGTGGACTGTATGGTAGCGAGACGTTAGCAAGCAGGACAAAATCAGGACTGATGCAGGACAAGGCAGCGACAGGACAGGGTTGTGGGGAGGGAGCAGAGCTAGGATAAATTTTAAATTAGCGACATTTCGGAAACAAATAAATAATTATAATAATTCGCGATTTTTGGCGCGAACACAAAGAAATCACAATCTCTAAACTAACTTTAGTGACTGGTAGTTTTGTGGCCCTGAGAAGCGCCGGTGTTGTGTAGAGAAGCTGTGACGACGGATCGAGGCCGTGACCGTGTGCGTGGGGCCGTTGGTGGTGGTGGTGTGTGACCATGAGTAATCCGTTGGCTGAGGTCCGGTCGCAGTGAGTCGGTTGACTCTACAGAGGCCGAAGTACTGAGATGTAGCAGTAGCCGAGAGCAGCGTTTGGCGTTTACAGCCATGTGGGCTGCTTAGAAGACGGGATCAGGCTAATGCTGCGAGTACTTGTCGTCGACGGTGTTCCTTTTGTGATGGCTCGTCGGAATGACGAGGAGTCTTCTGATGTTATCCATTAGTGATGAGAGAGAACTCGTCCTGTGGACTAGTCTGCTTATGTTGTCCATTAGTGAAGAGTGAGATCACGTCGCATGGCAGTGCCTCTGCTTATATAGGGAAGGGCTCTACTCTGATTGGCCTCAGAGTGGAGGGCGAGAACATTCTACAGATCGTAGTGGCATCTAGCGGTAGCTTCAAGCGGCCACTACACTAACCAACAACACCTCAATAGCGAGAAGGACAAATAATACGCCATCCTGCGATGCATTGTTGGATGTTTGCCACATAATATATGAGAGCTTATAGAGTTATTTGGCCTATATGACTTCTACACTTGAGCAGGTCAGGTGTTTTACCTACGCACTTAGTTTTTCTGGGTACATTTATGGTTTCAAAGTGCCATCAAATTTTCCATATGTGATTTTTACCAGGTCATCTCTGTAACATATGGTACCTTAAGTTGTTTGATTAGGTCATCTACAACACACCCATATAAGTGGCAATAGTACCCTTTCTAGGGTAGATGTCATTATCTGACTTTTTAGCACTGCAAATATCTAGGTGTAGTCCGAGGTTCTACATTTGCGCTGCCGTTTTAATAAGCTCCTTTCATATCCAAGTTTAGGACGCAATTTAATAGTACAACTCCTTTAGTAATGAGAAAGATTTTCTTGGTTTTCTATTTTCATTACTCATTTTGGTCATGTTCGTCATGGCCCTCATGTTGTTCTATCAAAACGGGCTTGAAGGGTCCGTCTTATAAATCGGTGAATGTACTTTGTTTTGCGTGCCTTGCTTCGTTACACTGACCCACGTAACATGATTCAAAGCGTATAATCTCTTCTCGTATGCAAATTAGAAATTAAAAAAACCTTCAACACTTTAATTTTATACCGCAAACACAATTTTCATTAAATAAATAAATATATATATATATATATATATATATATATATATATATATATTTTTTTTTTTTTTTAAACATGTTTATTACGAGTTGTTTTCACGAAAGTCCGGCGTTTTATATACTGTGCAGGCGGTACACATCTTTTGAGAAATTCAATCTTGTGAACCATTTAGATCCTCTTTTCCACTATTTGGCGGAATGGTGTATCGGTTTGAGTTTCCTTTGATGTATAGTGAGATTTATTAGCAAAAAGTGCAATGTGAGAGGGTCGATGGTGGAAAAATTAGATTAGTTTTTCACTATGCTTAACGGTTTGTTATGTCGTAGTGCATGGGGCCACACGATATCAGAATTGCGTTTAAGTTCAGCTTATGCCCGAAAAAGTTTGGAGGGAACAAGTCTGTTTTATTGCATATAATTCGTAATGGATCTATTTCCGTGCTTTCATGTGTGTGAATGTATTTATTAGCCTGAATTGATTGCTTGATTGATGATTTCCAGGGTATGTATATCGCGCCCTTTAAGAGCTATTGTATCCCCCGTTCTCTCCCTAAAGCACATCGGTGAGTCCTGATTCATCAAGAAATTTGATAGACCCGGTTTTTTTGGTTGAACCTCTTCTATGGTCACATTGTACATCCCAAAACACTTCCTCCTGCGGGCTAATGTTGCTCCGCAGTTTGTTAGTAGATGTGGTGGTTTTTCTTCTGCTTCTTTGCACAATCTACATGTGCAATCTTGGATTACTCCAATTTTCTTTAGATGTCCATTTAATCTACAGTGTCCTGTTAGGAATCCTGTTAGGATTAGGACTGTTGGCACACAGTTTGTTGGTTTCTCTATTGTGAATAATGATATATTTATTAGCGTAAAAGTGACGATATGGAGCTATCGAGGACCCCGTCGACCCTCAATTAGATTAGTCATTCAGTGGGGTAAAGGTTTGTTGTGTCTGCATTTATTAGCGTGAAAGCACAATGTGAGAGGGCTGAAGGCTAGTTATACGGTATGTGCAAAGGTTTGTTGTGTACGTCATGTAGACGTAGGTGCTCGATGTGTCACTTAATTCTTCAGATTCCTTGGCCCCATACAGAAAACGTGTATGCGATATCAGATATTGAAATAGGCTGAATCTGATAAGATCTTCGATTTTTCCATTCATAAAAAAGGTGTTTCATCATATACGGTCGAACAAAGAAGATATAAATCAAATTTCAATAATTCAACTCCTTCTTAAATATTAAACCACCGGTTCGTGCTAATAACATGATCAGAACTTTAGAATTAATAGCAACTAATCAACCCGGCAATAATTTACCACGGCGAGTTTAAAAAATTACGTGAAATTATCGGTTTCAAGAGGCAACTGGAAAATTTATCACCTGTCGGAACGTTTAAGCGCGCTGCAAAGACCACAGAGTCCTTGATAATGATCCGCGCCGATTCGTTATAAAAGTCTAGGCTGTGTAAAAAAAAAAAAAATAAATCGTTCCTTGGATTCATTCCCATGAGTCACCCTCCTTTCTTGACATCTGATCTATTTCGAGAAAGGTATTTACAATGTTTATTTTGTCGACATTTAATCCTTTATTATCAATAAACGACGAAAAATGGCAGAGCCTAATTTTACCCGGAGGCGTGTTCATACATACGTGTCCGATTGACCATTTTTGTTATGGTATATATTGCACGTCCCTTTTTTAGGCAGTGGTCCGAACAGCGGTTTGAAAAATATGAGATATTTCAAGAGGTTTCGCGATCAGAGACCACGATTGAATCCTGTACTTTTAAACATATTTCTAGTATGAAGAGTATGTAAAAAGATGGACCTTGTACGAGCCAGATTATTTCACGCCAATACGAGCTCAAATCACAAAAAAACATTCCATTGACTGTTGCATGGATCGGCTGGTGATCTATTTAGATGGTGAGCGAAGCCGAGCTATCCTGTGCCATTCCGCGCGAATAGAAGCTTAAAGCCGGGAACATACTTATCCGATGCAACGCTATGCGACGCCTCGACCTTGCCTTGCCATATTTTGGTACACATCTACGCGACGTCAAGCGTACGCCACGTAGTCACACAGCATAATTTAAATAATTTTTATAAAAACTTATGAATTTTTGATCTAGTTTAATTTGGCTTACATTAAAATAGAAATGTTGTAATTAATATAACGACAAAATTACACATACATAGTTTGAAATAACCTACAAAAATATGAGTGTCCTGTTCTGACGTTAATCGACGAAACTGGTGTAATTGTATGAGCAAAACCATGAAATAAATTGTTTGTTACATTTTGTGAGCAAAACCATGTAATAAATTGTTCGTTAAACTTGTTTTTAATAAATTCCGGTGTTTTGATCAATTTTCTACCAACCGATTATAATTAATCTTTTAAGTACAAACAAACGAATTATTGACCTCGGTTAATTTGGTTCATATTAAAATAAGTTTGTTGTAATCAATATAAGGACAATAATATATAAAAATATGAGTGTCCGGTTCTTTTGTCTTCGACTTTGCTCATTGCTACCCGACGAAAATTTGGACAGTGGGATCATAGGGCGTAGAGTATGGTAGGGTGGTATGGAAAAAAGGATTTGGATTTGCGTCAGGCAGAATCCGGTAACTAATCGCATGGCGTGGAATCGGGTAAGTGTGTTCCCGGCTTAAAACGCAAAGAAATCGTCATTTACTCTAAATGAATCACAGTTGTTCACCCCGCGAGCGGAGCCGTACGTCACGGCTGAAAGAAGCTGAAATAGCAAAGAAAATAGCTACAATTGGACTCTCCCAGATCATCGTGCTGTCGGGCAGATTCCTCGACAGAAGAAGGACGCAGGACGCATGTTAACGTTCTACAGACTATGAGCGATACGACGCGATACAGCGCAAGTAGAAGGAGAAATCTTTAAGAAATTGTCATTGACATTGCTTGGTCGTTGTTATGACATGTGAGGGGAAGTTTCAATCTGTAAGAAAGAGGCAGCCATTGACTTTGCATGGTTCAGCGTGCGGTGCTAAAAAGTATATCAACTGTGTTTTTTACAAACAAATATTTGATTAGGGGCGTCGGTGGCGGCCTTCGACACGGCGCTCATCACTGAAAGGTAAAGGTCCCGGGTTCGAATTCAGCAACATACTTACAATTTTTTTTAAACACCGGCACCCTGAGGGTTTATAATGACCTCTGCTGTTGCGGACCCTTGTAAAAAGAAAAAAATTGATCGTCCTTTTTTTAAGAATTTCTAATTGCAATATCTGCAATCACAGATGCAGTGTTACACTTTACTGAAAGCTTATTTTGGTATTTCGTAACTTTTGTAAATTCAATCTCATTAAATGAGATCCTGCTTATTATATTCTTATGATAGGTTAGAAAACAAATCGACTGGTGTATAAAAACGTAAAAAATATACTTATAGAACAAAGGCAGAAAAATAGATTGCAAAAATTACTTAATTTTTTTTAACAGCATTAAGTTTGCAAGAATTCATTGAAATAGGAAACCCATGGTGGATGGAGGGTGGATGGATGGATACCAGGGACTGGAGGAGTTCCCTCCTGAGCACTGCAGCTGTACAGCTTATTGTACTATACCCTGGCTCCATTTTTGGAGGAGGGCTCACAACACGAAGTGAACTCAGCCCCCGTTGTACCAGTGTTCTTCCATCGAAGAAACTCATTTTTGAAAGGGGTTGGGACCAAATTCAGGGTCGCTGAGGTCTAGTCCCGCCCCCCGATGAGTGCCGTGTCAATTTGTTTTATTAATTGCGGCCATCGGTCCCCTTAGGCGTCAGAAAAATTCCAGAGGCGATGGTGGGGATCGAACCCACGACCGCGGGGTCTACTAGCCGAGAGTCTGACGCCTGAACCACTCGGCTACCCCCCCCCCCCCCCGGTAATTAACTTAATTTTTTTTAACAGCACTAAGTTTGCAAGAATTCATTGAAATAGAAAACCCATAAAAATCTATCTACTGTCATTTTTCAGTTTAAATTCCTACAAAGAAATGTCTTCTTTTTGTAAAGATTTTTTTTAAATATAGATGTAATCGCTACATTGCAAAACTATAAATACTGTCGTAGTCTATTCGGAAAGTGTTTGTTTTGGTTCTCCTCCCAGATTCTAGAGATGGAACTTTTTCTTGTAAATCATCAAAATTTATATATGAAGACCGAAAAGGGCCGTTAATTAGATACTTAACTTTCCATTTTAGCCGTTTTATAAGGGGTTATAAGAGGGAATAATTTTTACATATTTATGTAAATTTCTTATAAAATCTATAATAGCCGGTGGAGCGTGAAGATCGTAAAGTTTCATTTTGAGACCTAAATGATGACCTGCAAATCTTATCTCGAATTTTACGTTTCTATAAACCGACGTTTAATCTGTATATAAAAGTGTGTAAAACTGGTTTTTGGATTTTATCGGACGGAAAGCCTGAGGATATTGGTTGTAGGGCACGTCCGAGCCAAAAAATAAGTGGAACGTCCGGTTTCGGTAACGGCTTTTAAAATACAACAGACATATTGGATATTGTTTAAAACTGTTTCATTCATATACCGCGTAATCTGACCAGAAAATTTGTAACTTATCCGAAGCACTTTTTCAACCAGTGGAAACAAAACGAAATATTTCATTTTACGATTTTTCATGTTGTCGGCTCGTAGCTTTACATTTCAAATTGAAATAGACTTAAACTGCATTAATAAGTTTCTCATAAGTTTTAAATATTCTTCTAGCATAAAAAAAGTTCTTTATCAACGAGAATAATACAAATTGTGGAAGCGGGTTGTTAAAAATATGCCCAATTTTTTTCTAGTGAGAAGTGAAAACGTAAAAAAAATGTCTGCCATGCGTCATCTCGCGATAAGAAACTGAAATCGGGAATTAATTTTCATTGACTTTTCATGGATCTGAGTTAGATTTGTTAATTCTGCGAGCGGTGCCGGCTCAAATCGCAAAGAAAGTAGCTGCCATTGAATTTTGATGGATCGACGTGCGACCATTTTACACTGCAAGCGATGCCTTGCTGTATTCAGAGATTTGAAGATGGAATAGGAAAGAAATTGTGATTGACTTTTCATGGACCTGCGTGAGATTTGTTTACCCTGCAAGAAGAGTCGGGCGACATCGCGCGATAAAAAGCTGAAACCGCAAAGAAAGTGCCTGCCATTGAATTTGTATGGATCGACGTGCGAACATTTTACACTGAAATCGATGCCATGCTATCAACCAATATCAAATCATTTTTTTGTTTCAAGCGATACGTACATTTTTTTACGAGGGTTCACAACAGCAGAAGTTATATAAACCCTCAGGGTGCCGGTGTTTTTGAAAAAAAAATTTGTAAGTATGTCGGGTTCGAATGCAGGGCCGCTGGATTCGAACCCGGGACCTTTACCTTACAGTGATGAGCGCCGTGTCAAAGGCTAAACCTTGCGGCCACCGACGCCCCCACGTACAATCTTGTTGTAACTTTTCTGTGTAAAGTACACTATGACTAGTAGCTAACATTAGTTATTATCCTATTATCACCCGGGCAAGTTTTCTTTTACGTTATTTTCGTAAATAAATCGACCAATGAAAAAAACTATCCCGTGTGATGGCCAACTGCAAACTGGAAGTATAAAACGTTTTTCTCCGTGCTTGTACAGGTTGATCATCGCTGTAAAGCACTTAATCACGTCCGGCTGATTGTGAAAAAGCTTCCATGATGGAAGATCACGCCTCAAATACAATTTTCACGCGTTGAAAACCAAAATAATTTCCCAACAATTGTTCATTTATAACAATAAAGAGGGGCATGCACAAGTTTATTGAAAATCTACAAATCGGATCACCATTCCCTAAAAGGGGTCCAATCGGATAAAGTGGTTGTGTTGGAAATTCTTAATTGCATTTACGTCTAATTTTCACGTGGGTTTTTTTTTTCAAACCAAAAAGGACTATTTTGACAAAAGCCTCACTAATATCCACGAATTGTAATTGTTAATCAGACATTATATTTAACATCACCCTTGTTTACACAAGGTACTTTGCCAATGTTTATTGGAAGGAATCGAAATGATCATCGTAAAGTGTTGCACTAATCCTATTGTAATCAACATCCGAATGTGTGCCACGTCCTCATATTAAATCTCTCGGTTGATACGCCGCCGAGATAAGATACATAATAACGGATTTGGCCAAAAGTAAGAAGGACGGTCCTAACGCACTAAATGCTTATTTATTACGAGACTTGGTTTCAGCAAATGACTACAAATGATACCACTGGCTTAACACTGTTTATGTGTATTTATTTTGAAACGTTCCATCAATCTGCAATATGGGGATTAACAGAAAATTAAACAATTGTATTTAAGCCGGTCCATTTCGGAGATTACGTTTTGGTGAGAGGAGATAAGACAACATTAAATAAGTTATTGGATCTACCTTGAGAATTTTTTATACCTATATTTTCTCTGTCTGTTTCTGTATATATATATATATATA
>CM077101.1:16585381-16612756 GCA_039619505.1 Cimex hemipterus
TCATGGGTGTTAGATGTTTCTTGGATATGGTTTTGGTTAGAAGACAATACTGCAGTGACATCCGCAGGAAGTAATGGATTGGATCTTATTGGGATGCTTAGGCAAGTCAGCATTATAAATGGTGTTTACTTATACGACTAAGAAAGCTCCTTTCCACACCTCTCATTCACGCTTCTCCCATTCGATATATACAAGGCTTTCTTGGGTGTTGGATGTTGCTTGGATATGATTCGAGTTTATAGACAAACCAGCAACGTATTCCGCGTAATTTATTATGAAACGTTACAGATCACTTTCACGACTTTTTGGAGACGTTCTAACCTACCTCTCTTAAACAAAATACTACTTTATATCACCCTAGTGGAGCCAATATGGCCTTATGGACTGGAAGTGTAGGGTTCAGCCAAACATTCCAATATCCTACGCATCCAAAGAGCCCAATCCATCATCCTCAGAAAAATCCTTAATTCTCCCTTTTATGTGACAACGACACTACCCTATTCCTAGATATTCCTCCCGTCCAAGATGTAACCCACTTCCGTTACCAAAAATTATTCACAAACCTCCCAACCACTATAAATCCTCAAATTCAAATCCTCTCATCCCGACGAATTCCTTCCAACCCTCTTCGCCGACTAAAAAGACGGTGGCCACGGGATCGTCTATCCAGTGACAATTGAATAAAGAATAGTTAGGAGTACTACCGAGGGGTAGTTTCTCCATTCTTGTTTTTCTTAATGATTTATTCATACATTATTACTATATACCAAAATGCAGGTAGTTGTAATATACAATAAAAAGCAAAAACACAAAATTCCGCACTTGGTAATGGATGTGATGTCAACGGTATAAATGGTATAAAGGATGGGACCAAAAATACTCCCTTCTTTCACATCTCTTGTCCTCCTCGTTTTGCACCAGCTTTATATAAACCTGTTGGATCCTATTCGACTTATAAAATCCATGTAAAAATTTGTTTTTATTTTATACACTTACAATTAGAAATACTTTTAAAGTTCCGTACTTTCCTAATTCTTTCTGACTGTAGTGGCCGCTTGAAACTACCACTAGATGCCACTACGATCTGTACAATGTTCTCGCCCTCCATTCTACAGCCAATCAGAGCCCTTCCCTATATAAGCAGAGGCACTGCTTCGCTAGAATCAGGCTCGTCCATGCGACGAGGTCTCACTCTTCACTAATGGACAACATAAGCAGACTAGTCCACAGGACGAGTTCTCTCTCATCACTAATGGATAACATCAGAAGACTCCTCGTCTTTCCGACGAGCCATCACTAAAGGACCGTCGACGACAACAAGTAGTCGCAGCATTAGCCTGATCCCGCCTTCTAAACAGCCCACTTGGCTGTAAACGCCAAACGCTGCTCTCGGCTACTGCTGTATCGCAGTACTTCGGCCTCTGTAGAGTTAACCGACTCACTGCGACCGGCCAACGGATTACTCATGGTCACAGACCACCACCAACGGCGCCACGCACGGTCACGGCCTCGATCCGTCGTCTCGACTTCTCCACATAACACCGGTCCTTCTCAGGGCCACAAAACTACCAGTCACTAAACTGACCACGGTGGATTGTGTGCCGAAACGTAAAGACAATTGATTTTCTGTGTTGCTTGCCTTAACATATCGACGAGATGATCAGCTTTAATACAATTTCACGACCTTTCACCAGGTTATTTCATCCCGAAAACAACCCAGAAGGAGAAGGCGCCGAATTGTAATGGGAAAAAAAGATAAAACCGAACCGGAAAAACATCCGCCATCCTCCTCGGTCTATAGTAAATAAATTAAAATCCACAATCGCTCGCATTGTGGATAATAAGGTATGTGGATGTCCTAAGGTCGGAATAACACTGTTTGGAAATGGAAGGCTCACAAGCCCCAACAAACACATTTGTCATATTCGGCTCACACATCCATCGTAAATCACTCTAACCGTAAATATACGAAAAATACATTATATTAATACAGGAAGCCTCTCCCTGTCCCAAAGGAAAAAATGACCAGTATTTATTTTTCAAAGCTGACGAGTGCTGCCATCAATAACTTCACAATGTCTATCTATTATGTCCAAATATAAAATAATAGTCTTGAAATATAATTCCCCTATCTGAATCCCTTGCAAGTTCTTCAATTTATTTCCCCTGGTGATTTATGTGATGGAAGTTTTGTTTATTACATCACTCGAGCTTTTTGTAAGGAGCCGTGCCAAAAAATCTTCCCCTAGCTCTCTCTTCAATAACCCAAAATTGCTTATTTACACCTTAGTAGCCCTTATTTTTCTTCTATCCGTCAGTGTTGCACTTATTTCCAAATCGATCAGACAATCTTGACAAAGAAGAGAAAGGGAGAGAGACTGGGAATGGAGAGAGTGGGAGTGAGTAAGAGAAAGAAATTGAGGAATAAGAGAGGGTGGCGTATTATTTCAATATAATATGGCGCAGATTCAAATGTATTATAATTTAGATAGCCAGTAAAAAATATATTGTTCATTTTCCCTTTGTTTAGTAGAGTATAAACATGTCAGTTTCTATAATTTAGTTTTGGCTAATCATACATGATCGATATAGCTTTTATCTGTCAAACTATTTTACGTTTTTAACTTCAAAATAACACTTTTTCCATTTCAAATTAATCCTTTTTCAGTACGATTCAACATTTGTCTTACTTTCAATTTACCTTTTAGCGTCAAATTGCATCCGCAAGTGGTAACGCATAGGATCCTTTCGGAAACATCAAAAGAACCTTTTTTAATATCAAATTAAGCCTTTTAACTTATACTTAACCGTTATTCACTTCAAATTAGCACTTTTTAATTCCAAATTAACTTTTTTCTTCAAACGAAATCTTTTTAAATGATGTTTGTAGATCGACCTGCAGATGAACAATGTAGAGTTCAGTGTCTTCTTTAAGGTCTTTACAGGGCGAAAGAAGGACAAAAGTATTGGAATCACAAAGCTTTCGGCAACATTATGTTTTTTGTTCTTACTAGCTATTATTGTCATTACCAATGACCAAAACCAAATATTATCACAGGGTATTACATTAATGACTAGAATTTAATTTTGTTCCGTTTTTTATAAATCTCCAGTAATCCCCCAAATGTTGAGATGGAACTCAGGTTCGTCACCATTTAAACTAAAGGCTCTCCGCATAAGATGGATGTATACCTTTTCCATCAGGGGTCTCCTCTCAAAGGCAACCTCTCGACCCAAGATCTCGTGAGCCCGGCTTGAAAAAAAACCATTCTTTGTAGCACGAGAGGACAACCATGTGGCCAACCATTTATGAATACAATCCCATCTGTGTTGGTTCATTCTAATGTGAATTTTTTATTTTGTTTGTCCAACATATTGAGTGTCGCACCCACCACAGGAGGCCCTATTGACAGGTTGACCACAAAAAGGTGACGACCGTTATACAGGCCCTGACGATGGCAACATAATATTGCCGAAAGCTTGATGATAACAACACTTTTGTCCTTCTTTCACCCTGTTAAGACCTTAAAGAGGGTATTGAACTCTACATTGAAACCTTTTTAAATTCAATTTAATCTATTTTTAATGACAATTAATTACGGTTTTTGGTTGAAATGAAAAAAAAGGCAATGGCACGAGCGGGATTCGAACCCACGACCTTCGGCTAGATACACCGCTGCTCTACCACCTGAGCTATCGTGACCTCGATCCAATCGGACATCAACTCCCCATCTCAACCTCACCTTACGAGTTTTCCCTCCTTTTGCCATTTTTCATCTCAACCGAAAACCGTAATTAATTGTCATATATTAATTGGTCGAGCGGACCACGAAAATAGTGAATAACTATTTTTTAATTTCAACTTAACCCTCATTATCTTCACATTAACCCTTTGTAAATTAATTAATGTAAATTTGTAACCCTTTATAAATTTAAGTCGCCCTAGTCTATGTAAATAGAATTTGCAGTTTGTTTTGTGACTTTTTATGAATATTTGAGCAGGGGTTTGAACGTTACTGTGTGTAACCAATACCAGTTTTCCCTGGAAATGTTATATTAGTATCGATTTACGTTTTAGTTGTCAATTGACCAAGTTGGATGTGGATGAATGGATACCAGGGACTGAGCACTGCAGCTGTACAGCTTATTGTACTATACCCTGGCTCCATTTTTGGGGGAGGGCTCACAACACAAAGTGAACTTGAGCCCCCGTTGTACCAATGTTCTCCCATCGAAGAAACTCATTTTTGAAGGGGGTTGGGACCAGGTTCAGGGTCGCTGAGATCCGGTCCCGCCACTTCCATTGATGAGTGCCGGGTCAATTTCTTTTAATTGCGGCCACCGGTCCCCTTAGGCGTCAGAAAAATTCCAGAGGCGACGGCGGGGATCGAACCCACGACCGCGGGGTCTACTAGCCGAGAGTCTGACGCCTTAACCACTCGGCTACCTTGGCCTCCCCAATTGACCAAGTTACTTCTGTCATTTAATTATTCTATGACTTGGTTGAGATCAAAAAGTCAATGCCACGAGCGGGATTCGAACCCAGGGCCTTCGGCTAAATACGTCGCTACTCCACCACTTGACCTATCACTATATTAGCTATTAGCAGCGTAATTTAGTCGAAGGTCGTAGGTTCGAATCCCGCTCGTGGCATTGACTTTTTTTAAATCTTATATAGTATGTTGCCTATATTCTAGATTTGAGCTTTTGGTTATCTAGATTCCTAGTTTATTTGGCGAACGTTAAGGCTTCATCTTTCAGTTCGGTTGCTATTAGGTTCAGCTTCTTTCTTCTTGTGAAGGTTATGGGGAATGTTTTCTTACAGCTGATATTCCAATCAATATTCTCACAATGTTTAATGCTTTTGTCATCTCACTCGACAGAGGGTCATCAAGGTAATCAGGTCATCTTCGTAACCTATGGCTTGGTAATTTAAGCAGATAAGCGCTTTTTCCTGTTGGGTCTGATGTTCTCGTGTATAACCAATAAGCAATCCTACCATTTACTCCCCCCATTGCTACCTAATCCCTGATTGCCTATATGACTTCTCCACTATGACCTTCGGTCAAGATATACCGAGGTGCTTAGTTTCTTTGCGATATGTTATAGCTTCATCTTTTAGAGTGGGTACTTTTGTGTTAACTCTCTTCTTCTTCTGAAGGGTAAGACCGCATTGTATGGCATCCTCATTTCTTGGTACTTCATGTGAAGAATCTTTTTCTGTATAATATAAATTGAACATTAAGGTACATAATTTCAAAACGGTAAACTTTTTTTGTTTCAGGTAAGTGGCTTTGTATGATAGTTGTGCGTCAACAAACATATACATCAGTAGTAAGTAATTTTTTAAGCAGTTTTATTTGAAGAAAAAATCTCTGAGGGTATAAATAATTAAAATTTAAGGGGGGGGATCTTTGTCGTCACTTCGCTGTCGAAGTTTTTATGTCTCGAGATAACAGAGGTGATTGTAATGATGCCAGAACGCTCTAATAATCGAAATAGGAAAGAGAAAAAGGGCCGGACAGAAAGCGCTGTTTCCTGTTACATGTGTAAGCTCTCCAGTAAAGTAGTTATGTCAGCCCTTTACAACTATGAACTAATTTCCAGAGTCGACGTCGCCACACCGGCCTTTTATTTATTGTTCCTTTTTCCTTCAGTCGTTATTTCATTCTGGGTTATTTGTTGAAGGATTTATCAGCTGGAATTGCTCCATTTCCGGTCGGCTATTCGATCCTATTTACAGGCAAGGTATATTGCCCCGTTCGCCCAGAAGCCGATAAGTTGGAAAGATATTTTTTCTCAAACGCCTGTTGCGGCATTTTACGACTATTCGACTTCCAACCAAAAATAAATATTTTTTAAAAATACCATAGATAAATCAGTGTCTTCATATTTTCTTGATAGGGAAACGAGTTTCTTTAGTCATAAAATGTTACGACCATTCACATGTACAATCACAAACACATCATGACTGAAATTGTTGAGCGTTTCAAATATTCCCAAATCATCACGGTTTATTTATGAAAAGTAAAAAATTCTTCGTCAGTGATTTACGCATTAAATACGGTCAAAATACCAGGCTGTAACGCATGAAATGACATTTTCGGACATCTTATTCCACTTTGCCCTCTGCACACTGTATGCTGTATCGATTTTTATATTCGCCAAACAAAACATTTTTCATAACCCGCTTATAATTTAAATTATACACTGGATATGAAAAAATGTTTTGCTTGGCGAATATAAAAATCGATACCGATATGCAGTGGTGGGTAAACAAACATGTTGAAGATAGAAGATTCCAAGTTGGAGATTTTAGATTGGCGCCCAAAAAAATCACTGCTGCCAATGGAACGTGAAGGAAACTGCGCCCTAAATTCGTGGGTTTAGCTAAGCTTTATCACATTTGCTAAATTTGGTGTTGCAATGAGGCAACTTGTGGCAAGAATGGTTCAATCATTAAGGATCTATTTTTAGATTATCTTTTTGTGGCAAGTTCTAGGCCACAATAGGATTCTTTTTTGGTCAAAATGTCAACCTTCCCAATGCCAATGTCCTTATCGCCCAGGGACCTTGCCTGGGTCAGGTCATTGATGGCCAGGGTTTTTATACGAATCCTTATGGGTTTTGTCCTTTACTTCCCATGAGGCTCATTCTGGAATGTGATTCTTGCCTTTTTAATTCTCTGACGAAGTAATGTTCAGTTTCTATGATGAGTATTGTAGCAAGGTTAATTTTAAAGACAGTTCAGATTTCAGATTCATCCCGAAGACTCCAGCTCCCATGCCTTTATCGTTTTTGAGCCATTAGTTTATTCCTTTAGTCCCTCTTCCCTTTCTGTTATAAGTACTTTATACTTATTGGTGAAGTTGTATTTGTAAGTAATAGCGCTTTATATAATCACATAATGAAAGCTTTGATTGACGACGAAATTCAAAGTTTATCAGTGTAGTAGTTACTTATGCAAGCGTACTAGTTATGTATTTTCTCGGTGAAAGGATTTTAATTAAAATTTTCATATTTCCCCATGCAAAACCAAAAACGCTAGGCGAATTTCCTAAAAGATTTAGTGACGTCCATAAAAGGTTTTCCTTCGGAAAGGGAAAGAAGCAAAACAACAGTTTTCCATAAACAAGTCTCCATTAATCCTTTATGAAATTGTGTCGGCCCGCAAACTGATCAGAAATTATTAACGTGGTTCTTAGGCGATTATCCCTCGTACCGCCGTGCATTTTCCCCGTTCGTTCGTTTTGAGACGTCTTTTGGCTTCGCGCCATTATGAGTCGAAGTCAATCTGAAATTGGACCGGAAGTTAACGTCACATGGAGTCCGGTGATAATTGTGTGTAAACAAACCCGAGTCGAAAGATTTCCAGGAGCGGAAAGTAACAACTAAATATGATTGTTTCTGACTCCTAAATCATTGAATATATATATATATATATATGTATATAAAGATGCAGTGACATAGTGATGCCGGACCTGCGGTTTTGCCGGGAACCGGCGGCCGGGCATAGGTGGTCCACCTTAGACCGGATTCGACAGAAAACCTCAGCCGAGAGCAGGCCTGGGTGCACGAAATGTTACGTTGTGGTGGAATTTTAGGCGACGTAGAGTAAATAGAAAACATTGGGTACATCCTATTTTACTGGACAAATTTTCACTAGGAACATTTGAAACATTAATGGGTGAACTGAGACGTGATGAAGCAAAGTTCTTCAATTATTTTCGAATTACAGCATCCTCTTTTGATGTTTTTGTTTGTATTCGTCTAGTGTTTTATCCCATGGTAGAGGTCTTTCTTCGACAGGCGAAAGTTACTGCGTTTGATACGCGCGTGCATGCGTCTGACCTACAGAATGCGACTTGCACTTTCTGAAAGATCATTTTATTTTTATAAGTCGAGAATGATTGAGAAAAGACCGGAAGGAAATGTATACGTGAAGATAAGAAAGGAATACAGGATTAGTATGGGTTAGCTACTGTTTTGTAGCTGGATCTTGCGATTCCTTTTATTAATTGCAGATTTAGGTAATTATGGATTATGGAGGGTGGAAACATAAAACTGGTCGTTATTGATGAATCTAATTATTCGTCATTGTAGGGTCTGGATTCTGCGGAAATTGGTAGGTTTGATTGAACTCTGTACTGTTTCAGTAGTGAGTACTATACGAAGCTATACGAGCTATAGTAGTTGATATGCTTTCAGGTCAGTCCCTCGTTGGTAGCGGGTGACTTTTCGGTAAAAAGAGGGAGTGCGGTTATATAATAGATTAAGGATGTAATAACTCAGAATAGTAACAAACTGAGGACACTATCCTAAGGGACGCATTCGACTGCGTTGTACAGAGGAGACTGAGAAGGTTTAAAGTTCCTGAGGCCTAGAGGGGGTTTCTAGATGTTAGGATGCCAACGAGCTTTCTAACAAAAACCCATATGATACAAGTGTCAAAAGCTTGTTTGACACCGAGAAAGACACTTGTGAAACATTCCTTCTCCCCAAAGGACTTGTTTAAATTCAGCCGGAGGTAGCGGATTACTTTTTCGGTAAGAAGTAAGGGGAGATTAAATAACTAAATTGTAACTACAGTGATGCGACGGGGGGAATAACGTTATGTTTAGGAACTTTGTGGTGTTGAGTTTAATTAGTCTTTCTGGAACTTTTGTTCTCCCTTGAACAAAAGTTAACAAAAATTAAACATACATCCAAGGGGGTGTACCTGGAGAGTTCAGGTGACCTTTAACTGGGTCGGAGCGGCAGCGTAATGTTACGATATACGTCGGGATGGCAGGGGACATAAGCAGTATTGGGCATAGTAATGAACAGAGGACGCTATTCTGGGAGAATAGAGAGTGAAAGGATCTGACAAAAGAAATTCTACACATTGCGGGTCAATCTAACCAATTTTTTATGCGCACAGTGAACGCATCGAAACTGAAAACAGTGAATCATTACCTTTCAGTGATGATGGACGCAGTTGATGATTTATACTTTATCGAGAGTCCTGCATTGGAAGAATTTGAAAACAAAATATATGAACTAATTATTTCCTACACGGGATCGTCGCGGAGAGTTCGAAACGAGTTTTCAAACTATTCAAGCCAACCTTCGAAATTTTAAGAACATCTTTTTATGTCACAACTAATGTTCAAGGACTCAATGGGGCAGATGGGAGCAGTTGAAAGCATTCAAAAATTCCGTAAATTCACGGTTTTGAGAAGCTGGTATCAACAAAATCCTACTATCAAACACTAAACTTATTACTTATTCCATATCCAACGCAAAACAACAATGGTGTAACAAAAACATTACTGTCTGACGAACGTGATGAAAACGCAGAAGTATTCTGACGATGAGGCCGTGTCTAATGTAAACAGTCACACCACTACGCACTTATATTTTTTCGGGTTTTCATCCGAATCGCATCCACTATAAGCATACTTTTATTAGTAAAATGATATTAGATTTAACAGTTAACCCTGATGACATACTCGAGGAAAACCCCAATGTCTTCTCAATGGAAGATGCGTCGATGTCCATGACACAATGAAACCAAAAAATTCAAATTCCCCGAGAAGGGGGAGTATTTGTTTACAAAGGAGTTCACAAGATTCGGCAGCAATCTGATAGAATGAACCATGGAATGTGAGTCGTACGAAGAGGGAAAGTATGACTTATGTTTACGAAGGTTTGAACGGCATTGAGGTCAAATCTAGTAGCTTGGATTGGAATTTTTCCCAATCCCAGTGGCTCAGATGTGTGGGGTTAGTCTAATGATAGAAAAGGGAATGATTTGAAAGTTATTAGGGCAGTGATCGTGAGGTCATGGATTGATTTCTATATCGGACTAAATTTAGAATGTGAAGGGAAATATGCCGAAGCTCGTGGTAAGTTTTTTTATTGTTGTGGGCCAATAAGTGGGCTCGTTAGTTGAAATAAAACGAGTTTTTGGTAGTTCGGTCAAATTTGGTTTTTTTGGGAGTTTATCAAGGATTGAAATGGGAAGCTAGGACAATTTCAGTATATTGAAAAAAAGTCTAGTCCAGCGGGTCTGACCTGTGGGATCTAGTAGTAGAAAAGAGAACGAATTAAAAATGCATTGGATGGGGCCGTGGTCAGAAGGTCTTGGTTTTTTCTATATCGCACTGAAAGGAAATTTGAGAGTATATGCCGAGGATGTCGTGAATTAGATAAGAGGCCAATTTTGGGCAAGTTATGTCAAATGGAACAGTTGGTTTTGGTAGTTAGAAACACCGGTTTTTTCCATGGGTGTTTAAAAAGTATTGAAAGGGGTAAAAAGGTCATATGCAGCAGCGTTTTGAAAGAGTAGATTTTAACGCGCGAAAGGTTTAGAGGGGAACAGATAGAATTAGCGGAATTTGGAGATATTGTAGGGTCACTTAAATTTGGATGTCGACCATACTGAAGTTAGGAAGGATAGAGTTAAGGATATCTCCTAATCAAGAATTTGCACCTCCTTATACCCTCACAAAAACATAAAATTTGTTCTACGGTCTCCTCTTCTTTCCGGCAATATCTGCACAGCGTTTCATCTGTCTGTACTCGTATACTCGCTTTCTTAGGCGGCAGTCAGCAGTTGCAGGAGTACAACCAGAATCCTGGTGATTGGTTGCAACCCCCGCAGTAATTCCTTTTCAATAATTCCGACATCTTCTTCTCGATCGTGCTTCTATGAATCTCTTCGCGTCCTTCATATTTGGGGTATCGTTCCACCAGGTTTTGAACTCATTAGGATCGAGTTTTGGTTCCTTTTTTGTGGCAAGATGCTGGGTAGGTGTGGTTCAGAGCCTCGATAATACATATAGGCTGCCTTTTGGACCATAATGTTCGTTTTCTAATTGCCTCTATGTCCCGAATGCTAAGGGAACGATAGTCATGTCATTGGTCATCACTAGACTTCTGCCAGAGCTTCACAGGACACAAGGCGAACAGTGATTTTTTCTTCGTCCACACGAATGGAAAATAATCTAAGAAAACACAGTACCATGCAAACATGAATACCAGAGATTTATTATACTTTAAGTTGCAATTTTTCTCATAAAGAAAACACGTAGTAAGCGCGTTTATTTTAAATTACGACTTTCATTCTTAAATCACACGAACCGTTTAAGATTATATTCTCGATACACGCTTTTGTTACTTTTACTTCGACCTTTCGCGTTTTTTATTTGATATTTCACTTATACAATTTTGGCCGTCTTACATAGTGGCATGATTCTATAGTCGCAGAACATTTTAATTTGATCGTAGCTGCAAAAAAGTAATTACTGTTGCCATCCTTATTGCCTGAAAGCAATGAGGTACTGTTAATCAATAAGAACATAAATTAATTATGCCTTTAATCATTTAAGACCATATCTTCTAAATTTATAGGAGCTCGATAATGTTGATGGTTTAATTTCCTTAGATCAGGTAGCCGTAATTATATGTCTTTCCCCAAGTGCAAAATTGCCTGTCAGCCGGTTTTTTCCCTCCAGGGCTAAACGTGAGACAAGTTTTGACATTGGCATAATTTTCTTTAAGCTGTTCTTGCTCATCGAATGGTAACATGAAAAAATTCCGCCCGATGGAATACAACTGGTACCAAAGCCAATTTACGGAAAGATATCACTTCTGTTAATCTCCACGCGATGGGCAAAGAAAGGTGAAAAACTTTACCGCGGGGCTCGATAAACCACACCCTTGGGAAGGTCGTCTCGAGTTTTTGCGTTTTCATCACAAAATGTCGATTTAAAACGACCGGGGATAAAATCACGTACACTTCGAGATCCTCCCCGACCATTGAAGCGTCACTGGCTTCGCGAACACCGAATTATTTTCCCGTTTCTCCAAGTTATGATTTTGTATGATATAGTGTTAAATTGCACTCTCTTAGCCTTCCGTTCTTCAGAGCCTCGGCAATTGTGAAAACAATAACACAAATATAAAGGAACATATAAACAAGATAATAACATGATATTCTTGTTAGCATATTTCCTTTCATTCACGCTAATAAATTACATTCACACACCTCACTTCGTTCTCATTGCCCCATAATGCAGGATATTCTTATGGATAATGAAGGATTCTGCCCACGTTAATTGAAAAATGGCAAAAAGGTGGGAAAAATTCGAAAGGTGGGGTTGAGATGTGAGATTGGTGTCCGAATGGATCGAATCATAGGTAGAGCTTGATAGCTCAAGCGGTAGAGTAGCGGCGGCTTATTTAGCCGGTTATAGTGGGTTCGAATCCCGTTCGTGATACTTTTTATCTCAACTAATACCTTACATAAAGATTAATTATCTACACCACATACACCACGCTTCGTTCTCATTGCCCCATGGTACTCGATATTCTTCGGGTACTCTGCCCTTCACGCTAATAAATTACTTTCACAATCATCATTAAATCGGAGCAAGAAAGGTTTAAATTATGAACTGGATATGATAAATTTTATGTTCGGCAAATATATTGACACTACTCGAGAGTACTAGATATTCCTCGAGATACATGGGTATATGCCCCTCCAGTCTCGCTAATAAGACACATCACACTTGTTTCTCATTGCCCCATAGTACTTGTCATCCTTCGGTTTAGTTGGGGATAAGCCCTCCATTCACGCAATTAAATACATTCGTTCCAAGAAATCACACATATCACATACTGATGGTTCAAAGACATATATACTATAAAGATATATACTATGTACAATAAAAATATTTATGTCCCTGAGATCAAAGTGTCTGCTTAGGTCGTTCGGGATATCGGATTTCTTTCTTTGTAAAGTTTAGTTTTTGCAGTCTGATTTTATGCACTCTACCGTGCCACGTTCCTCATACAACGGGTACCACGATGTCTCATCCCTTTTGGAAGATGTAAGTGAGTGAAGTTGCTATGACCTATACGCAACCTTCTAAATACGACCTTTTCCTGTTAGACCTGGACCAACCTCCTCGGGTCAGGGACCGTCGTTTTTACATTTGTGTCGTTGGGTGTGTTCGTTGCAGCAGATTCTTCATTCATTTTTGTCGCGGTGGCAATCGTTCTTCGTAAATCCGCTGGACGTGTAGAGTGGGTGGGGTCATGTGGTCTCATCGTTTCTTCGCTTTTCTTGTTTTCTTTCAAAGATCACTAGCGTGAGGTATATTGGTCAGTTCCGCCTTGTATACAATTCTGACGAAAGGTTGTTCCTTCCCATGCAAGCGGCTGCACCTACGCCAATTGCCGCCTTAGCCCCATCACTCTAGATGGATCTGACTTTACGAGTGGAATGGGGTACCATAATGGGGTTTCAGGAGGTTTCTACTCCTCCACTGCAACTTCCTAAATACCTCCTTTTTAAACATACAAACAGATATCAGATTTACGTCATAACCCTTTATGGTCAAATGTAATCTTAGAGCAAGATGAAATTTAAAAAATTCAAGGCAAAAAATCAGTGTTGACACGGCCAGAAACAAAGCAGGAACAACACTTCTCACGTTCTAAGCTCACGAGAATTTTCTGCTAACCTTAAACAAAATTGTTCAATTTGGCCTTGTGCCGAAGCAAATCGGAGCAAGAAAGTTTTAAATTATGAACTGGATATGTTAAATTTTATGTATTTGCAAATATAACAGTCGATAGAAGATGCAGTGGTGGGGTGAAGATATATTGTAGATAGAAGGTGCCAAGATGGAGATTTTAGATGTGTGACCTGTGTGAATAGGCTGTAGCGCATCGTAGCAGGCGATAAATTTTCGTAAACGTGACACCGCCGTCGGTGTTAAAAGCCGATATCCGAAACACTGATCGTACTCGACGTATTGCCCAGAAAATTTTCGCTGTCGTCCTGTTCTCCAAGACAAATAGACTACGTATGTAATCGGTCGATAAGTCTCTAGGACAAATTTTACCCTCCCCCCTCCCACGAAGAAACTATTAAGGCTATTTTACATCCAACCCAAGACAATTTTTGCTTCTCGAGTTTCGAGTTATTGCGAGTGACTTTGGACGTTGCCGAGGTCCCAATTTACCCGGAATAGACCGAATTTACACGCGCCGTCAAACTCAATTACAAAGCTATAACCATAAAAGTGAGGATAAATCCAAATGGAAATGGCTATCGCGGCGAACTGGAGACACACGTGGCGAATAATTCACATGGAAGAAGGAAGTTGGCTAATTAGCACTTCAACAGCTTTCAAAGTTAGTTGCTTATCATGTTAAAATTATACCGCCAAGTTAGTCGAGTCAATTATGTCATTTCACACTTCGTGATTATATCTTTGGAATGTTTTTAAGATTTTTTTAAATTACTCTTTTTACCTTGAACAATCATGTTTGGACTTAGTGATGACTGGACTTATTCCAGTAGAATTAATTATTATTTTTATGCAGTTCCACAAGTTGTTTTCAGGTCGATTTCTAGCGTTCCTTCTTTATCGGCAAGTCTGATCGCCATGAGATATCTTCAAGAAGCATCGAAGTTTTGTTAAATTATGATAATCAACATATTAAAAAGCCGGGTTCTAGTTGTGGTAGTTCATTTATTTATACGACGAACGCTGCTGTATACAGCGGAAGTAAATTCCATACCCCATGCACTGATTAGCATAAAAAGCCACTCAAATCTCTTTTTATTTACCCGCTCAATGCGGTTCAGAATCTCACGAGAACAGCTTCCATAAAACCCCTAGCAACAAAAACAAAAGAACAATTAAAGTGGATCGATACAGATGGGAAGAAGGTCGTGTTGTGTTGGCACGAAGAAGCAGACAGAACGACCATAGTAGCCGCCGGAAGGATGTTTCCCGTCTGAACGCCCAGCGAATTTAAATCTATTAATTGAAAATTTTTTAAAAGAAAACTGGTCAAAATGACCATACTGGCAAATTTTCGCATAGGGCATACAAGAATAACACACAGGTACCTCCTGGCCGGAAAGCGACCGCGTAGGTGTCCGTTATGCAAGGTTAGAATCGCTATCCCAGTACATCAGGGCTATAGGGATATTTAATTGTATGTACTGTTTATGTTGTGAGTGTTGTGTTTATATTTATTTATTGTATTGAATGCAATTTATTAGCGTGAAATAAAAGTGTTGCTTAACGCCGCCGCCAGGAATATCGAGTACTATGGGGTGAGTGATGTCTGGAGATTAAACGTTATTAGCGACAATAAAGTGGGTTCGATCCCTATTCTCAAATGGACAACCTGGGGTACAAATTGAGAGGCTAGCATTTTAGGATGGTCTATGCCTTTGATTCTTTCTCAACTGACAGTGGCCCACGGTCTCTGACTTCATCTCAACTAAACATGACTTTGACTTGACTATCACTGATTTACACAATCTTTGCATTCTATTCCATCTCAACTTAACTGATGTTCACTGATTTAAGGTTTCCGCATCTCGCAAACAATCTCTATCGACTACTTCTTTTGCCCTCGTAAGGGATTTTGCCAAATTCTAAGGCATTATTAAGAGGTCCCGTTTCCTACAGGCCCAGGAGATGAATTTCACCATGCATAGGCTTTCGCACCAACAGACGACGTGCTCTTCTGCTTCTTGGCGTTATCTGCAGTCTTACTGCCATTCAGTTCTAACTATAGTACCTCTGTGAATAGGTGTCTCACTGAACTTTTCTTGTCCGATTTATCGACTTCACTGTTGTCCCTCTGCCTAGAGTGCCTCTGGTACCCAATGTATGACAGGGAGTCGAGGCAATCCCAAACGGCATTGGACTTAACTACCGTTTAGGTGCGCTTTTAATGCTAGCCTCAAATATATAAAATTAAATTATATATTTTATGTAAACCATGAAAACTCTGACCAGTTAATGAAAAATTGAAAAGTCGTCCAATATATTTGACCTATTGTCAGTTAGATAATGTCTTTATTAAAACTTCTGTAATAAATGTCGCCTTTTCCTGCCAAATCAACACGAAAAAATACTGCTACCGTTCAGACAATTCGAAGAAGAATTAATATTTTCTGTACTTTCATTTCCCATCGATATTAGTGATTCGTTTTTCTTTTTGGTCGTTTATTAAAGGTCGGTGGCGGGGCGGAAAATGAAATCAGAAAATTGATACGGCGACCTTGTTAGCCGTGATTTATTGTAACTTGTTGATATTGACCACGGTTCGATTATTGCTTCTACCCTCCACAACGGACAGAGAAATAAAGGCCGTTTGAAACCTAGAAAAATGTCCTCTCTTTTATCCAAAAGACAAGCGTTTCAAACGGCGTTTAAACACAATGTTAAGACTATAAATCTACAGCTCTAGACGTCGACAGACAGTCGGTTGAATTTTTCAAAAAGTTAGTAATTGGCCAGTGGGTCGCATCTCCTGGCAAAAGGCCCATACTCTTCCCGTCATTTCTCTAAGGCACTACTACTTAAATCATGCGCTGTGAAGTGGGCTTACGGGCCAGGGGGAAAATTTAACGCTTTTCCTCCTTTTTTAAAGGCTTAATCAAACGCACACTTCACAGGATTTTATTTTATATATCATCGCTTTTTTGTTTAAACTGTTACATATGAAATTTATTTTTTCATTACAAAATGTGTACTTGCACCTAAAGATGAAATATATTATGTTAATTATCAAAAATAACAGTTAGTTAAAAAATCATATACACGCATGTATAATATTAAAAACTAAAATGGTCGTAAACGGTAAGCCTCCCGGTGACGACTTAACCTAGTTTTTGTTAAGTAGGTCCCTTGGCCACTGTCGTTTTAGACGGTGGGTTGACCCGGCGGGATTTTGTAGGAAGAAAATTTGTTTGGCTACTGGGTTAGCGCGTACGCTTATGGAATTTTGTGAAAAGGGAAAGGATGAGTTCGCAATGAAAAGGAATTAAAAGAATTTAGAAGTCAGTATGTAGGTAAGGTAATGAGGAGCGTTGGTTTTCTTTCGGAGAATTTTGGATTGCATTATTTTGCAATTGGAGCGTTTGGTTGAGACCACACTATTAATCCGTAGGTCCTGATGGGTTGGAGTACTTTCTTCTGTATTAAAATATAGAACGTTTTCATCGTTTTTCTAGTATATGTATAAAAAGTTTATATCGTTTGTTAAGTTCCTGTTATTGTTCTTTTCAGTTTAGTGAGGGAATTCCATACAAGCTTTTATCTCGAAACATGCCTAGATTTTTCTCTATGTCAGCAGTAACTATAGGTATGTCGGAAATGGCGTCGGGTAGCATCGGTTAGCCTTGCATGGCATAGCATCGGGTAAGTGTGTTTCCGGCTCAAGTCTCATATTGACTGGTCCACTCGTACGCATTCCATTCTTTACATGGAACCAAAGAAACCCTTCTTCAAACAGCGCCGATTTTTTTTTCATACTGTGTAACTAATCTCTTTCAGGGCCGCCTGTCATAAGGTGGCAAGGCGTCGGGTAGCGTCGCATAGCGCAGCATCGGGTGTGTTCCTGGTTGTAGGATGAAAGGTTTATTGGGGATCATAGTAAATATTTAATAATTCCTGAGTATAAGAAAATGGGTTTTTCTAAGGACTAAATTGAAAAAAGGTAAAAAACAGGAGGTTTTTACGGATGATTGCTGAACTGTCGGAGTAGTTAGGTTGTATCTTGTGCAGTCAATTTTTCGATTTGTACGTCTTTTGGTTTTGTCAGTTCTCGTTTTAACTGATGGTTTAAAGTGTCGAGCTGTTTGTCTCATGGTCTCCTTTGCCATTTTGTGTGTGCTTTGGTAGTTATTGGGTCTAAAGTTTTTCGGTAAAATAAGTCCATTTAAATGTTTATCTGGTGTTATTGGTAGTGTCGATGTCCACAATGTTTCTTAGATGGTTGTGATGAATTTATTAACAACTAAATCTAATTCGTCGTGTGTTTCAGGGTTAGTTTTGGGTTACTTTTTCTTGGAGTAGTTGTTTAAAAAGATTGCAACCTTTGTTTCTGTCGTTAATGGAATATGGGTTTTTTGGGGGTTTGAGGTTTTAGGGTGCAGTAAAGAGTCCAGGGTAAGATTGGACTGTGATTAGACTTGGAAGGTGATCCTGTGCTTGAATGTAAGGGGAATGTACGAAATTTACTTACTTTATTTACTTACTTAATTTATTTACTTTACTGAATCGTTAACCCTTTCTTGCCCAACCTTGCCTCAGGGTTTGGTAAAGCTTAGCTAATCCCTTGAGTTTAAGGCGAGTGTAGTGTTCTTCCTTCAATGTTTTATTCCTCGTATTTGTAACACTGATTTTTTTTGGGGGGGGGAGGGGGCGACAATCTAAAATCTCCATTTTGGAATCATTTATCTCTAAAGTGTCGCTTCACCCCATGACTTTTATATTAGCCAAATAATAAAAATTTTATATCCATCTCATAATTTAACCTTTCTTGCAAAGGTTGCTTCAGAGCAATGCTAACTTTAACAATTTTGTTTAAGTTGATCAGGAAATGTCATGAGTTTAGGGCGGGCGCTTTAGCTTTCTGCTCCTGTATTGGCAACACTGATTTATTTGGCGCTGATCGAAAGTCACGAGGTTTCTCGCTAACCTTTTAACAAAATTACTGGTGATGGTCTTACTCTAAAACAACATGAGGTATTAAAGATGATTTAAAAATAAATGTGTACCGTAAATCTAAATTAATTTGAAGTATTAGGTTTTTAGTTGAGTGGGATTGGTGAAAGAAAGCAATCATAATAATAATAAAACGTAATTGAGTAGTACATAATTCGAATGTGTTCGCCCTCTATAAAAATGCAGATCCATTATTCAGTTGTCTGTCTTAACCATTCTACCAGACCTCGACGGAATGCTCCCTCCCCCAGGTGAGGACCATGAATATGCAACATATAACGTTTATGGCCGAACTCTGTTTCTACCACATGAATAATTTAGAACGGCCTTTTTTATTATTCAACCTTTCTTTGACAATGTTTGACAACCTATTAGTAAGCAAATGAAAGTGTACTACTTGATTATTTTGATAAGAAAACTCCAAAGTAATAAACAAAAAATTCTTTATGATAGATATAATATTATGGGGCTTACTTTTTTTTCCAGCCATGTGATAGAAACTTACATTCATTTTAGGCCATCGAGCATATTAACTCAATCTGTGACTTCTCAAGACTTCTTAATTGAAGTCATTCTGCGGCCAGAGCGTGCGTCTAGGAATGTCACCATGTATGGAGAATTCTCCTAGTAGTCCCCCTGGTCCCGTTTTTGCAGAAAACAGGATATCTTATTTTGCGTGCCCTTTTGTATGAACGAGAAGTGTGCGATAGCCGGTAGTGGAATATAGAGTACACCATCGGCCCTGAATGAGAATAGTTACACGGTATGAAAAAAAAAATTCGTCGATGATTGAAGAAGGGTTTCTTTGGTTCCATATAAAGAATGGAATGCGTAGGAGTGGAGCACTCGATATGAGACTTGAGCCGGGAAACACACTTGCCCGATGCTATGCCATGCGAGGCTAACCGATGCTACCCGACGCCTTGTCTCCTTTTGGTAGGGTGCGCACATCTACGCGACGTCAAGCTCAAGCCACGTATAGTCACACAGCGTGTATCACAATAATCACCATCACAATCACAACGCCTCTTTTGTTCTTAATGCACTATTTTGAGCAACACCTTGTAATAAATTGTTAGTTAAATTTTACGAATACAACCATCTAATAAATTGTTTGATAAATAAATTGCTCTAAATAAAGTTACGCCTAACCATCATAATTAAACAATTTTTATAAAAACGTATGCATTTTTAATCTGGTTTACGTTAAAATAACATGTAATTAACATAACGACAAATTACATGTACTAAGTTTGAAATAAACTACAAAAATATGAGTTCTGATGCTACCCGGCATTACAAAATGGTGTAATGTTACAAGCAAAACTATGAAATAAATTGTTAATTAAATTTTATAAACAAAACCGTGTAATAAATTGTTCCAATTTTAGTATATGTACCGCCGACAAACAACAAATTGTTAGTTAAATTCATTATATCAAAAAATGTTATTCCGGTGTTTTGATTAATTTTCTACCAAACCAGCAAAATTATTTTTTTTAAATAAAAACGAATTAATTTTTAATTACATTTAATTTGATTTATATTAAAATAAGTTTGTTGTAATTAATATAATTACAATATTCGCGTAGTGGGAATAAAATTTTAGCGTCCGGTTCTTTTGTCTTCGACTGTACTCGATGCAACCCGACGAAAATCTGGCCAGTGGGGATCGCAGAGCGTCGGGCAGGTGTGTTTCCAGCTTTGGGCTTGAGCAGTGCAGTGATAGTTGGTTCGCAATCACTAGCTTCTGTACTGCCCTTTCCTTGATGTGGAGCCTTTGATATGGTCTGGCATCCTAGTTTACTGTGGAAACTTAAGAGCATCTTCCCAGTCACCTACTCCCTGATCTCATAAGGTCAGCCAACGGACATTCGTCTCTGATACAGTCAAGGCTGCAGTCCCACAAAGTAATATCCTCGGTCCCATCCTTTATTCAACGTTCACAGCTGACTTACCATTCTTGACACATCCATTCAGTTTTGCTTATGATACTGCCATCGCATCTTTTCTAATGGGTGATAGCTCACCTTATCAACCTAAATCCTTAGCTGAAACAGTATCGAATGAATACCTGAATGAACCTGTTCCCTCTGACATGGTATAATATATCCACTATCCTTACACCATCTGTCCCTTCCTACAGATAACCACGTCCGCTACCTTGGGAAGTACATCGACCTACTAACATGGATTCCAACTACCAACTACGAGCCGTTTCAACATGCCGAAAATAATGCTCCTTTTCGACATACAAAGCCAATAAATGGAAATAAGTTTAACGAATTTAACACTTTGTTGATAACTTGAATGCTTTAACACCCATAGTTTTGGTTAATTTTGCCTATTTACGAAATAAGGGTTTAGGGCTAAAAGAGAATTTGTTATTGGCCCGGCGAAAGTACAAAGTTCACAAACTTGTTAACACGAGTAGCCCGACACCGAAAATGTTAGCCCTGAATTTCCGAAAAAATTAACCCTTAGATGCCGGGTCAGAAAGTTTTCCATCACCTACGAGCTTCTCCCGTCTAAACGGGTCAAATTTACTCGAACTGCTTTGACGGAAGAGATTATTTTGGATAATTTTAGTCCGTGTTAAAAATATTTAGAGGCGTATCTGGGTCAAAGCGATCACTCATCTCTAGGAAATAATAATTCAATAGTTATATTAGAAAAAAAGTGTACTAAATCCAGTAAATAACCCGACCTCTCGACTCCGGTAATAAATTCTTTTTAAAAACTCTAGATAATCGCGGGATTTACACAGTGGATTAAGTCAACCGTCGCCCGGGTCGGTGGTTTTTTTTTATCCCAGCTACACGTTCGGTTTCTCCGGTTCAGCCTAATTAGCACATGGACAAGTATGAAACCTTTGGCCGGGCTACATTAAATTTCGTAACATTCGAACAGATCCTTTTGATCAAAAAATAGATCAATATTAATTCCCAGCAAATACGAGACGGAAAAAAAGTTCAGTAGAAAAAGAACAAAAATTTCGCGAGCTTTTGAACAAATTAATTCAACAATATATTTTGTCAACTACTTTTTGTCATATTCTATGCAATTTTGAACTTCAAAAGTTTTTTATAATCACGACTCCATGTGTTTTCTGCAGATCACAAGTGAATTAAAGTATATTTTATTAATGGAAATAAGGGTTGTGTAGCAAATTCTATCCAAGGTCCCAAGATTCTGGCATAAACGATCCTTATCCTGGAAGGAAAACTACTTTGACATTTTTGGTCGACTATTCACTACAATCGCAACAATTGAAATATACTCTACCATTGTCTGTTTGGTTGGGTGTAAGATTAATAAAAGAAATAGAAAATCTCTCCCTATCCCACGAAATGCGGATTGTCGGGGTGTAATTCAACTTTTAGTGTTGGTAACGTTGGTTCCCTCCGTTTTACTGAAGAATTTGAATTTCTCTCTTTTCATGGCCTATTATAAAATTTTTAAACATGGCTCCTTCAAAGCTTCAATAAAAGCTTGAATTTTGATGTATCCGTACTCTTTTTTTTTTAAACTTGATTGATTGATTGATTGGAAGTTTTCAGGGTGTGTATACTGCGCCCGTCAAGAGCTATTGTATCCCCCGTTCTTTGCTTAAAGCACATCGGTGAGTCCTAGTTCGTCAAGGAACTTGATTATTAGGCCCGGTTTTATTGGTTGAAGCTCTTCTATGGTCACATTGTACATCCCAAAGCACTTCCTCCTGCGGGCTAATGTTGCTCCGCAGTTTGTTAATAGATGTGTTGGTGTTTCTTCCGCCTCTTTGCAGAATCTGCATGTGCCATCTTGGTTTACTCCGATTTTCTTTAAATGTCCATATAGTCTGCAGTGTCCTGTTAGGAATCCTGTTAGATTCGCAGTCTGTTCCTGCTTCCTTTGATACATTCCGTGATTTCTTTCTTTCCAAAATTGGTTAGAAAATTCTTGGATTGTTTATGTCCAATAAGTGCATTACAGAGTTCCCTTATTTTCTTTTTGTCCTTCTGTCTGAGATAATCGTTAATAGTGTGGATTCCTATTCCACAGAAGGGTTCGGGTCCTGTTAGCGGTGTGGCTGCCCCTTCTCTTGCGAGGGTGTCCGCTTTCTCATTGCCTTCTACTCCCACGTGTCCTGGGACCCAGCAGAGGCTTACTTTATTCTGCGCACCTAATATGTTTAGTTTTGTTTTGCAGTTCAGCACCATTCTTGAACTAATGATGTTTGAGCTTAGTGCTTTGATGGCTGCCTGGCTATCCGACATGATCGCTATGTTCTTGTTTTTGTATCCTTTATTTAGATTAAATTGGACACATCTTTCTATTGCATGAATCTCGGCTTGGAAGATACTGGTGTATTTCCCCATTGGTTCCGTTTTAAACTTGAATTCTACATTTAAATTAGTTTCACCAGTAGAAAATTACACGTCAGATAAACTTCATCTTTTTAATCGGTAAAACGTCATACTTGCTATGATAACAAAAAACTACAATGAACACATACATGAAACTTATTTTAAGATCAAATTAACCTTTTTTTATTTGAAATTATCCATTTTAATTTCAAATTAACACTTTTAACTTCAAATTAAACTTTGTAATTTCAAATTAAGCCTTTGGAATTTCAGGCGAACCATTTTAAATTCAAATGAACCTTTTTTAATTTAAAATTATCCGTTTTAATTCAAAATTAACCTTTTTTACATCAAACTAATACTTTTTAACTTCAAATTAACCTTTGTAATTTCAAAATTAAGCCTTTCGAATTTCAGACGAACCATTTTAATTCCAAATTAACTCTTTTTAATTTAAAATTATCCGTTTCAATTCCAAATTAACCTTTTATTACATCAAACTAAAACTTTTTAACTTCAAATTAAACTTAGTAATTTCAAAATTAAGCCTTTCAAATTTCAGGCGAACGACTTTAAATCCAAATTAACATTTTTTTAAACATTAGGACGCTTAAGAAATAAAATAAAGTAAATTTCTTTCACATTTGAGAATTTTAATAGAATTTTCAATCATCGGGCTTTTAAAAACCCTATAAAAATTAATTGCAAATCAAATTAAAAATTATCTAAAATGAAATATAAAAATCAAGGATTTTTCTTTTACAAATTATGGATATTTTTTCATCAAATTAACCTTTTGTAATTTATAATTAAACATTTTCATTTGAAAATAGTTTAATTAAATTCAATTAAAAATCGTTCATTTGAAATTGTAAAAGATAATTTGCAGTTGAAAATAGTCAATTTGAAGGGAAAATGGTTAATTCAAAATTAAAAATTAACCTGTCTTACTTTTCCCCTTTTCAAATTCAAATTAACCTTTTTAATTTCAATTCAAATTAACATTTTCTCGGCAAATTACAATTTTTAATCTGGAATTAGGCTTTCTTAATTCAGAACAAACCTTTTTAACTTCAACGTAACCGTGGTTATTTCAAATTATCTTTTTTTTAACTTCAAGGTAAACCATTGTAACAATAAACTAACCTTTTTATTACTTTAAATTAACCCGTTATAATTTCGAAATAACTTTTTCTGATTTTAACATTTGTAATTTCCAATTTGCTCTTCTTTAAGCTTTAAAATGCTTCGGAAATGGTATAAAGTAAAATTCTTTTCTATTTTTGAGAATTTTTACCTTTTCCACACTTGGGCGCAGGCAGCCCCAGTGTTCATATAACATAATAGATGAAATGCTCGAAACAATAATACTTGTATTTTGTTTGTATCAAAACATTCTGAAATGCTTCAAAATTAACATATACCGTGGGGGTTCTTTGTACAGACATCGCCCAATTCCAATAGCTTAGGTTACCTATAATAAATTGAATTATAATTTTAATTATAATGCCCAGTATTTGTAAACCGAATTTGCGCTGATCCGAATTCGGGCTAAAATCCAAATTTGCGATCAGTACATATTCAAGATTTTTTTTTATTTTACAAAATATGTATAAGAATATAAATAATAATAATAACATAAGAATATTATGTAATGAAATTGTGAAATTTTATTTCTACGCTGACTATTTTATTGTAAAACTAAGTTTGTTTTCTAAGGTAATTTTTATTGTAGAATCTGCTGGGGCCATTATAATATTAATAAGCTGGCCGGCTAACCTTTTTTTTACAAGGGTTCCCAACAGCAGAAGTTATATAAACCCTCTGGTTGCCGGTGTTTTTGAGAAAAAAAACCTCATTTGTAATTATGTCGGGTTCGAATGCAGGGCCGCTGGATTCGAACCTGTGACCCCTACCTTACAGTTATGAGCGCCGTGTCAATACCTAGAGGTCGATTCATATCTACCAGGACGGAGCGTGATAAGAACGTAGCGTGGCAGACGTACAAATATATAGGAGCGTTCATATTTAGCGAACGTTTGCGGACCGTATCAGCATTGTCGCCGAGAATGTTTTCCTTGTGCTGGCGCGTGTCTGCGGTTGTCTTTTCTTGTCTGTTCGGTTCAGTAAGGTTAGTATGAATAGACGACAGACAAGATTTGTGTAATTCCCATAGCTTAGGTGCCTACCTATAATAAATTGCATTGTAATTATAATTATAATGCCGAGTATTTGTAAACCGAATTTGCGCTGATACGAATTTGGACTAAAATCCGAATCTCCGATCAGTACACATTCAAGATTTTTTTTTTATTTTACAAAATAAGAATATCATGTACGTAATTTGTGATACACGGACGTCCGTAGTGATTACTGCATAGTATGAATACTAGTGTCTGTGCCCTGTCTGCCACGCTACGTGCTGGACACGCTCTTGGGCTGGTAGATGAACCGACCTTAAACCGTCGCGGCCATCGACGCCCCCTTTTTTTTATCTAATTGAACCATTAATTTTCTTCATTCTGCTATTTCACAACGGAAAATTAGAACCGAGGTCGAAATTTTTCAAGCCAAACACTCATCGATGATAGCTCCCGTCAAAGAGAATTAGAATATCAAAAATTTAATCATATTGTCAATCCGGGCTAATTTGATTATCGAAGATAACGAGAGAATAGTAAATGATCTTGCGGTCCGTACTGACTCGCCGATATCGGCCTTTTTTCACTGAGGGCCTCCCAATCGATATCGCCTCAGTCCCAAAGGGCTCCTGCGGGACTTGAACTGGATTTTCCCATGCCCTCCACTTCTTTGAAACGCCGGCGATTCCTTTCTTTCGTAATGGCCCTTAAAGCCCTTCGCCGATCTGCGACCGATTGTCGCCGGTAAATTAAACGTGACCACCTTTCAATTTCAATCGAGTATATTTTCGTCCGAAACAATTTCACTAGAATTCGTGAATATCTTCCATTTTATTGTATTTATAAAATTTAGTTTTTTAAAGGAGGTATTCTTAAAGAATCGATAAACCTGATTAGGATCCGGTAGAAGAATTTTCATTAGAAATCGAAAATCATCCCGAAAGTAGCTAGATTTGGACGTTTCCCATTTGTGGAGGACATATGTAATAAACTGGAATTTAAATCGCGATCTTTAACTGTAGAAGTTAATTATAAAATGTTTGCAGTCGGAATGATGAAAAGAAACTCAACCCGTTCCATCCTTGTATTTCTTAGTTTTTTTTTTAGAAATTTGATAAAAAGAAAAAATCTAAATTGCTAATAAAGTCTGAGTTAATTCGGAAGCGGGAGTCAGTTTGTTAAAACAACTGGTCGGGTGTGATGTTCGGACTGTGTTATTTAATAGCGAGAGAACTGGATTGTGTTGCTACTTCTCTTCCTTCTAATTGTATTTCTTTCATTTTATCGTGTTTTATTCCAAAGTCCGTGTCCGGCTCGTTTTATTTCGACATTTTCGAAACAAAACTAAATAACATAAAGAATGTGTGTCGCCCAGTGGAAGGAGAGGTAGACCTTTCATATTTCCTTTCTTTATATTATCCTTTTTTTATTTCGTGTATACATCAGGGGTGGAAATTGGAAAACATCCCCTGTTGGGTAAATCTGTAGGCAAGGTGGTAGGAATAACACGGGCCCCAGAGGTCTGTGCAGTTAGGAAATCCAATAAAAAATATTTCTGAACTAAGTTTATCCCTTCTTTAGAGCAAGATATTGTTGCCCTGCGGTAAATCGGTTTACCTTCAAGAGTGTAGGTTTCGTATACAAATAACATTCAAGAGGGTATCCTCGTAAAATTTATCTCAGGCAATCTCCATCGAGTATAAATATTTTCTTTTTTTACTCTTGAAAAAATTATTTAGCAATATTGCTGAGCTACCGACATCAATACTTTCACAATTACGCCATGGATAAAATTCAACGTTGATGTTTGGCAAATGTAATCGAACAGACCACAACTAATGTCCAACTATTTGGGTGTCCTGGATGAAGGCTCAAACCACTTTACAATACTTTTTCATATTGTTCTCATTTAAAATGTCATGGGCTATACTGGAAACAGAACCCTGGACCTCTAGTATATACATACGAATCAGCCCGCTTAACAACTTTACCAACTTGGCCCCAAAAGTAAAACAATTCTTGTCACAAGTAAAGGTAATGCTTAATGTCAAACCCGTTGGGTGTCAAGTATGACGGCTCAAACCACTTCACAATACGTTTTTTTCATATTGGTCTCAATTAAAATGCTATGGGCTATACTGGAAATAGAACCCAGGACCGCTAGCATACACATACGAATCAGCCCCTCTGAACAACTTCACCAACTCGGCCCCAAAAGTAAGTCAATTCCTGTCATAATGTGGTCTTAACGTCAAAATCTGTTGGGTGCCCGAAATAAAAACTCAAACCACTGCGGTCTCTTGGTGAAGGTGCGTTATATATATATATATATATATATATTTACTTTTTCTCATCTCT
>CM077101.1:16613156-16643114 GCA_039619505.1 Cimex hemipterus
CCAGGACGTGATATCTTTCAAAATCGATAAAAAGCGAAATTACTCTGAAATGGTTGAGAATCGGACCATGGTCAATATGAACTTTTTTGTTCATTTTAGGGTCAAGAATCTACTGGTGAAGTTTGTAGCACGAGTAGCAAGTCACCCTGTATAACGCAGGGCGAGCGACCAGGACCCGAGGGATTAAAAGCCTGAGTAGGCCTGTACCCCATCCCTAAAAGGTCCGAGACCTGGTCGGCTCACGAGTCCTGCATAAGGAAAGCCCACCACAATCCTTGGTGAAGGTATACTAACCTAATTTCTCCAAGCCTACTCTTGCTTAATATGCTATATAGCTGTAGTTGTGGAGAAAATTTTTCTTTGTTATTTCACAAGTAACTATTATAAATATTATATAATCTGTCACAAGTAATTGCGTTTTGAATGTATCTATTTGCTCGAATGTGTAATGTGAGAGGGCCGATGGTGGGTTGTTCTGTATCTATTGGCCCTCAATTAGATTGGTGAAACAGTTAATAGCAGGTTCATAGATCAGCAATTAAATTTTTCATAGCTATCAAAATAATTGTTTAAACAAATTACACCCGGCGTCCCTGGGTCAAATGCTATACATAAAACAGTGGTTACAATTCCACATTGCAGGTGTAATATATTGTGCCGGCTAACATGACTGATCTCTGCGTATACGTTAAATGGGGCCATAATTCGTTTTTGAAACCGAGGTGAAGTTATACTTCGCGCGGAAATTTCGACGGTACCAAAGTGGTCGAGATGACATCAACGTTAAAGCCGTAAAACTTTTCTGGCCCGGGCTCAAGAGTTCTGAATGAGTTCAGCCAAGGCTAAAGTGGAAGGCTTTTACCGAGTTTCCAGCGACGTATGCTTCCAATTTTAACGGAGATAAAATCCTAAACTAATTAAGATAGAACATAATGCCATTGTGTACTCTCGAATCGCGGAAGAAAGCTTTAAATTTTGGTGTATCAAAATGTCTTTAAAGAATGGAAAAGTCAAATTTTACATTACGTACTAAATGCTAACATGAATCTTTTACTCGAAGAATTTTCACGGATGGTTCGAGTCCTAGGACTGAATTGGAGGGCCGCGGTAGCCGAGTGGTTAAGGCGTCAGACTCTCGTTTAGTAGACCCCGCGGTCGTCGGTTCGATCCCCACCGTCGCCTCTGGAAGTTTTCTAACGCCTAAGGGGACCGGTGGCAGCAGCTAAAAGAAATTGACACGGCACTCATCAATGGAAGGGGCGGGACTGGATCTCAGCGACCCTGAACCTGGTCCCAACCCCCTTCAAAAAAGCGTTTCTTCGATGGAAGAACACTGGTACAACGGGAGCTCAAGTTCACTTTGTGTTGTGAGCCCTCCTCCAAAAATGAACCCAGGGTATTGTACAATAAGCTGAACAGCTGCAGTGCTCACAAGAGAACTTTTCCATTCCCTGGTGACCATTGTATCCATCCTATGACTGAAAATGGAATCGATCTGCGGAGGAAGGGGTTCATACTCCCGACTAACAATATGCAGTAAGAAGTTGATCCACGAGCACTTACTACCAGGCCAGCGTGTACAGAAAAGTTGCTCGATTTATCACAAATAAGTGAACCGCGTTATACTTTGTCTCCATATAGAGAGCGGGTAGGAATTGTGCTTTACCACGGTAGCGAGTCTTCGATCCCTTTTTGCTATTTTTGGACATACAGGACAGTAGTAATATTGCGTTTTGCATATATTAAAATTTAATGTACTTATTAGCGTGCATGTGTAGTATGAGTGGGCGATGGAGGAATATTCTGTACCCGTCTACACACAATTAGATTTAAAAAATTTCCATTGTCTATAAAATATATAACCATATTCGAAGCAACTAATATATTTTAAATATGTAAGCCTAAAGTGCATAAACCAAATCGGGATTGTTTCTTTCCTTTTGCCCGTGTCAAACGTTAACTAGAACAGGAAGGCGCCACATGACGAAAATTTTAGGCAGCAGAGACGGCAGACAGAAGAGTCCGTAATTTCTGTCAAATGGCATATGCCTGGTCTTGCGTATCGATGATGAAATAACTAAAGGTCATTTTGTTTTCAGTCGACTCCGAAAGAGCACTTTGTCCCTCGACTTCCTTCTGTAGGATTAGACAATCAATTCCAAAAGTACTGCTACAAACTGACAGTCAAATAGAGTAATTCGGACGTAAGGTCGTCGGGTTTCACCATTGCATAAATATCACTATGGAGAAACAAACATATAAAAATTAAAAAAAAGGAAATACGTGGAACTTTAAATTTTCAATAAACTTTATTTATTGCTATGGTAGATGCTTGTTTTCTTTTTCGTTCTTACAAGTAATAAACTTCTTTTATGTCTTATTAAGGTATAATTATGTTCTATTATTTCTTTCCCAACGCATTAGTTTTTGTTCTTAATTTGTGCGATAAGCAGTGTAAAATATTGCTGCAACCTCTCCGCACACGAAAGTTGATTTAACGGCTTGACCCGAAGCGTCATAACCTGTTATTAATCCCTATAAAGGGTTGAGGCATATTGCCAACATACATCACATCCTCAAACAACGAAAATATCGCCAATATTCCAGTCATAAAGACACGGGCGTGGAACTTTGAAAGGATCCACGGGGCCGGGAGTGCAGGCAGATATTGAAGATGAACCATAATACTCCTTGAACCTTCAGAACGTATAAAATATGCCCCCAGTATCGAATAAATCTATTCACAGCCAATAATTTGCCATGTCTTCGTCCCCATTTTCACGGATAAATAATGCCGAGAGCTTGTGAGGGAGGGACTCCTTCTTATACACGTATATATTGTGAATACTGGAATTTGGAAATAAATAAAAAAAATACACTTAAAATATAAACCCTGGAGTTAAAACGAATCTGTACCTCCACGACGCCTGCCTTACCGAACCAATCACCGATAATTAATCGGTAATTTTTACCAAAAACCATTTTTACAGTCTTTTGGTGAGGTTTTTTGTTAAAATGTATTGTGCTTAGAGCAGAATAGTTTTAAAGATCGAGGTTTGAAGAACACCAGCAAATTTCTCCTTAGTATATCCACAGTGTAAAAAGCCATTTTTAATTTTTTTTAGATGGAGTATCTTGTTAAAATGTACCAAAAACCGGATGGATGTAAACGAACAGCCTTTGAGGAAGTCAAGCAAATTTCAATTTAACAAGGACATAACCTTGTTTAACCTGTCCGATATTGTATCTAACCTCCAAGAGGAAGAGTAGAGAGCAATATCGTAAATATAACCAATATAACGAGACTTATTTTTCATTCTTTGGGCAAAGTATTTGTTAAACTACAATAAGAACAGGATGGGTGTAAGAATAAAGCCGGGAACACACTTACCCTATGCAACGCTATCCGACGCCTTGTCTCGTTTTCGTAGGGTGCGCACATCTATGCGACGTCAAGCGCCACGTGCAGTCACACAGCGTCCATCACAAATCAGTATCACAAATGCAACGCCTCTTTTGTTCTTAATGTATTATTTTGAGCCAAATCATGTAATAAAGTGTTAGTTAAATTTTATGAGGGCAACTATGTAATAAATTGTTTATTAAACTTAATTGTTTTAAATAAAGTTATACCGGTGTTTTAATAAAGTTTCTTCCTAACCAGCAAAATTAAATAATTTTTATAAAAACTTATGAATTTTTGATCAAGTTTAATTTGGCTTACATTAAAATAGAAATGTTGTAATTAATGTAACGACAAAATTATATATACATAGTTTGAAATAAACTACACAAAATATGAGTGTCCTCTTCTTACGCCACTCGACGAAAATGGTGTAATTTTATGAGCAAAATCATGTAATAAATTGTTAGTTAAATTCATTATATCAAAAAATTAAAGTTATTATGGTCTTTTGATTGATTTTCTATCAAACTATTAAAATAAAATAAAAACTAATAAATTTTTTATCTCGGTTAATTTGGTTTAAATTAAAATAAGTACGTTGTAATAAATATAACAACAACACATGTAGTTTGAATAAATATGAGTGTCCGGTTGTTTTGTTTTTGACTGTACTCGATGCTTCCCGACAAAAATCTGGACAGTGGGAATCGCTTAGTGTAGAGTAGGGCAGCGTTGCGTGGCACGGGCAGATGTGCCCTGGGGTAATACAATCTTAAGAAAATTTGACTTTGGATTTGCTCCCGGTAGCATCGGTTAAGTGTGATCCCGGTTTAAAGGTGTTACAGCGTTTATAAGCCTCACCGTTCAGTGCAAATGGGCAAAATCGTGTAATAAATTGTTACATAAATTCATTATACCAAAAAATGGTATTCCGGTGTTTTGATCAATCTCAAATCAATCTCAATCGAAACTAACGAATTTTTTATCTCGGTTAATTTGGTTTATATTAAAATAAGTTTGTTGAAATTAATGTGTAGAGGTTAGTGATCGTTAATCGACAATTATTCAGAAATCGTGAGATGCGGTCCGGTGTGATGTAGGTTTCAGAAAAATATTTTCTTTATCGTGCCAACGTTTCGATCTTTATTCAGATCATCTTCAGGGCTCAAAGTGTGTCTGTGAACAAACACAGAAGACAAACACATTTTGACCTCTGAAGATGATCTCAATAAAGATCGAAACGTTGGCACGATAAAGAAAATGGTTTTCCGAAACCTACATCACACCAGACCGCATCTCATGATTTCTCAATATTTAGTTGTGATTAATATAACGACAATAATACATGTAATTTGAATGAAAATATGAGTGTCCGGTTCTTTTATCTTTGACTCTGACGCGATGCAACCCAACGAAAATCTAAACTGTGGGGATCGCGTAGCATAGAGTAGGGTTGTGTTGCGTGCAGATATGTGGACGGGGGTAATACAGTTTTAAGGAAAATTGGAATTTGAATTTACGTCGGGTCTCATGATGACTGATGTTTTCTGAAGGATGATAATTAAAACCATTTTCTACAGTATACTTTCTGGTATAATTTTTATATTTTTCTTCTGTTTTGTTACAGGTAAGTTAATTTGTATGATTGCTGTGAATCAACAAATAGATACAAGTAGTAAGTACGTTCTGTTAAAGGAAGGTAGATACCACACACCAGAAAACGAACTAATCAACATTCCATATCGGAATTAATTGTTAAAAATAATTATTTTTGAATGAAATTCGGCCAATATGATGTGTGACCGTCTGCACAGCAGAACAAGAAACGCAACCGTTGATAATACGGTCCACAAAGTAAGTGAAATGTTATCATTTGCCGTACTTAAAACAAGTTTTGACTCACTTCTTCGTTGGCGCTTAAAAAAGCTGCATCGGTCTGTATGCCAAAGAATATGTATTGTTCGAAGCAGTTGAAACAGACATGGACGTCTTTTTCCTTTAGGGGACGTTTACTTCATTAGTCAGACGTTCTTCGGTGTTGACCACACATCCCTTAGCGTCGATTATCCTTCCAAAAGCGCCCACCATTGAACAGTTGATCAGCCTATGCATTCGTCAGAATTCTGCGTAGTACTTTCGCGTAAGCAATGTGGTCTGGGAAGGTTTTTGTAATGAACTCAATTCTATTCCATCCTGGCACGACGTCATCGTCAACCTTCTAAGTACGATTACTTGTAGTAAATGAACGTAATACCATCCCAGACTTTAAACTGATCGATTTTGCAAGTTGTAGGTGTAGATGTAATATTTAGGATGTGTAAGCGCTCCTTGAGAGCTGTATCCCGTTCTATACGTATAACACTACGGTATCTCTTTCTCCCAGAGTATTGGAGCTTCTCCAGCGTAGGAACTTCCGGATCCGCTTCACCCGCGGTTTTGTTTAAAGCGGAATGTTTAACCACCCTCTAAAGAAACCCTCGAAAGGAAACCGCTAACGATACCCGCGAGCAACAGGTTCACACCAAGTTCTCGCCTCGAGCATCGTCATTAATCCACTACGAGTCCATTCCCATATAGCAGTGATTGGACTTGTTTCATTTTCTGCTACCAAGTAGTTCAGATGCTTATGCACCCTAACCCCATGATAAAGCACCCGCCGTTCTCTGGCGACCCGGAGGCCGACACGAATCCAGCTTGTTGCCATGCTCCCAAGGCTACACCATTATGTTATGGAATATTGAGAAAGGAAAGGAACGGTGGAGACGAGTATCAGCTTTTCACGTTGCACCTCCTGCCTCAGTCACACTGTATCACCCATTGACAATTCCACATTTAGTGGGCTATGACTCCCGTCGGTGGATAGAAGAGATGAAAAGCCGTTCAAGCGCCGAACGAGTCGACTGCCATCCCGACCAGTCATCTCTAGGGACGAATCCGAGCTTGTGTGACCGTTAAAGCTGTGGGTGAATTAGGTGGTCAGTCTCTCCTCTCTGAATAACAGGTTTTCACAGGAATTTGCAGGCCAGCCCTCGAAGACTGCACCCACACTTCATCAGAAGACCATCCGCCCCAGATAGTATTTGCTACTGTTGATCGGGCAACGACCGTGCCTGAGGGCTTCGTAGGCCGACCCTCTCAGGTCGAACCTCTCTACCCCCCATATTTTGTATACCAAAATTTATTTTATTTAGTTTTGCAATTCACCACCATCTTTCAGCTAATATTTATAAAACTTAATGCTCTGATGGCTGCCAGCCTATTTGACATGATAGCTAGCTTATTGTTTTTGCTTCCTTTTTTCAGGTAATTGTAAGTTTGGGGGTTTGAATAAGTATTTTCAAAATACTTCCCTAAGTTGTGCCGTAATGCTTCATATTTACAAGCATATGTGCCAACGTCGCTGGTTCCCCCTGACAAAGTCGGCTTCGTCTACCTCTTTGAAAGATTTATAATTCACTTTGCTCCAGACCTGGTGCTTTTGTCCAATGCTTGAATCTTTCTCATGCCATTTTTTAATTTTACACTTAACACGCCGTTGTGCTTGTTGGTTCTGGTTCCGTGGGTGAGAATGTTGCCTCTTGTTTTGGCTAGTTGGCCAGCCCGTTCATTTCTTTCTATAATGTCCGCAAAACCACTTTACGATAATCTTGTTGTGTTTTCTCAGAGCCATTATGCAATTCAAACACTCCCAGACAAGTTTAGAATTTAAGCATAACGCTGCTAACGGCTGCCTGGCTGTCTTATAGCATGTAATCTGGTCACGTTTCATATTTTTTCTTATTAATTTATTTCATCTTGGAAAATGATTGGGATTAGTCCAAGGGGCTTTGCGAACGTGCATTTCGCGCTTTTACCTCTACCATTCTTCCCTGATTCATCTTCGATCCAACTGTGTACCATATACGGACACCTTCCTGATAGGTGGGGCTACCTGTCTACCAAAATTCTCTGTTATATATGATCACTTGGAGGGGTCCGTTAAAGTTGAATTTTTTTCTCATTTGTCGAGTGCGGGATTTCCATTGCTGAACCCCTGCAGGTATGCTATGTTTTATTTGTTCTGCTTAAACGGAGTTCGGATCCGCCACTTCTGGTGTCGCTCAAGCTAGATTGTTCTTGATCTTCCTCGACATGCCCACTAAAACAGTAAAATTAAACTTCCTTGGACAATAACAAAACATTATTTGCACCACAACAACCATCGCAGTTTTCAGTCCATTTTACGACATGTTGAATACAACCCTCTCACTTGTTTTGCCGTTAACTATATACGTCTGTGTATCCTACCTACAAAAACCCGAGAATAATTTGCCAAAATGGCGAAGAATCGTTGATACACAGTATACAAAGCAGGTCGATTTCCACAAATTAAATGGTAGAGGGGTGGCCCAGGATTAGGGGTGGAAAGACGGGAGGGCTATATAATAAATGGCGAAAATTAACATCGAAATCGTCCTTCCATGCAAATAGACGGCGTACATTAAACGGCCTGAAACGACATATACATACTTTCCCTCGTAGCAGAGAACCCTACATATTCGTTTAAGTATCCCTAAGTGTTCCACCCTTCCATCCTTTTGTTTCAGACATTGACGCTCGTTATGACCAAATTATGGAGCCTGTTGCAGCACAGTTCGTAAAATACGGTTGAATTAACTCTCAATATACTCTAATATAAATTGTTTGATTATTCAAAAACTGGACATCATGCATAAAAATTATACGATTTTCATAAATATATCTATAGTGCTGACGACTTAATATCTTATCTGAGCCTATTATAAGATTTAATAATAATAATGATACATTGCAGAGACATTTTTATTATTTTATAAGTGATCTTCATGAGGTACAAGGCTTCGCTCGAGACACCTGATCGAATTGGTGGAAAGTTATATTTTCTGACCCAGTCAAAAGAACACGATCTCAACTTTTTCTTCAATTTTGTACTTACAGTGCCTAGCTCAGCTTTGTGTTCAATTCCTTCGCTTAAAGTTGAAATAATATGAAATTTCCTTAGTTTTAAATTTGAAAACGTTCGACTATGAAACAAAGAAGATCCATTACACAATAGATGACACTGTATATTATTAAACTTTATATCAGGAAGATTAAATGAATAGAAAAAAAAACAATAAAGATGATACGATCCACTTTCTGCCAGAAAGCCCAGAATTGGAACACTTAGGGATTAAATTTTTGAGGTGTGTAGAGGAAGCAGGGAGAGTACTAAACGTTAAACGGCTCCTGTTGGGGATCACTTTTCCAATACCCTAAATGTTACTATAAATGCAGAGTACTTTCTGCGAGTTTTCTCTTCCGGATATTAATTGAACATGCCGAGCCAGCTGCAGCGATCGGGTTTGAGCACAGGTCGAATTTATAGTTTGGTTTCTTGTCAACCTGCACTTTTAATTTGTTAAGACATTTCATTGTCCTCTGTTGTTTTTTTCACCACTCGCTTTCTTCTCATAATTCCATAGTTATCATATCAGAAACCTACCAATCACATATCCACCTACAAACCATCCAGTCTAAAATCGTCGAAAGAATAATTTTAAAACGTTTAATACTTATCCATTTGTAGAATCGATATTTCTCAGCAATTGTGCATCCGGCCCGATCGTTCCATGATCCAGCAAGGTTTCTGAATCGATGACACCATTTTGTCTTCTTTTCTGAGCAAAGAACTTGGTTGGGCTCCTTTAAATACGGTTCAGAATTGTGATAAGATCACGCTCCTTTAAAGACTTAAACGCTTCCTACCCACCACTTTTTATTTTATTCTTCTATCTTATTCAACTTATCGCGTCAGACTGGCTATATATACTCAGATATTAGGCCAATAAAAGCCTGGACCACATAACGTGGACTTCTTGTTTTCATAATTTTTATCATTAAACCGCTCACATTCCTATACAAACATTCCAGCAATAATGGCACCTGAGGATAGCACCGCAATTTTGTTTTCTAACCCGATTCATATCCATGCTATCTACGACTTCCAAGAACCCGTTCTTGGACCTGACTTAGCCAGAGGTTGTAGCTCCTTGTTAATGTACAACGGAAGACAAATCTGTATTATTTAATGTTATTGTACACTGTGAGCTTTTTTCCTTTCTCGTTTGTTTTTCTTACTTTGATTAGCTCAATATATTGTTATAAGTTTGGGGTGGCTTGGATCTATTATAACTTTAACCTCTTCCTATAACCTTAACTTCACTCCTATTTAACTGACCGTTGCTTCAGAGTGAGGTGTCATCAGCTCGACCGACACTACCAGGTGCCCACAAGGTCCTATTCTCAGTCCCATCCTTTATACCATTTATACAGATAAATTTGTTATACATCCTAATACTATCATTACCAACTGCGGATGATGACTTCTGTCTTCCAATCCGTCCAAGTAACGTCCAGTATTCAAGAATACCTTGAATTCACATAAACAACATTATTGCACTCCACTGATACCAACAACAAGGAGCTACTGCCTTCCAATCCAGTCAGACTATAACCACTTGGAAATCCCAGAGAAGTCTTAACAGAAACTTTTAGGACCTTCAAAAAACAACTATACAAGACTTTACTGCGACCACATCGGACATACGAAGTGAGATGCCGCTAAGCCATTTAATATCCTGTTCATTCTTCAAATTAAAAGTCCTCAGACAAGTTGTGAAAACGCCTTAGAACATCACTAACCTTAGAATCAACAACCTCAACATTCCTTTCGTCAACCACCTAAACTTTTCTCCCTTCTAAGGGTTCTACAAGTTTTTGGGTCATCTTAACCATTGCGTTAGATGCCTGTTTACGTGAGAGCCTACCAGGTCGCCTTATACGACATCCAAATCCCTATACCTCAGTGCAACCACGGTGATGGTGCCCGAACGCGGTTCAAGATGAAAATTGAAAAGCGGGCAAATGTGTTGTGTCAGAGCGGCGGCCGTTATCAAAAAAGCCGCCACCTCGATCGCTAATCCGTGCCACGAGCAGATAAACTGTGCTGCCAAGATCGCGTGCGGCCAAGTGTCACTTAATTCTTCGGATTCGCCAAGTCGGGTTAGTATTCTTTTCCAAACAACGCCAATTCGAACCTTTTTCGTGGCTTCTTAGCAATTGAATTTAACATTGTTTAAAAATCACAGGCACTACCAAATTGTCTTAAACAAACAAGACGCGCATAATCATTGCTAAAAATGTTATACGTCATAAGCTTTGAAACGGCTAAAATCGTTTAATATGTTCGCACGATGGTTCAGCGGAGTCGTTCAATAAACATTTCTGTTCACATATTGTACATATTTGATGAGAAGGCAACAAAGGCCAGGACGTTTGGGTTTATGCTCTCCGAAATCAAGAGAACGCTCTTTTGAATAATAAACATCCCTTATCATCTGAAGCTGTGTCGGTCACTTCGCAATAACCTTTGCCCTACAAACATGTTTTGACATTGGCATAAATAGTTAAATAGAATAAAAATACTCCCTGCCTGCTGGCAAAGGAATATTTTTCTTAGTGCGATTTCGGCCGACTATTTTATTCTCTACCTCGAGAGCTTCCGGCATTTTGCGTTATGATTGCCAGGTTGAGAATAGGAGACAGCAATCATCGCTGTCCAAATTGGCGACGGGAACAGATCAAAGAATTAACCGTCTGCTTCCTTTGGGCTAGGCTCTACATCGCATAACACCCTAAATTTTCATACATTTGAATAATACGAGTATTTGGGTTGTTCAACCGTTCAACCGGTTCAAACAGTTCAAACAGGACTTGTTCTACCATTTGACGGTTTATATTGTACATATTGATATCATTCTTAGTTTCCATCTATTACTCACTTTTCAATAAAACGATGGCCATACACGCAAGAGAATGGTCAGAAATTACCCAATGGTTTTTCCTTAAGGGCCACAGTTCAGGTCATATTATTGTGTACAATGCGAGACATTCATTAGCACATATACTATATGAAAATATATTCATATTGCGGATAGTTTTAGAGACGGCAAACTATATTGTCCGAAGAACTTCCATGCTCTTTTATCCTTGTGGTATTTTATTCCTACTTCTTCATTCTTTCAACGCTGTAGCCAAGTTAATATTCACGTACGTTAGGCTGTGCGTGTTAAGGTAACAACTCTCTCGTTTCTCTATTCTATGCACTCTTACTCGATAGCCCTTCGAGTAAAATGGTCAGAAGCCACCCCCATGGTCGCAAATAAATTAACTTCCACATACAACATTCACACTCACTACCTTAGAGTACACTAAATTCTTCAGAGTAATGTAGGGGAAGAAGCTACTCCATTCAGTTAATAAATTTTACATCCACACTGCCGACTTCATTTACATACACCCAGTTTATTCGTCATTCGTAGATGTAATAAGAAATGAAGCCTCTCCATTCACGCTATTAAACTATATCCACTCACTAGATTTCATTTACACTCACTCGTAGTACTCGATATTCTTTGGGGGGGGGGGGGCACTCAGACACTAACTTCCCAACTCAACCTCACCTTTTGAATTTTCCCTCCTTTTTGCCAATTTTCAAATGTTGAGTGGATCGAGGTCACGATAGCTCAGGTGGTAGAGAAGCGGCGTATCTAGCCGAAGATTGTGGGTTCGAATCCCGCTCGTGACACTGACTTTTTTATCACAAATAAAAATCTTAATTAATTGGAAGATATTAATTGGTAAAGCGGACCACGAAAACTGGTGAATTTATTAATTAATTAATTAAACTCATTCGCCAGACTTCATTCACATTGCCTCAGAGTTAGCAGATAACTTCTGGGGATAATTTGCAAATCTTTTAGATTCGCACACCAAATTTCACTCACACTGCCCCAGTGTATCATGATATCATTTAGGGTAGTAGGGTAAAAAGCTCCACTCGCGCCAGGAAAATTCATGGACACATCAGATTTCATTCACATTGCCCCTGAATATGACAATGTTTTGGAGGAAGCATGGTAAAAAGCCTCGCTAATAAATTACATTCATAAATCAGACTTAAATCACACTGTCTCACGCTCCTTGATATTCGCGAGATAATAAGGTGACATGCTACTCCATTCGGGCAAATAAATTACATTCACACACAAGACTTATAATATGGTAAAAGGCTCAATTCACATTAATATTTAATATTCACACACCAGGTTTTGCTCAGACTACATCTGGATGGATACAATCGTCCCCACGGACTGGAGGAGTTCCTTCCTGAACACTGCAGCTGTTCAGCTTACTGCACTATACCCTGGCTCCATTTTTGGGGGAGGGCTCACAACACAAAGTGAACCTGAGCCCCCGTTGTACCAGGGTTCTTCCATCGAAGAAACTCATTTTTGATGGGGGTTGGGACCAAATTCAGGGTCGCTGAGATCCAGTCCCACCCCTTCCATTTATGAGGGCCGTGTTTTATTTTTAATTGCGGCCACCGGTCCCCTTTGGCGTCAGGAAAATTCCAGAGACGACGGTGGAGATCGAACCCACGACCGCGGGGTCTACTAGTCGAGAGTCTGACGCCTTAACCACACGGCTACCGCGGCCCCCAGACTACCTCTGAGTACGCAGTATTCATCGAAGTAGTAGAGGAAGAAGCTTCTCCATTACACTAATAAATTACTTTTACAGACCATACTTAACTGAAACTGTTGAGAAAACTTCAGATTCAAAGCAGGCATCAAGCCCGTTAAGAACACAAGTTTACACAGCTGACGTACCAACTTCAAAACGATCACAACGTTCGTGGACCACGGAAAGAACACATATACTTCATTTCAGCACATCATCCACATCTTACGTTCTACTTCGATAACACAACCTGCACCACAAAGAAAAAAAATCTATCCAAGATAAACTAGCAAAATACAAAACTCCATTCAGTCCGATTTTCTGCTTATGGAGTCGAGCTGTGGGGGGTTAGCCTAATCTTCTTAACAAAATATCCAGTTCCTCGTCTTTCCCCTTCTACGTCAATTACGTAGCAATCCATTAATGGCCTAGTTCAACACGATTTCCCTACTTCCACTCCAGCCCACTAGGACTGTTCTATAAAGTCCCAACCTAACATAGTCTAAGATAGTTGTCACTCTGAAAAATTGCTGGATAGTGCGAACGGTGGCGCCTGTCTTCCTTGTCCGTAGTCCGACAGGTTTCTTAAAAAAATTTCTATTAATCCCCATACTGCCAATTAAATAAATCATTGTACAGAAGAAATCAATTCATTAAAATAATAAATAAAAATAAAACAGGCGTGTGTTTTATAATCGCATAAAAATAGTTGAGAGTGTTCGGACCGGTTCGATCCGGTGATTCTGACCGGGGTTGCTTCATTCCCGTAAAGTTCGTCCTGCAGGGGTTTCACAGTAACATTAAAAAAACCCGTAAACCCGATAGATCTACTGCGATTAACCAAAACTAATTAATGGATAAAAGACCCACTTAGCCCGTTTTAAGCCCTAAGTTCTTCACTCCTTTTTGATTGCTTCATTAACGAGCTTCATTATTTTAAGAGGTTCCAGTAGCCGTTTAGAATCAGTTACATCTTGAAAAATTAATAATTGCCCACTTACCCTGGAAAGCTTGAAGTGCAAAAGATTTTCCACCCGTTGATATCTGTTTAACTACTTTTTCATCTAATAATCTGCTTAATCACTAAACTCCCTGACTGTCAAATCAGATTTATGCGCTTTAAGCCGAATCAAATCATTCAAAATCTAACTTTTAAACGCTCAGAGATTTATCAAGTTTGTTTTTTCTTGAAATACTTTCTAAAACCCAAAGGTTGATGGATGATGGATACTGTTGTAAGAAGCAGGCGTTTTTGTTCCCTTCTGGCTTATTGTACCTTCCTAGTTTCTTAGTTCAGTGCAAGGGACACTATCCTTCTCCTAAAAAGTATGTCAGGTAGGTGATTATTGTGGTAGAAATTACATACATTCCCTGGTTTTTTTTTTTTTTTTTTTTTTTTGGGGGGGGGGGTTATATCCAAGTTGTATCTCCAACGTTAGGGTGCTTCACATTCGAAGATGATACGGGAGGCTGTTTGTTCCTCTTAATTGCATATTCCATAAATGGGATCATCATAGAATATATATTATATGATATAGTAGTGACCTGTAAATAGACCTACCACAGTGAATTTGCCGGTCTTGACAAGAGTTGTTTTAGCAAGCATAGAATTATTGTGTCCTAGGCCCCTAGTTTTATCCACTTTTGGCTTTTGTGGATCTGTTCTGATGGAGGTCTCTTTCTTTTTGTTTAAATCACAAGAATAGGTGCGGGGCATATATCTCGTCTTGCACATTCTCCTCTGACCTGCGTTTTCGTTGCCCAAAATTTCTTTGTGTCCTGGTACCGAAGATGTGATTAGGTTGTAATGCCCCTGATTTTTTGGAAATTTTTGATTCATTCACTGACCAGTTTTGACGTGTTTTTTTTTTACACGCTATTGCTGCTTGGCTGTCCTATAAGATCGGAACTGTTTGCCATCCGTGTACCATATCATTGTTTTTTATGTTATTCTGAATTCTTCTTCTCCTTTGTTGGATGTTTGTGAAGAGTGCTTCCGGGATCGTGTAGGGACGTATGATAAGAGTCGGTTTAGTAATTTAAAAAATAAATAAAAGTAGGCACTTTAGTACATGGACATTTTTATTAATATAACCACGGAAGAAACATCTTGTTTCTTGCGAGTTTTAGCTCATCTACTCCTCAGACTCTAGGATCACGGCCGGCTAATTTATAGTTAACTATGTCAATTAAGTTTTCTTCTTTTAAAATTTGGGATTAACAATTTTGCCTAACGACCTGTTGCATATATTAACGGAAGCCATTGCCCCCTTGTAGGGCTGTCATGTGAGTAATTAATGGGACTTAATAGACCGACACAGGGATAGTTTATGACAGCTGGTGAGCACTCCGACCTGCCGAGGACAGTTTGAACTCTCTAACTTCAGTTGATACACTGCGTTTTATTAACGTGGATCATTTGACCAGAAATGAGATGACTTCAAAAATGTCTGATAAGAACATAAACCCTGAAACTAATACAGGGGTATTATTTTGTATGCATAATAGATACTATGATCTGGAGCGTCTGCATAGGTCTAGAAAGTAACGAAAAGGCTGACCCACCATCCTGACCAGATCTCTATACGTTAAAAATGCGATAAAAAATTAAGATTAAAAGAAAGTGGCGGCCTCAGTGGGCCAGACCACCAGAGAATCTTCTCTGTGTTATGAACAGGGTTGATGGGTGGCCTTCAGTGGATCTCAACCATAGAATATGGATCATCCACACGCCATTGAAAATATATCATGCGAGGTTGACACACGGACACTTATCCATAGTCCAAAAGGTTGTTGTGCCAAGCAAGTAGGCAGAAGTAGGTTGCTTGATGTGTCCGATTTGATTAAAAGGTGACTGGCTATAGAGATCGTGTAAAATCCCATATGGTATAAGAATTGCACTTTGTTTATTTGAACGTCCTGTTCGTATTTTTGCAGAAAACAGGATTGTTTTATTGTTTAATAGTACGTATCGATAACTCGCTTTGTGCGTATTGAAATGTATGTATTTATTAGCGTGAATGTGCCGTATGAGAAGGCCGATGGTAAAACATCGAGTACCACATCCACCCCCGTAAAAAAAGGTTAAACGATGTGCCCCACATAATTGAAAAGATTTCTTGGCTCGTTACAGAGAGCGTGTAGCTCCGATATGACAATTTTCTTGAACACTACAGCGAGAATTTTGTCCCTTGTTTCCATTCCTAGAAAATAGTAGTAAAACGATGAGTAATATTTTGAATATTTTATTTTTTTAAACGTTTTTACTTCCTCCTCAAGAAAATTAAAATAGTAAAAGGACTTCGTCTAAAATAAATTAAATCATGAAGTCAATTAACAACTCTTTTCTTCTCTATGACAAGAGGTATTCGCATTTTTTATTTGAGTTTTCAATCTTTAATTAAGCAATAAAATAACGGTGTAATTGTATTTCTTTTCTGTCCTAATTAACCTCCCATTCTCAGCAGACAAACGTAAGGAATATTCTAACGATATTTTCTAAATAATTTCAACACTTTTGAGAGCAGGGTGAAAAACGAAAAAACACTCGTAAAATCGACCTGTTGCGCAAATTTATCCACAGTCGACAGCCAATTGTAATGGGGAAATATTTTTCCCCGACCTCTGGTGAGATTAAAGAGTCTCGTTTTCTTACTCTGGACTTACAAGATGAATTGGACCCAGTCTGTGAAGTCGAGGCGAAGAAAGACTTAAATCTCTGATGTGGACGTGTCAGTGTTTCGTCCAACATGCGTGGGTCAGAAATTTTACTTTTCCTAATAATTTTTCTCTGCTTAGCAAACTCTGTTAATTTTTTTTTTTTTTTTGCAACTTTCAAAATTAGAATTACCTTCAAAGCCGATTTGCTGCATTCAAACTTCTTTTTCTACGAAACTATAAGATTTGGATTAATATAGCCTCAAATCTGCGCTTGAGTTGAGCCACAGTCCAACGGCAATTCCAGCTTTTGCAATTTATAATAAATCGCCGGTAGGTCTCGAGAACCACCCACCTCTGGTGTTGGCAGTCTGGGGGTAGACTTTGGTCGTATCCGTCCAGCCGCGATGGTTTAGCCAGGGGGATATCAACATCTAGGTCTTGGTGGTGGAATACACGGTATTCCTCCATCACCCTTTACAACGATTATATAACTAATGTAATTAATGGTTAACGGTTACGCCATCGACTCTCTCACACTACACATTCCCGCTAATGAATACATTCACTCTCATACTCGCTAGGTACACAAATAATCAGTATTGTGAACAATAACATAGCCTTCTTTCCTTCAAAAATCGGAAAAGGAGATACCATACCCAGATACTCGCTGCCGTTCTTAAGCACGAAACCATATTTTTCAATTTCACCCTTTAATTAATTACTTGGACACATCGAACAACTTTTCTCTACATGCCGGACACACACGTGACCTTTGGCCGAAACGTAAACCACTTCGCATTACCAATCGGGTAAGGAGGACTCTTCAACGAGTCAGATCCTCCAACTAAAACCTCTTGATCCGTGAGGGCTTCTCTACCATTTCGACCCACCGGCGCTATCACCATCCATTAATCATCAATATTGCTTTTTTAGCGTCAGAGAACCAGAAGTTGGGACGTCCCGGCTTTAGCCGCGTTGTCCGCCTTTTCGTAATGAAGTGTTATGATTGTTTACTTCTGGTAGCTGTCCAAACTGATTTCTGTCCAGTCTCCAGTCATAAGGTTAGTTTTTATGAAATCGCTCAGCTCTTATTTCGTAGTGTTCTCTTTTTAGTTGAAAATTCTGTTTCAAAAAAGTTTGGGTGTCGGAGGGTTACCTAGTACGCTGCCATTTGATCTTATTGAGAATAAGCCATGCGAGATTCACACACAGACACATATTCTAGGCCAAAGCCATGTATTTGAATGTTGAAAATGGTCGATTCAATAAATTATATAATATTAGTCTCTGATGTTTATGCATTAACTACACGTGCTTTCGAAATTTGATAGCTTAACTAGAAGAATTAGTAACAATGATTTTAATATGCGACAATTTCCTTCAGTCCGTGGATTTTTAGTTTTTTACCGAGTTCCGTTCGATGCAATTTACATACAACTAGTTTCACAAGTCGAGCCATCAGGTTCTTAGTTTATGAGTGTCTAAAAGCGGGTCGATAATCGAGTACACATGGGCCATCACATCCATTTATCGAATGCCTAATCTGCCAGAGCTACCGCTCCGGCGGTTCGTGTCCGGGAAGAATTCATCACTCCTTTATCGGCGAGAATATTCAGTATCGGGAAAATAAAAATAGAAAAAAATCATTCATTCCTGTGTTAAACTTTTGGTAAATTAGTCCAACATGTGGATAACATTAAGTGTTATGAATGAGCCACAGGGAGCTATTTGTTTTACTACATAGCGGACGTGATGGACTACCTGCCGCGATCAATGTGACCGTCCCTTTTAAAAATAAAAACGCATTAAAAAATTACTCAGCCCGAACCTAGAATGACAAATTGGGAAATTAGAAGGACAAACGAAAGGGATCCCATAAAGAAACAAATGATGGCATCCGTCTAAGTTATCGGCCACCTCTTTGAAGAAATGAGCTTACGTATTTGTGGTCATGTCAGCCGAGGTCATCACCGGCCCTCAGTATATTTTACTTTCTGGTGTGTCACGCATATTTTTCCGCCTGCAGCCATTTGAGAAACTCAATCTGTTAATGATCACGTTTATATGAAAACAAAGTCGACATCCTAAAATTCTAGGCTCTCATTTGTACATCAGGTTGTCTAATAATAATAGATATAAGACAAACAATAGTGTCAAAAACCTTACACGAACACCAACCAACTCTGTGCGACTCTCCAATGAAAATCTGGAGATCGTAGAGCGAATCTACATTCAAGACTAACCATCCAAATACCAATGGCTGTGTTCTTGAGCAAATGATAGCCGTGCAACTGTGTTCTGGTCGATTCTGGTCCTCTTATGGGGCGAACAGCCATCACTCCATACTGATTTCATCTTCTTCGAGCAACTTCCTGGAGCTGATGAATCGCTTGAACAACAGTAAGGTGCCGGTTTCGCAAAATTCTCAATGTCAAAAAACGGTCTTTCTGTGGTTCTGTTACCCTATGGCCTCCGGAACCAGGCCGTTTATTGCAGAGCCCCAGTTTCTCCAGTTTCTCAAAAACGTCTAACGGCGTCTCGCAGAATTCCGTAGGGCACTCCGATGGCAACATTATCATACCTGATGGAACACCCATTATCAATAAGTGCACATCACGCGCAAAAGCTTCAGCACTAAATGGCATTTTTAAGTTTAAAAATTGAAATGAAGAAAACAAAGATGAAAATTAAACAGTTTATTGTTTCAGAGTTCAAATGAGACTGAATAAACATTTCAATTTCTGTAAAATGTAAGCATTGAAAAATCCTTTCTCCTCGGTTTGAATTAAAGATTGGGTGCGTTTACATCCAATTGATATTCCCAATTTAAAACATAGCATAAACAAATATTTATTGGTAAAAACAATGAGACAAATTAAGGACAGAATTTACTTTTATCAAGAACATGAAGAAAAAATATACGTATATATTTATTGGGTGGAATGTTTTGCCTGTCAGTGTATATACATCACCACATAGATGTCTGGTCACATTCACTCACCCCAGAGTACTAGATATTCTCGGGGCGGAGTTGAACCCACTCCATTCTCGCTAATAACTTACTTTACTCTCAAGACACTTGCCCCAGAGTATTCGTTCTCACTCGGGGTGATTAAGCCAAAAAGAACCTCAGCATTTTTCATTGTAACGAACAATTTTTTCTTTAATATATCAATGACATTGAGAGGTTGATGGAAAAATGACCGAATTATTTAATATTGTTAGCTTCAGATTTACCAGTACAGTGAGATCAAAGCTACATAGGTCATTTTCGCAAATGTTGATATTTTTAATGGTATTTCAGCCACTTTAAAACTATTAAGTGGATTGTTTTTCATCCTTTACCTTTATGTTATTTTGGATTTTTCCCGTGATCCTGATCAAATTTTAAAGCCTTGAGGATTACGACGATTCGACAGGGCTCACCTCTCCCTAGGAAAAACAACCCTACACAATATTATTCACGTTCACCACTTCAAAATCGATTGAACGATTATTTGATTTTAATGCCTTTTGAAGGAAAATCAAGAACGTTAAGCAGAAGTGCTAATATGTTAATAATACTACATCGATTTTCTTCCAATGTGCTTCCAAACCAGATTTTTTCTACGCCATTTTCATTTTTATTACAACATTCAATCGTAAACTTCAAATCAATTTCGTGTATCAATCTCCTTAAATTTTGCTCACAATATCCACTAATACTTTATAAAACCAAGGAAATATCAAAATTGCAAAAAAAATACGTTTGAAAAAAATTTTTTTTTCGATTTATGCAAATTGAAACCTCGGTTGAGTAAAAAGTTGCGAGTTAGCCACTTCGGTCTCTTAATACTTCAAATTGATTTCGTTCAATCATCTTAAAATTTTGTCAAAATATCCACAAATACTTTATAAAACAAGGAAATATCAAAATTGTGAAAAAACGTTTGAAAAAATTTTTTTTTAGATTTCTGCAAATTGAAGCTTCGGTTGAGTCGAAAGTTGCGAATTAGCGACTTTGGTCTCTTACTACTTCGAATTGATTTCGTGTATCAATCATCTTAAAATTTGGCCAAAATATCCACAAATAGTTTACGGAATGTGCAGATCTATCCTCAAATTTCATCGTGTACGATTTGTTCTTATAGATAAAATTGTTCCGAAGTTGAAGGAGTTTGAATTAAATATTTGTGTCGCATTTTCCCGCGGTTCATGATAAACGCGCAAACTTTTTCAGATTATGCGGTCTGCAGAGGTACGTCAGTTTCCTTCAGGGCTCGTAGAAGCGTCTCGAAGTTTAACCGGAAGTGGGATATTTTTAATTCTAACTTTATATAAGTGTTCAAACATTATTTATAGCAATTTTGAAATTCTCGCATTCCACTGTTCCGACCAGTGAAAACAAATCGTAAAAAGTTATATTGCACTCCCCCCAAACCAGTTGTCAATTTTAATATCTTGGACGTCAATAAAAAATGATAATGTTTCAAATAGATTTTATTGGGTTGTCCGGAAAATAATGCAGGATTTTAAGTTTTCATTAAAAAAAATCTATATAAAATATTCTGTTTACGTTTACAGGATTACTCATTTGTATGAATGTCAACACTTATTAATCCTCTTCCAAATGATATTGTTTGTTTACCTCTGTAGCATTCCGCTACTTGGAAATAATTCAGTCATCCTTATAATGTCAAAGCGAGAATTTCGTACGATTTTCTTTTACGAGTTTAAACTCGGCCGAAGCGGAGCCCAAACGGCTAGAAACATTAACCAAGTCTGGGGCGAGGGTTGTGTTAATGAGTGCACTGTGCAAAGGTGGTTTAAAAAATTTCGGGAGGGAGATTTCAGCCTTGAAGATGAAGAAGGTCGTGGAAGGCCTTCCTCTCTTAATGATGATGTTCTGCGATCAGTGGTGGAAGAAAACCCCAAAACAACTGTTCGAGAACTTGCAGAGCAACTCAAAGTCAGTAAAACGACCGTCGCTGACCACCTCAAGGCGATTGGAAAAGTGAAATCGGAAAGGGCCCATTTTGTTGCATGACAACGCTCGACCACATGTGTCACGTGTAACGTCACAAAAATTATTGGAGCTTGGCTATGAAACTTTGCCTCACCCACCCTACTCTCCGGACCTCTCGCCTACTGACTACCATTTTTTTAGACACCTGGACCACTACTTACAACACATAATATTCAAAAATCAAACGGAACTGGAAAATGCATTTATTGACTTTATCAATTCTAAAAATTCTGAATTCTACTCAGACGGAATTAATAAGTTACCAACACGTTGGGAGAAATGTATTGAGAGTATGGAAAATTATTTTGATTAAAGAACATTGCTTTAAAGTAACTAGTTTCTTTTTTTTTGTTTAATACCAAAATCCTGCATTATTTTCCGGACAACCCAATAACAATCAGCGTGGGTCATGTCGCCGGGTCCTCGATTTTTCATCCAAACTTTTTTTTTATAATAGGTCAAAAATATAAGTGTCCTAGCGTCCTTACCAATGGGACACAGGATCGGGAAAAAACAAAATATTTTAAGTAATTTAAACACTTTTGCCAATGTGGTTTTTTGCCTTTTCGATTTTTCGTTACCACACGCTTCATATTTCCATACGGTAAGAAATAATAAGCAGGATGAAATTAAATAAGATTAGATATCCATACAAAAAGGTTAAAATTCAAAGATACCCTGTGTAAAATAGTCCAAAAAAATTCTTGGAATTGGAATTTATTTTGAGCATCTTTTAATGCCATCTAATACGTGATTTTTATTGCGAATAAAAATAAACATTTGTGGGCTGGATCAGCAGGTGGCAAATTTTTTCGTCTGACGTGCCGGTTGTTTCGCTTAAAAATTCCACTAGTCCTCTCAATTTTGTCTAAATTCGACTTTTTACCACGATTGCAAAGCTGAACCTCCCTTCTTTTATGCTATGCGAAAAATTAAATTTGAAAAGGAAAGACGAAATTAACAAAAAATTCTGAAACATTATTTTTCTAGTACTTATTTATTAAGAGGCCCGGCTTATGCCCGAATGCTTCCAAAATTTTGTTTTCAGAGGGTTTTTGGGATGTGAAATAGGAACAGAGATTTTTTTGCTAAGTCAAAAGGTATTTTAACTTAAAAACAGGAAAAGAATCGATATGCGAGCGAGTAGCTTTCTACCAAATGAAATACAATTATTAGGTTTCGTGGTCCACTTGACCAAATAAATTCTTTTCAATTAATTAATCTTTAATTAAGGTTTTTAGTTGAGATAAAAATGGCAGTGTCAAGAGCGGGATTCGAACCCACAATCTTCGGCTAGATACGCCGCTGCTCTACCACTTGAGCTATCGTGACCTCGATCCACTCGGACGCTAACTTCCCATCGCCCCTGTTGAATTTTCCCTCCTTTTTGTCATTTTTCAAATGCCGTTTAATCGGTTTGGATTCTCGGCGAAAAAATTAAACGGCCACGGAGAGCTTTAGCGAATTATACTTCATTTTGCTTATTATTTATTATTATTATATTAGGTTTCGTGGTCCGCTGGACAAAATAAATTCTTTTCAATTAATTAATCTTTAATTAAGGTCTTGGTTGAGATTAAAAAAAGTCAGTGTCACAAGCGGGATTCGAGCCCACGAATCCTAATGAAATACATTTGTTGACAGATGGACTTGGCAAGGTAAATTAAAATATTTTTTCATCAAAAACAATGTCGACATTCGTTTCTACGACTCCAAAACACCTCAATACAGATTTTTGTGAAAATGCCAAAAAATAACATTCTCATCGAATTTTTACGCTTTCCTTTGATTTTTTTTTTTTTAAAGCACAATAATAACCTTTCAAACGACTCCACTGATCCTTAAGAGACTTTAGTGTAGTTTAGAACCCTTCAGATTACACACTTTATATGGCATAAACCGTCTGTAAATCAATTAGAACCTGTCAAATAAAACAAAACGTTTGAATATTATTTGCCGAATTTATCCTTATTTTTCTCACTTATGAGGACGTTTGCTCCAAACCTTATTGAGATAGGCTGAAAGAAATCTGATTAAAAGCTTACTAACGAATATAATAACCTTCAATTTGGATGAAATCCAAAGTAGTTATGAGCTTTTTTTTTAAATGGGACACAGGACATCAGAAACAAACAGATGACCCAGGCCGATCCAGCCCCAAATAAATTGCTATAAAAATTCGAATTTAAGGACTTTAGAAAGTATTTAAAATTAATCTGATTTTTTCTATAAAGAACGTTATTTTAATCTAGAGACAGTAAATGGATCAATTAATCAAATTATATATCTAATCTCATTTAATGCAATCCTGCTTATTATTTTCTTATCCTATGTAAAAAAAAACCGTGGAACATGGACCACACAGGCAAGAAATTACATTGAAAATAATTCACTAGTTTACGTGGTCCGTGTGACTCATTAATATCTTTCAATTAATTAAGGTTTTTAGTTGAGATAAAAAAAAGTCACGAGCGGGATTCGAACCAACGACCTCCCAGATACGCCGCTGCTATACCACTTGATCCTGACTTTAGATTTGAAAAATTGCAACAAAAAAAAAGGGAAAATTCGAAAGGTGGGGTTGAGATAGGAAGTTAGTGTACGAAACTATGGAAATCACCATGAAATAGGAACATAGATTTTTTTTCCTAAGTCAAAAGGTAATTTAACCTAAAAGCAGGAAAAGAATCGATCTGCGAGCGAGTAGCTTCGTAACTAATGAATTATATTTATCAGGTTACATGGTCCACTTGACCAAATACATTCTTTCCAATTAATTAAGGTTTTTAGTGGAGACAAAAAAGTCAGTATCACGAGCGGGATTCGAACTCACGACCTTCGGCTAGATACGCCGCTGCTCTACCACTTGAGCTATCGTGACCTCGATCCACTCGTACACCAACTTCCTATCCCAACCCTACCTTTGAATTTTCCCTCCTTTTTGCCATTTTTCAAATGTCGAGTGGATCGAGGTCACGAAAGCTCAGGTCGTAGAATAGCGGCGTATCTAGCCGAAGGTCGTGAGTTCGAATCCCGCTCGTGACACTGCCTTTTTTATCTCAACTAAAAACCTTAATTAATTGAAAGTTTTAAATTTATACCTAAATTATTATATATATTTTTTATTATTTACTCTCTTCGGTGGGAACGCTCGGGCACGTGTCTAACATTTTTCGGCCTAGTATTATCATAAAAATTTCCATTGAAATCAGTAAAACAACGTGCGTAGTATGCGTTCACATATTAACTTCAGATTTTAAATCAAATCTAGAAGGAATACAACAGGTCTCTACTTCTGGGGTGCGCCTGTCGCTTCCAGGATGACGGGGGGGATGACAAATCAACTTTCAGACCACCCAAGCAAGTGAATAAGCATTAAGGACGTTCATCGTTTAGACTCTCTTAAGCTAGATCTTGTTTACTCGATTTATACATTTGAATTTAAATTTTACGCTGAATAAACATTGTCAAATAAGTATTATGACAAAAATAATTAGATGATGGTCAAAGCGAAACTTAATTAAAAGAAAGGCGATGAGGAAGGATGAATAGGAAAAGGAAGCGGATTGTTGAAGAGGCATTAAGAGGGCATTGGTGGATAATTATTTGCCGATCCCGAAGATTTATCACCAGTTAATCGTCCAACTATCTTTCTGAGAGGGGTTTAGTACTGTTTCGGCCGAGAAAAAAAAAAAAAAAACAATTGTCCCCGTTATTTTTATCACTAGGTATCTATCTTTGAGCGTGGGATGAGGGCAACCATTAACCACTGTCTGCAATACTTTGTCTGAGGATCGAATATATTGGATCTAGTATTGTTTAGTTGCCAAATGTAGCGGATGTTCCATTTTCATTTAATTCCGGAACAGAATGGAAAGCAATTCCAAGGACGAGAGCCCGTCTTACTGGACCCTCCCAACCAATAACGTATATCTTTATTTTTCTTGTCTCTGTAGTTTATTTTCCAACGAATTATTAACCATAAATCATACGGCACATGCATTAGCCTGGAGTGACGTCGACCTTATATTGAACTTTTATTCGCGCACGGATCATGGAACGGATCCCGTTTCCTCTTCTTCCGCCGAATTTCGTTGAAAATTACTCCGAATAATTCACTGTCTTGGACTAAACTCTGACTAATTTGTGCCAATCTGTTCCTGCCAAATAAATAAACAGATAAAGAGACGTAAATATTTTTTAAATCACGGTCCTTTTGCCTGCCTGGCATGGGTGACATGCACGAAACATCATTCCAAGCAAAACCCCATATTTCTTAGATAAAGCTGCAACAAATCGTGACAGAAGGGATTGGTGAAGTCATTGTACACCGCGACGTTCTTCTTAGCCGTCTTCATCCTAGTATGAGGATTCCACGGCAATTTTGTATCGAAATAGTCCTAAGTCGTGAGATTTATTTCTGAAGCCTGAGGGGTCATGGACCTTGAGTATGGAATTTGATCCTTATCGATCAACTTGGTCTACCAATCCTCTTTACAGTAAATATATATAAAAAACAGACTTAATCCACCAAAGACACCAAAAAACAAATATAAACAAATGCAACCCCACATTTCAAGATCTTATAAAAAAGACTTCATAGAAACAACAGGCACATTGTAGATAAAGTTTTTTACTTGTGGTTATCAATAAAGAAGAGCATGAGGATCTTTTGAACCTGGAGCGAAGAGAGGTTTGCTATGATTCTCGCTAGGTAGAGTATTTACTGCTACTTAGAGCATTCGAAGCTTAAATCGCGGACTGTCTACTGCGGTACATCCATTCATAAAACCTGCGGACAACCCTAACCCCTGGTGACCCCGGTAGGGTTGAATATGGGTCTTGATGAGTACCGTGACCGAAAATCCGACGAGAAAGTACTCTCCTGCCTTAATTTTTTTTCATCTCGAAAGTAGACAAGAACAGAATAGTTAAAATACACAAATTACCATGGTTCCCTTCATGTGAGAAGCAAAGGTCCCCTGGGAATACGTAACATCTATATAGGAGTATTTACTATTCCATCCAAAATAGTCACTGAATGCGTCCAAAATCTTTTAAACTTGGGTGAACGCCAAAACCTGATGTTATCTTGGTTAACGAAAAGGCAGACAAACTGGCTAGAATCCATGCCCCCAAACCTATACTCGATATGACAAACACAACCAAAGAATCCTCCGTCTCATAATGGAACCTAAAAAAGAATAATAAACAGAAATGGATCACCTATAGAAGTACCAGACACAGCACTCATCAAAACTGGCTATAGTTAGGGAGGACTTAACTCCGAGTGGTGATAGGACTACCGTGCACTGGCATCTGAGAAAATTTAATGATGATTCCCATTCGTAGTTACAATGAGGAGGGGGAAACAACCACTCAACTTCGATAGTGACCTTAGATACAAAGAAAACCCAGGAAAAGGAATTGTAGCAAACATTGTCAATGACCTTGTTAAGGAAGATCAAGCTGATTCCATTGAACTAAGGAAATAGAGTGAAATTAACCAGAAAGCTGCAGAGCTTGGAGAACGTAAGCCCCCCTCCTAGATTTCCATAATCATCACCATCATCATCAACCCAGCGAGAATGGGCACCATCGCTATTTAATAAATCAATGAACATTAAAAATAGTCGATAAAACTATCCTTCATTACAACATTGTAGAAAGGATATTGTACAACCCGCAGAAATTGATTAAAACAAGTTAATATTGATTTCCATCTATCCCAAAATTACGAAACGTGTGAAAATTACTGTCATAGTAAAGGGCGAGAGCTGAAAGAAACCATCTGCGAGGGGAGGAATATATTGTGATCCAAAAATAGTCTGTTAACGTCGACGTCCTAGAAATACGATCCGAATTGGGCGCAGAGGCAGATTTCCTGTCATCCCAAATAGTGAACCACTTTCCATAAAGCCTATGTTAATTTTGACAAATATTTCGTTGTTGTTTTTTTCCTTCCCTCTTTTATGTTTGGCTGGCTGAGTGAAATACGTCAGGCGACGGCTGACAGGGAGAAATTCATCTTCTGCCAGGCAGTGTGAAACGGTCACTTAATTATGAATGGGAATCGACAAATCCAGCGTTTATAAAAAAAAAGTAAAGGAAAAGTTTTTAAGTACTCAGTGACCATTTTTAGTATAATAACTGCTCTTTTCATGAAATGAAAAAAAATTTGTCCAAATTTTTTTGGACAGCAAATAAAAAAGAGATTTACCTAAATGTTAAGATTTCTTCTTGGGTCTGCGGCGTGACGAACCTGAAATTTGATCGTTGCTGATTTGTCTGTCAGATGGCAGATTATTTTCGTTGCCCAAGGAGTTAAAATGAAAACGCGCTTTTGGCTATTGTCTGTTCGGCTAGGGCATCAAATTTGTGGAATTTTTTGGGAAACAACCAAAATGAGATATTTGTCAGCCCTTTCATCCGTAAAGTATTAAATATACAACAAACTTTTTTTTAAATTAATATTTTTTATATTCGTTTGCAACTCAAAACCCTTTTTACAAATTAAATTCACGTATTTGCGAACTAAATTCACACTTTTGCAAATTAAATGCACCCTTAGGTAAATCAAATTCACCATTTCTGCAGTCGTCGATAAATTCGAATTCTTGTTATTTAAATTTATCATTTGACTTATTGAACTAACACGTTTTCAAAACAGATTCACCCTTTTGCATCTAAAATCCATGTTACTGCAAATCAAATTCACAATTTTGCGGATTAAAATCACACATTAACAAGTTTTTTGAAATTTTTACTCTGTTTTTCATTATAGATTTTTTCCTATGTAATGAAAAATATTAATACAATTATAATTAATATTATAAAAATATTTCACCAAAAGGTTGAATTTGATTTTTTAAACTGCTAATTTAATTTGCAGAAGGTTAAATTTAATTGGAATTTTCTTTTTAATGTTAGAAATGTGATTTTTTTCTTTATGAGGGTATTTCAACTAGGAGGATGGATGAACCTTCCAGGTGTCGTTGTTTTTGAAAAAAAATCCGTTTGAAATATATTAGGTTTGAATGCATAAATGTGAAAATCTATGCTTTTTGAGAGTCCAATTTTTTACATTTACAAAAAATTTTAAACTAAAAACAATAAAAATCTCATTTGTTTTTATACATAAATTTCTATATAATTTTGAACATTAATTGTAATTGATTTTCTTGTCGTCTTAGGTTTTTGTTTATTTCAAATGTAAGCGTTTCATTTTACGTCCTTTTATTTCCTACCATTTTCTAGGCTATTTTATTTTTTAAATAAATGGTTTTGTAAGATTAAGAAAGGCTAATTTCAAATTAAAAACATTAATTTGCAGTTAAAAATTGTTAATCAGGAATTGTGTAATATATGATTATTTAATTGATATGAGAAATTGAATTTTTCACTTTTGCAATGTATACTTTTTGCCAAAATCAGTGGACCATGAAATTATTTCAGGTATTTCATTTCGAGTCCGGTTAAATATTATTTATCACTCCATTAAAGAGTTTATATAGCGTTGCTGGATTTGAACAAAAAAAAAAATCTAGTGTGTGAAGATAAATTATTTTCAAGTTTATGCGGCAGTATTAATTAATTGTCTTCTTGACATTTGTCGTGTTATAAATCACCCTGCTCGGTGTACTTTCGGTTCAATTAAAAGCTGAACCTACTTTCTTCCTTATGACCATTACGTGTAATATATAATAATAATATCCGACATTTTTATAACCAATTTAGTAATAACTCAAGACTGATGTACGAGGATGAAATTTGGAGAGACTGAAAATTCGTCAATGGAGGTGTTAAATTAACACGGGAGAAGAGGTTTACACCTGCCAGCTCGAAAATTTGTTTATAATCCCGCAAATTACATCCGTTCGCTTTCGTAAATCAAATTCACCCTTTTGCTTTCGTTCGCTAACCGAATTTCACCTTTTTTTTACAGTTGTGCAAATTAAATTCATCCTTTTGCAAATTATATTCATTCTCTTCCCCCTTTTGCGCATCAAATTTACACTTTTGCAAATCAAATTCACCGTTTTCCTAATCAAATCCATAATTTTGCCAATCAAAATCATATTTTTTGCTAATCGAAGTTACCTTTTTTTACAGCCGAGCAAATTAAATTCATCCTTTTGCAAATTATATTCATTCTCTTCCGAATCAAATTCACCCTTTTGCAAATCAAATCAACCTTTTGCACATCTAATTTACACTTTTACAAATAAAATTCATCGTTTTGCTAATCAAATCCATATTTTTGCTAATCAAAATATAATTTTTTTGCTAACCGAATTTAACCTTT
>CM077101.1:16650668-16686238 GCA_039619505.1 Cimex hemipterus
CACACACACACACACACACACACACGCACGCACACACACATGCATACATACGTACATACATATATATATATATATATATGTATGTATGCAGTTGATCGAAAGTTTATTGGATTTTTTTTATTGTATAAAACAAAGCTGATATTGGTTTTCTGCGCCCCAAAAACTACTAGTAAAGTCTAACTTTTGTCTAGCAAATTTGTCGCTTTCCAGTCTGCGATTTTTTATTTTTAAATGAAAATCACAAAAATGCTGATAAGTCGTAAACTACTCCAAGAATCAACAGGTAAATTATACTGGAGTTTAAGCCACTGTAAACTGCACGTAATGGCACAAGCAGGCCGTCCGTAAATAAATAAATTAGAACCGGAGATATAAAATAAAACGTTTAAAGATTATTTGTTAATTTTAATTAATCAAGGTTTTTAGTTGAGATAAAAAAAGCCAATGGCACGAGCGGGATTCGAACCCACGATCTTCAGCTAGATACGCCGCTGCTCTACCACTTGACCTATCGGGACCTCGATCCACTCGGCCGGACGTCAACTTCCTATCTCAACCCCATCTTTTGAGTTTTCCCTCCTTCAGTAGAGCAGTGGCTATCTAACTGAAGATCGTGGGTTCGAATCCCGCCCGTGCCATTGACTTTTTTACCCAACTAAAAAACCTTAATTAATTGTAATGTATTAATTGGTCAAGCGGACCACGAAATTAGTGAAGCTAATTTTAATCTTAATTCCCTCGCGTAGAATAGCAATTACTCTAAACTTTGTTGAAGAAAGAATAAATTGTAAAACTGTTGCCCAAATGTTTCTAAAATTTTCTTTTCAGAGGATTATGTAGAAACGAACATCGAATTTGGTTTTTCTTAAAAAAACCAACTTATTTTAACAGACAGTTATAACCAACTTAAAGATCTTAAGATCCCACGTCCTTTTTGAGATAGGGTAAAATAAAACTGAAACATCCCAGCAACTGTAATAACGTATTTCAATTAATTATTCTTTTTATGTAAGGTCTTGGTTGAGATGTAAAAGCTAGTGTCACGAGCGGGAATCGAGAAGGTCATGGGTTCGAATCCCGCTAGTGACACTAGTTTTTTCATCTCAACCAAGACCTTACATAAAATGAATAATTAATTGAAACAAGTAATTTGGTTAATTAGGCCACTAAACATAAATGGATTAGTGTAATAACCTTGAAATTGGATAAAATCCGAATGAGTTTTGAATTTTTTTTAAGTGCGGCACATGACATCAACAAATATGACCCTGGCCGAGCCAACCCAACGATATATATTTTCTGTTTCCTATAAAAAATCCTATTTAACGACTTTAAAGGGTGCTTAATGTGAATCCGAATTTTTTTCGCTACAAAAAGAATGTTATTTTAACCTAAAAACAGTAAAAGAATCTATCAATCAGATTATACAAACACATTTATAAATTATTTTTCATATATATTTATTATGTTCGCCTGTAGAAAGTGCTTAAAATGAATCTGATTTTTTTATATGAAAAAACTAACCATAAAAACCTTACCTACATGCACACCACCGGCAAAAGTACTCAACAAATCCCCTCGGCTGAGGCAACCCAAAAATATTTATTTTTTCTTTCCTATAAAAATTAGTATTTAACGACTTTAAATGGTGTTTAAAGCGACTATGAATTTTTTTCCCTATAAAAAGAATGTTATTTTAGCATAAAAGAATCAACTAATCAAATTATGTACCCATTTATACACACCATAAATTATTTGTCATTTATTTTATTTATATTCATATTATTTATTTATACATTATTTTTCATAAATATATATAAAATATATCATTTAATGCAATCCTGCTTATTATTTTCATACCCTAAGTAAACGGATAGATCTATTTAACTATACTATACGTGCACAGAAAAGGCTCGTGGTTGATAAAGCCCAAAATGTCCATTTTTGCTTCCTATAAAAATCCGTATTTAGGAACTTTAGAGGGTGCTTAAAACGAATCTGAGGTATTGGTGGAAATAAAAGTCGGTGTCACGAGCGAGATTCGAACTCATGACCTTCGGCTCAATACGCTGCTGCTTTACCACGTGCGCTATCTTGAATTCGATCCACTCGGACACAAACTCCCAATCTCAAGCTACGTTTCGAATTTTCCCTCCTTTTTACCATTTTTCAATCGGACCACGAAATATAACGGGGTTATTTAACCTTTTTCTTTTTATTATTATTTTCTTATGCTAAGTAAAAAATTAAATATAGAAAATACCAAAAAGTACATAAATTGCTTTAAATATTTTTTATTCTTTCCTCCTACAGCCCAATCGGTGAAACCGCTCGGACCGGTATCTAATATTTTTTGACTTGGTATCACCATCAAAAAAGTTGTTTGATATCAGTGTTTGTCCACATGTTCAATTGCTCTTAGTTTTCCCTTAATTATTTAAAACGGAAAAAATTCCAATGCCTTTTTCAAAGCCGATTAGAAAAGAAGACAGATTTTTATTATTTTTCTCACTCGTTTAAAACCAATGAGTATTTAATTTACTGTCACACATTTCAGTCGATAATCTCGAACTATCGTCAGGAACGGAAGTTGAAGGAGAAGAATGTTCGATGTCAACTTGTCAAAGGGGCGGTGTGATAAATCGAAATGCTCCTATCCGTCTAAGGGCGTAATATTGTCTTTAGGGTCGTATGAGTGGTCAACAGACACCAAACGCCCTCGGCTGGTGTCTTTCCAATAAAGCCTCACGCGACAGGTCATTTTTTAAAATGTCACCACACCTTAAGTGCCACTTTGAGAGAATGTCAGCACGGATGCAATTACTTGTGGAACTCTCTAAAAGAAGGAAGCTAGAAAAAGCTGCACACAGAAAGAGGGCTTCAAGAGGAATAACGCACCGTCGAGGGAATGCGACAACTTTTGTCATTATGTCCTCTCCTAGAAACAACCTTTCGTATGTTGTGACTCCCGTAGAAATACATCTAATCGATAGAATATTTGAGATCACTAAACTCGCCTGCCCTACATATTTTTTAAATATAATTCTTTATTAATATTTCATTATTATTTTACTAATTGTTGTATTAATTAATTGAAGTTTTTTTTTACTCCCTCACGACCCAAGTATGTTCTAACATGAATCCCCACAATACATAATTCATACGATACGAAGAGAGAGAGAAAACCTGCTCTTTAGTGAATAGTGAAATCAATAAAAGGCACATATATTTTAGGTCAAACAAACATCTTCACTTGGTGCAACTTTAATAGTAAACTTGTCATTGATGTCATCCTCACTGAGCAATCCCTTAAATCTTATCTTAAAACTGGGTTTATGTAGGGGGCGTCAGTGGCCGTAACGGTAATGCGTTGGTTGGCACTGTAAGGTAAAGGTCGTGGGTTCGAATCCAGCAGCTCTACATACGAACCCGGCATACTTACAAATGGGCTTTTTTTTCAAAAACACCGGATCCCTGAGGGTTGATAGGACCCTGCAAACCCTCATTTAAAACGTATATATATATATTTATGAGAGAGAGAGAGAGAGAGAGTGAGAGAGAGTGGGTGAGAGGGAGGCAGGGAGGTATATATACCCTCTAACAACTAAAGTAACCTTTTAATCTTTTACTTTTTTTTCGTAATGCATACGACCATACCAAACTGGGTTTATGTAGGGGGCGTCAGTGGCCGCAACGGTAATGCGTTGGCACAGTAAGGTAAAGGTCGTGGGTTCGAATCCAGCAGCTCTACATACGAACCCGGCATACTTACAAATGGGCTTTTTTTTCAAAAACACCGGAACCCTGAGGGTTGATAGGACCCTGCAAACCCTCATTTAAAACGTATATATATATATTTATGAGAGAGAGAGAGAGAGAGAGAGTGAGAGAGAGTGGGTGAGAGGGAGGCAGGGAGGTATATATACCATCTAACAACTAAAGTAACCTTTTAATCTTTTACTTTTTTTTCGTAATGCATACCACGTCAACAATCTTTTTAAATACCCAAGAATGTATGGTTGAAGTTTGTTTAACAGGGGTCTCTGAATAGATAATGGATCGTGAACGCGAAATCGCAGAAATGCATTATGTAGGAGAGCGAGCCCATTGATCTCTCTTTTTAGACCGGGACAGCTAGGCTGTGGCTTCTTTTTTTCTTAATGTCGCCCAAACTGCGTATTCAGGCCAGCCTTTTGCGGAAGTACCCCGACGTCAGGAACAGTGCTAAGATTGATACGACGGAAGTTTTCCTTCTATTCAAAGGGTGATGTCATCATCCAGCTAATTAGAACGAGGATAGGCGCCTCCTGTTAAGCTACTTTTCGTAATTACTCAACGATATAATTCTAGCCCCGGTGTAAACATTTCACGAGCAAAGACGTAAGCCGTGGGAAATTAATCTTAGCTTAAGAGAAATTGTTTGTAGTATTAAAACAAAGGGAGTTTTATTTAAGTATACAAATCATCGATAGATCACCACCTAAATCAACCAAACCATTAAGTGATTATTAGGAAAAAAAGTTTTGTCATCACAGAAAACACTACATGTAAAATTTCTTCAATTTTTGTGCACTGGTCTATTTGTTTCTTGGCTGTTTATTATTGTTGGAAACGGGAGGATTAGGTGATTCTTAGTCAGCTCTAACTAGCTATTATGTACCTTCTTATGAGCTAGCTCTCTAATTTTGTGAACTGTTTCTGGATTACGTCTCTAACATTTTGTAGCAAATGAAAAAGTAAGTATTTAACTTATAAGAGCTTTGTGCAAGTTCTTGGACATCTCGGTGGCACTCTTGAAGGTGGCACATACAACGGCATTTGACCCTTCGCGATATGGGCAATGACAAGGGCTAGTGCGCCGTATAATCTGCAACGCGTGCGATGCGGAAGGAGTAGCAGATTTCAGTGAAATGGGATCCAACCGTTTGTAACCACATAATCTGCAAGCTGATCGCGCGGTATCGAATCTTCTCCCCTCGTGGTGTAAACAAGTCGCAACTGATCCGTGCAAAGTCAATGGAAGTTCCTTTCTTTGCGATTTCTGAATCCACTCGCGTGAATCGCTTGCTTGCTGTATAAACAGGTCGCAAGCTGATCCATGCAAATTCAATGAGAGATCCTTTCTTCGCAACTTCAGCTTCGTCTAGCGCCATATCGCTCAGCATCACTCTGCACCCATCGCAATATAAAAATGTCGTAAGCTGATCCATTGCATAGTTTCCTTTCGTTGTAATTACAGTTTCTACTCGCGCGATATAACTTTGGCTCGCAGTAAAATCACATCACACGATTAGTCATGCAAAGTCAATGGCAGTTAATTTATTTTCACAGGCAGAATGTTTGAAGTCCTTCATGGGTTGGAACTCCAGTCCAGAGGTTTTCCTTAAGATTTTATTTATTTCGATCCATAGCCCTCTTTTTTCAAAGGGAAAAAATTAAAACCTGTAGAAATTGAAAGTTGAAAGAGTTATTCGGACACCACCTCAAATAACTTTTCATATCTTTGCTATATTTTGTATATTAATTATGAGATGAAAAAACGGATTTTTAATGAACCAATGACATTTATATTTGAATTTTGGTCACACACACACTCCCATCAAATTAAAATTAGTTCGTCACTGATTGTTTTTGACAGACATTGAGAATTATGGTCGTGACATCCACCACGGTCTGGTCTCCGTGAGTCAGTGACCGTAATCGACATAACTAGAAAATTTCTCTTCTCCAAAACCGTTCTACGTAGGTTTTATTTTAAAAACGGTCGCCACGGCAGTTTTCATGATAAATAGGACGGAAATTATGAAATACTGTTTAAAACGAACAAGGAGTTGCACAGGCAAAAAATTGCATATTTAACGTTTCATCTGGGCGTAATTTGGGTCCTAACATCCTTTTAGGAAAGGTAAACAGCTCGCAATAATAAACAAACCATCAAGCCGGCCGATCTGGAGCGTGTAAACAAGCTGGATTCGTTTATAAATCCAATTTTGACGATAAAAAGTGTAATTTAACATATATATCATAGAACATTAGTCATTACTAGATATAATATTATTATTAGCATGGAATTGAAATTTATTTGATTTATTATTATCACTGTCATTTTAAAAATGTTTCATATCTTTTTTTTTTTTTTTTTTTTGTAGAATTTTGGGAGATAACAAATTGGAAAAAATCCACCCTAAGGCCTTCGCATCAATACCAAGATTAAAAAGACTGTAAGTACGACTTTTTTTTCACTGAATTATTTTTTAGATGTTTAGGAAAATATTGCCAAAATGCTTAATATTAAACGATGAGATATAAATAAGCCTTGGGATAGCAGACGACCTCCCATTGACCCTCTACATAGACAATGGAAACAGTTACATTTTTTGATCAGGTTTTGACATTAGACAATAGAGTACATTAATTTTGGTCATGCGATTCTATTTCGAACACGTATTTGATAAAAATCCCAACATGCTGCACACCCTATTTAAAACCGCAAAATTTTCTTTTTCTATCTTAAGAACTACACTTGGTTCTGCAATAGATTTAATTTCTAACCATATAAGAAGGAACATGGAGGAGTGTCAATTAAAAGAAATGTTTTGTTTACTGCACGGATCTCTGGTTGTAAAGGGCTGGTAAAGGGTGCATACAATGCGATACCGCGCGATTGAAGGTGAAAACGGACAGAAAGTAGCTGACGCTTCATGGAACGCGGTATGAAAGCTGTTTACACTTCCCGCTATAGAGTGCGATATCGCGTGGTGAGCTTGATGGACACACAAATCTTTTGTGCTTCATGCAATCTGACCGAGATTTTTTATCATAACTCTATAAAATAATAATTATTCATGTTTGTGACAGCAAGGTTCCCTACATCCTCATATTCTATGTCTAATAAATAAATATGAAAATTATATTAAATATAAAATTAATTTCTTAAATATTGCGCTGAAAACATTGAAACTTAATTGTGATTTATAAATTATACTTAGTTCAGGCTAGACTTGCTTGGCTTTGCTTTCCTCTGTCCTGTGGTGTTTTCAGCATTGTGCCCGGCAACCTGAAAAGCAAAACTCGCACCTCGTGCATTCCTTTTTTCAATCCTTTTCCTACTGCATATTTTCTGTGGTCATCTAACTCTTGGATTCCGAAGAGGTTTCCAGACACCAAATAATAAAGCATTCAGGATTTCCATGCAGGATTTCCCTGTGCGCAGGATCTCCGTAAACACCCTTGGCGTGTTTATGGAAGATCGGAGAAGGAAGCGTAAAACGTGCGAGGATGCCCACAGAGTCCCATGAATACGAGCAGGGTTTGTTGGCATTTGTGTCAGCCAAGGACGGCAGGGGTTAGGGAACCAGATCCAGTCTGCAAAGAAAGTGGATGGTGCATGACCAACTGAACTACTGAACTGAAATGTTAAGGACAGCTAGGATCCCGTTCCAGCGGCCTTTTGCCCACTAGTGGCGCCACTGTTAGAGCGTCTTAGGAGACTGAACAAAAAAGAAGACCACAGCCTGCAATGTAGCAAATACGATTCGAGCGAATCCTGAAAGGTCAGCTTGTGGAGCCCTGGGACGGCAATTCCAGCGGCTCGGAGGGGTGGTTGCCTCTTGGAGGATCTCGTCGTAGAGATGCCGCAGAATAGGGGTATATCATTCTCTCGGAATTAACTTGGAATAACCGATAGGGACGGTTGGCTCCTGGAGTAGAGAGGTTGTAACCTGAAAAGGTGAGCTTCGAAATCCCTGGGAATAGCCAGGCCAGGAGAATGCACAATGTGGGTGCCTCTTGGAAAACAGATCGTTCTGCGATTATCCGTGCGCGGAGGAGTGCTCCTAACTGGCGAATCTAAACGTGTTATAAGGCCTATGTACCAGGTGCTCAAGCTAAAGAACCTCAATGTTAAATGACATTGCGACCCCAGCGGGAAACATAAATGATGTAGAACAGGCCCAAAGGCACTACTGGGTCTGACTTCACTCGTGAGTTTTTTGTTTGAGTTATTCAAATTTATTTCGGCATCTTCAGTGAACTTTTTTTCTCGCAAGTTTCTGTATTATAGTGTTTGTTTTGTATCCGTTTTTTTGCAATGTTTGTTATATTCCTGTAGTTCTTTGTTGTAGTTTTCTGTGTTGAGTGGGATTGTTTTTGGCTATGTATCATGTGTCACAGTTCTGAAAGTTGCAGTGGGTTTTCCTTATATTTTGAAATCGATTTTTTCGTATTTCTGTTTTTATCCATGCTATTTGTGCTTGAAAGGTTTTCCAATAGTTATGCGGCACACGGTCGGGTGCATAGATGTGGGCAGATGTTGACCACTTCCTACGGACGGATTCAGCAGGAAAAACATTGTAGTAGATAAGCGTCTTCTACACCAAACCTCACACTGACTACTTGTGAGCGGAGTGTATCGCTCCTGTCTGGAGAATCTGAACGTATGATAAGGCCATGTGCCAAGTGCGCACGTTAAAGAAGTGTCCTCTTGATGACATTGCGACCAAATGGGAAGCATATGTCCTGGGTGTTATATCCACAAGAATGAATCTTAACCTTTGTATATTCGGCAATTGCTCTTTTTCCCCAGGGTCCCTGGACCTAGGAGTGTTCTTTACTATCCGTATTTTCGCTCCACGCCATAAACACTCAATCACACCGCCTGCAGTGTAAATGCTCTCTAACGATCAGAGATCCATGTTTCGTTGTTGTTAACACCCCTGTAAGAGCTTAGTTTGTTACCCAGTATCTCTTCTAATCCAGGAAATAATCCATTATGCTAAACCATAATACCACTGGAAGGTCCGACTTTGTGAAGGGATTAGAAATCATAAATCTGAGGCAAGATGAATGAGACGAGCTCGCCTTTCGAAGGGAGCGCGTTAAATAAGCCATTTGCAGCCCAAACCTGAATATCTCTCTTGTATTGACGTTTTCGGGTAAACCTGGAAGGAGTGCGGTTAGGCTAACGGCTTTAACTTTTTATGACCCTTTTATATAACTTGGCCGAGTTGAGAAGAAGAGGCTGTATTATCGAAAAATAGGATATTGATGAACTATCTCCAGCACAACGTCCCACTTAGCATAGATTTAACGGCGGTTCTAAATTTCACCCTCGGAAAACAACTGCGTCGGAGCCAATTTTGGATCTGGATCGATTATTATGTGGGCTAAGTTTACGGTTATGTGTCGAATAAACAGGAAAAAGTACTAAACAAAAATTAACAAGCCTTTCTGATAAAACCTCATCTTTCTCCGTGTTATTGTGGGGGGAAAAAACATGAAAAGTAACTTTAAAAATTACTCGTTTTAATTAGAAGAGTTCAAAATATTAACAGTTGTTGATTCAAAACAGCTAATTTCATCCCTTTGATCATGGTGAGATGGTGAAAAACATAATATACTTCCGTCGACACGACCACAACCAAACAAAATACGATGAGTAGAAATAATGATTTTTTCATTAAAGCAGCGGGACACGCGAAAAAATAAAATAGAGAATGAGAACATTGTGGGGGGGGGAGTTGCGTGTATGATGAGTGGTAATGCCTTTATAAGTAGGCAATCTTGTCTCTTTGAAAACACGGGCCTTACGACATTACCATTATCCCGGCCGGCCTGTTAAACCCTGCTATTACTCTGAACTGACGTGTACAATCAAGTTTTTACTACTATCGGGTAGATTCTATAAAAAAAAAATTCCGCTTGGGAAAGAGGAAAATCAGGATACTTCTTTTAAAAATTTTCGATCGTTTTTAAGGGGGTAGCAATTGGTCGATAAACCTGTAGCCTGGCTTTTTCCCATAATTATTTCAAGCTCATTTTGGCTTTTGGCCAACATCACTTGTGGATTTGGGGAACGAAAACGGCCAAAATACAACTTTACCATTCCCCAGACCTCAACAACAAATCTGCCTAGCCTAGGTTGAATGATTGTTTCGTATGAAACAGAGCCAGTGAAGATGAGGTTAAGTTTTTGACTGGATGGCTTGGTAGTATCCCACTGTCACACTCCGTATGTCCAAAATGGCCGCAGTCATGCCTTCTATAGAGTTAATTGAGTTTTCCTCCTTAGTATTTTGTTAAGGTGTCTCTTAAGTCGTGTTGCAAATCTTTCCAGCAGCGTTTATGTTTTGAATGTCCAAATCGCATGGTATTTCACTATCATTAGGATACAGAAATAGAATAATTGGAGTCCTTCTTAGTTGGAAAATATCTTTAACATATTTCTTATGTAAACATTGCCAGGATCGAAGCAGTTTCAAAGTTAACAAGGATAAAATCGCATTAACTGAAATACGCTTTTAACTCAATAGTAAACGAGAGGGGGGGCGTCGGCGTAAGGGTCACGAGTTCGAATCTCAGCGGCCATGAATTCCCAACTTCTTTTAGGTGTCATAAGATCCTTTTAATTCCCGACATATTTTTTATTTTTTTAATAATATACTGGTTTTTTTTCAGGTCTATGCAAAACTGTGGTATAGTTGACGTTCCGTGGGAGGCTTTTTATCCTTTGAAACACTTAACATCTCTGTAAGTATTTTGGGACGTGTAACTATAATTTACAATCTTATATTTTGAGAAGCAGAACAGACACACAGTTGACTTCGAGATTAATAGCGGAATAACAGCGAATTTAATGTTAGGAGCTGTTGAATTGTCTATGGAGTTTTGTGATTCGCCGCTTTGAGCAACTCCCAGTCTCCCTGTACCTTTGAATAGTCCTTGAAGCTGATAAATAATAACTGCCAAGGGGAGGAGCGATGTAGCGCAATGATTTCCCTGTAAAACAATCAAAATTAACAGGTTAAAGAAAAGTGCGAGGCTAAAAAAAGTCTGGAAATAAGGACATCCTAACCTCTACATATTTCCTTTTTTATATCTCTTGCCTGGCCAACATATACAATAGCGGTGAAATCCTCTTAATCACCTTTGTGTAAGACAGACGCGGGTCTCACAGACCTTTACTCAGTATATGCTGTTCATATCCCTTCCTATTCCGACAGCTATATAAGCTAAGGGCACTGCGATTCTATCCTCTACCTCTCATTATAGCTCTATAACCTCATCCTTCCTACGAAAAACGTCATCCGCTACCTCGGATTCGTCCTTTGAGACGAAGTAATGCAGCTCGAGGCTTTTCTACAATATCGAACAGGCTTTTGAATCAGTCTAGCACATAGGTTTAATATGAAAGGTCATCTATCCCTGGCCTATAGGAACTTTAGGTCTAATCTCGTCAACAAGTCTAGTCACAGTAGGTTGACAGCCTTCTCGAATAGAAGGTTGCTGCAGATTCATGTGCTCCTTGGAAAGTCGAAGTCTTGTTGAAGCAGTAGTGACAACTAGTGGAAACTTTAGTTAATCACAAGCAGCCACCACTTTATTAACCTTGGCTCCTGAGAATGGCCGGTGTTGCTTTGGAGATGTTGCGCAATATGGCGTATATTGATGAGGTAGCAGATGGTGGTACCTGGTAGAAAGCGTAGGTGCTCGAATAGTTCTTGAGCGAGCAACGAATGCGATGAATTGCTCTTTTAGTGTTGTGATCTCGTCGGCAAGTCCAGTCAATGTAGGTTGAGACCCTGCTTGAATAGAAGATTGCTGCACATTCATATTACATGCTGCACATATCAAATGCTTGGTAAGCCGAAGAATTGTTGAAGTAGTAGTGACAACTAGTGGAAACTTTAGTTACCACCGAGTGATTCCGGCTCCCAAGAAAGGCCAGGGTTATGTCGTGCGGCGTGGCGGGTGTTGAGCCGGATGATGGTACCTGGGTTTCAGACCATAGGGGATGGAAGCACAGAAGCATTATATGGGTCTTGACAGATTTACTGTCCTCTTTGCAGACGTTGTTTCATTTGGAAAGCGACTGGCATTTCAATCTGAATAGTGATGGGGCCATTGAGACAGAATGAGACTCCGCTTCTTCCCGCAGCTAACATAATTAGCAGTTAAATTAGAACTGGGCTTACCGGAGCGTCTTCCAGCTCGAGCTGGCCTACTCTTCCCGTATTTCCGGCTTAAAAAGAAGCTGAGAGCGACACTTTGTTCGTATTATTGTGAACAACGTCTCCTTCAGAATGAACTTACTCTTCAGACGGTCCCAGTTTTTCAGGCTAACTCCTTTCATATCGATTAATAGTAAAGTCTGTTTTTCCTTCAAAAAAGCTAGATGGTCGATCAATGATAGATATTTATTGATGTGGAGGAGGTCGTTGACAGATTTTACAGTGGTTGGAAATATTGAAGTTTAATCTAAAGTGCAGCAGAACGATCAAAAAGTCGAGGAAAGAAAGAGACTTGGATTCATTGGATACTGGACGTTTCTTTGCATCGCAGAGTTCAAATTCCTATATTCTCGTTTTGAATATTCAAAACAATTTGTCGGTGGGGGCATGATTTGTATGCTTCTACATGAGCATTTTTTTCTATGAACAACCATATTACAATCTTCTTAAAAGGACATGGTAATTTTTAACCTCTCACTTCCCTCTCTTTGGCATTCCGTGCCCATGCTCATTCATAGTGCTCACAAACCTCCAACTATACACCTACAGACCGATCAGCCTTCTTTTTCAACCTTAAATTCTCTCCTTAATACTTCACTAGCCTCTGTTCAACGAACTGAACATTCCTTTTGTCCGATCCTGCTTCAGAAACCGTGAACACACTTACTCGATGCAACGCCATGCGACGCTACCTGATGCCTGGTCACGGTTTGGTAGGGTGTGCACATCTATCCGAAGTCAAGCGCACAGTCACGTACAGTCACACAGCGTGTATCGCACTAATCACGATCATAATCGCAACGCCTCTTTTGTCCTTAATGCATTATTTTGAGCCAAACCGTGTAATAAATTGTTAGTTACATTTAATTTTAACAATTTCAATGTTAATATCGGAATGGCATTCCCGTGTTTTGATCAATTTTCTACCAAAACATTAAAATTACTTAGAAAACTAATGAATTTTTTTATATCGGTTAATTTGGTTTATATTAAAATAAGAATGTTCTAATTAACCTAACGACAAGGGAGGCCGTGGTAGCCGAGTGGTTAAGGCGTCTGACTGTCGACTAGTAGACCCCCCCGCGATCGTGGGTTCGATCCCCACCGTCGCCTCTGGAATTTTTCTGTCGCCAAAGGGGACCGGTGGCCGCAATTAAAAAGAAAACACGGCCCTCATCAATGGAAGGGGCGGGACTGGATCTCAGCGACCCTGAATCAGGTCCCAACTCCCTTCAAAAATGAGTTTCTTCGATTGAAGAACCCCGGTACAACGGGGGCTGAGGTTCACTTTGTGTTGTGAGCCCTCCCTCAAAAATGGAGCCATGGTATAGTGCAATAAGCTCAACAGCTGCAGTGCTCAGGAGGGAACTCTTCCAGTCCCTGGTATCCATCCATCCACATCCAATATAACGATAAAATTACATATACAATGTATTGTGTTGTGTATTTGTAAATAAACTACAAAAAAATATGGGTGTCTTGATGTGACGCTACTCGAAGAAAATGGTATAATTTTATGAGCAAAACCGTGTAATAAATCGTTAGTTAAATTTATTATATCAAAAAATTGTTTTAAGGTGTTTTGATCAATTTTCTACTATACCTTTTTTTTAATAAAAACTAATGAACTTTGATCTCGGTTAATTTGATTTATATTAAAATAAGTTAGTTGTAATTAACAGAACGGGGGTAATACAATTTTATGGCAAATTAGGCTTTGGATTTGCGTCCGGTAGCATCGGGTAGCGTCGCTTGGCGTTGCATCGGGTAAGCGTGATTCTGGCTTTAAGCCGGGAACACACCCGACGCAAATCCAAACTCCGATTTTCCATAAGGTTGCATTACCCCCGTGCACATCTACCCGACGCAATGCCACGCTAGCCTACCCGACCGCTCTGCGATCCCCTCCGTACGTATTTTCGTCGGTTCGCATCGAATACAGTGTAACAAAAAAAAAAAACCGGGCACTCAAATTTTTATTCAAACTACATGTATTATTGTCGGTATATTAATTACAATATACTTATTTTAATATAAGCCAAATTAACTGTGATTAAAAATTAATTAGTGTTTATTTTAAAAAATTAATTTTAATGATTTGGTAGAAAATTAATTAAAACAACGGAATATGATTTTTTGATAATGAATTTAACCAACAATTTATTGTACTCGCTTCGGTGGTGCATATACTAAAATTGGAACAATTTATTACACGGTTTTCCAGATAAAATTTAATTGACGATTTATTTCATAGTTTTTCTCGTAAAATTACACCATTTTCTAATGTCGGGTAGCATCAGAAGAGGACACTCATATTTTTGTAGTTTATTTCAAATTAAGTACATGTAATTTTGTCGTTATATTAATTACAACATGTTATTTCAATGTAAATCAAATGAAATGAGATAAAAAAAATGCATAAGTTTTTATAGTTATGATGGTTAGGAGTTACTTTATTTAAAACAATTAAGTTTAACAATGTATTAGATGGTTGTGCTCATAAAATTTAACTAACAGTTTATTACAAGGTGTTGCTCAAAATAGTGCATAAAGAACAAAAGATGCGTTGCGATTGTGATCGTGATTATTGTGGTAAACGCTGTGGGCTGTACGCGACGTGTACTGGCGTCGGTCGGATAGATGCGCACATCCCACCAAAACGTGGCAAGGCGTCGGGTAGCATCGGGTAACGTCGCACGTTATAGTAAGTGTGTTTCTGGCTTAAAGCTCGTTGAGGTTATACCAAACTGGTTCATACAGTCCTTACTGTCTATACATGTCTACACTTCCATCCCGAGGACCCGCCAGAAGATTTTTAATCAACCTATGAGACATTCATAATTATTTAGCAATGTCTCAGTATCCTCCTGAACCGGATATTTTGAGCACTTTAGCTTTAACTGAATCTACATTTAAAAAGTCTAATGCCAACATAAGCAAGTTTATTCCTTTATTATTTTAAATATATCTTTTTTACTCGCCCTAAAGTTTTCAAACCAAGTTTCGTGTACGAAAAACAATCTGGTTTAAATACATATGGGTTAATATATCATAGGGAATTGTCAGATGGGGAGGACAGCATAAAGATGAGGACGGATTCGGAATAGAATGTAACTGTGGAAAAGAATTAGATTAGTGTTTTTACCGCGGGATGTTTACATCACAAATTTTCCTCTTCCAACGCCAGGAAAGTAGATTCGCCACGAGTTTGTTAGTTTTGCCCCTCTGACAGAACATCAAGTATCTAACTTTCTAAAACTTTGCTCCGCTTGGATCAAGTCTGTAGACATTTCTCTTCTTAAAAATGCGGAAACTCAAATAGCGTTTATACTAACATGTTTCAAGGCACTCGATGTATCATATATTTGTCCCTTCGGGTGAAGGAACCTTTTCAACAGTTTTTCTTCTAAGAAGAAAAAGTGGATTCTTTCTTTTATTCACTCACGTGTCTTATAATAAAAATAACATAAAATAAAGAGAAGAATATAAAGAAAGGAATGTAAAAAATTATGATATACTGAGATGCCATAGGTGGCTTGGGTAAAATTCGTGGTCAGGAGACCAAATTGTACTATCATACTCGTAGAGTACTGGGACGTTTTTTGTTCACTATTTATTAATTCACTCTGACGATGTTGGGTGATAATAACGGAATAAAATGAGTGTTTATTTGATGCCTGATACAATACCTGCGTCTAAACTATTCAAGCCCTACTCTTTGTTTTACAGAATTCTCTCATCTCGGATCTGTTTCTCTTATTTATTAAAGATGTCCGTCTTGCTCTTCCTTCTGCTCAGTTTTTCTTTCTTATTTGCTGACGATCTGAAGACCTGTTCCAAAATTACTTATCTTTCTGCTGCTGTAATGCTACACAATTACATTCTCTCATAAAAAAAAAAAAAAAAAAAACAACCTTTTCTTTATCACTACACTATCTATGATTCTCGTTTGAGCCGAGTTGAGGTCGTAACCCCCCTCAACCTACTTTGTGATCAAAAGCTCAAGTTTAAAGAACATATCTATGAAGACGCTAGGTTTCATCATCCGGCATACCTACGGATTTAAAAATCCTCTGTTTTGTCCATCTTTATAAAGCTTTTGTACAACCATGCTAGAATACGCTACACCTTTTTGGATCCCATACTATCTAAATTATCAAAAAAAAATTTCAATCTGTTTGTTTTGTACAGATTTTTAAAAAAGCTGTCTTACAAACTCAATCTTCCTCCGAACACCGCCTACCCTGGAATCTGCTTTCAATTTAAACTCTTCGAACTGGCACTAAAAAGGGATTATTTTGATATTGTTTTTGTATTAAAATTATTAATCTCATTGATAGTCCTGTTCTCCTCTGTCAGCTACAGCTACACGCACTATCTCAAAACCCACTATTTTATATTGAACTCCAAATCTCTAACTACTTACTCTCTTCTCGTCTACACTGCATGATGATCAGAAGTAACAACAACTGCAATAGCATTGACTTCTGTTTCTGGGCACATCGGTCTGGAGGGTAACGAACACGCGGAACCGGCGGCGAAATCTGGAACGTCTCACCTTCCCGACCGGACCGATCAAGCCCTCTGACGCTAAACGAGCTGAAAAAAAGATAATAGGGGATAAATGGCAGTGTCAGTGGTCTGGGTCATCCGAGAGACTCCTTCGTGTTAAGTGCACGACCTGCCCACACGATGGCCCCTCCAAGGATCTGAGCCGTAAAGAAGGAATAGGTCTTACCAGATTAAGAATAGGCCACACGCGGTTGACACATGGGCATTTGCTGGTTGGCCAATCCCCCCGCAAGTCCTTTATGCAGAGAAAGGTTACTCTATGTGTCCCACATTGTCGAAGCGTGTCATGCCTTGGCTCCCTGCGGAGGGTGCGAATAGGCATGCCGCCAGCTTTAAATAGAGTTCTCGGACACAGCAGCGAGTTTCAGGGTCCTCTGTTTCGTAATGATGTGTGTATTGGTTTCCGTGTCTCGCATGAGTGAGTGTATTTATCGGTGTGAAAGGGAGGGGCTGATGGCGAAGTAGTTTCTCCATCGCCGCTCAGGTTGCGTGTATGACTTGGGCTGATGGAGGAAATTTTATAAAAATACCCCATCGACCCCCCTGTCTTGGTTAGTTTATTATAGGTAATAGGTAGATGGAGGAATATCGAGTACTACCAAACGATCGATGAATATAGGTATGGAACTATTTATTGGTATGATTGTGCAGCAGCATGTTAGTACTTCGGGGTTCAACCAACCTGTCGCATGCCCCTGTCAAAAAAAGATACTTCATCAATAGTTCTGTGCAATCTGTGAAAAACCATATCCTGCTCTAGTTGAATTTTCTTACCAATTTTCGGGGATCGTGAGATGCGGTCTGGTGTGACGTAGGTTTTAGAAAAACAGTTTCTTTGTCGTGCTAAAATTGTCAAGCTTTGTATAATATTTTTTTTAATCTAAAATTTTCCAGCATTGAATTCGTAATTTTTTTCCACATCCTACATGTATTTGTAAAATTCGAAAAATGTTTACAAATCCCGGTCCTGAAGATGATCTTAATAAAGATCGAAACATTGGCACGATAAAGAAAATGTTTTTCTGAAACCTTCATCACACCAGACCGCATCTCATGATTTCTAAATAATTGTAGTTTCAGTTTTCTTTCAGCTTTATTTTGCTTCCTTTGCCTTAATTTACTTAATAATTATGTCTTTTTATTTTTTCTGTTGTTCAGTTTTTACCCTTTGAATCGTATTTTTATATTTATGGTTTAAATATATATTTGATTGTAAAATGTATTTTTATATTGGATTTCGATCAAAAAAGGTTGTACACCTTTCTATTCTTGATGTGTAACGACACTTATATCATAAAGGCAATTGTACGATTTAACACTTCGACTTATCTGCCGATAGGTAAAATCAGAACAAATCGATCTCTTTCCCATGGCAGTCGTGCGTTCGAAAAAAAACCGCATTGTTGAATTTGGAAAAAAATAAATTTCTATTCCAAAGGATATTCAGGGGATGGAAGGAAATGGGTTTTATGCGTCCATTCGACCGCGAGAGCCTATAGATTTATTAGCCTGTTTACATCGGTCGCAAACTTTTTGCTGCTCTCAAGTCGAACATAATGAGATAATACTTTATCAAGGAAAAAATATATATCCGATTATGTACAAACGGGTCGAATTTTCCTGTCCAAAATGATAAATCGTCTTACTGGTTAATTAACTACGCACTTTTCCGGCTCGTTGACCTATTCACTAAACTATAATTGATAATAGAGAAGGCTTGATTTTCTGACAAGAGCTTAACCGAACAGTTTTTCATTTGCTGAAAATTTAAGGTTCACTTCAATTACCCTTTTTTGCAAATGAAATTCACCCTTTAACGAACCAAATTTCCCCTTTTAATAATTAAATTCATTATTTTGAAAATTAAAATCACCCGTTTAGAAATAAAATGTACTCCCTTGCAAATTAAATTTGCCTTTTTCCAAATGAAATTCACCCTTTTGCTAATCAAATTCACCCTTTTGCCAATTAAATTCTCCGTATCGCCAATAAAATTAACCCTTTGATTAGTGAAAGATTGAATATAAACATCAAAAGGACGAATTCGATTTCACAAAGGGCATTACCCTTAATTGGAATTAACTTATTCACTCGTTTGCAAATTAAATTGACCCTTTGACAATTTAGTGAGTAAAATAAACCGTTTCGCTAATTAAATTCACATTTTGCAAATCAAATTCATACTTTTGCCGTTTAAATTCTCCTTTTTGTAAATAAAATAAATTCACCGTTTGCAAATAAATTTATCCTTTTAAAAATAAAATTCACCTTTTGAACGTAAATTCACCATAAAAAAAATTCACTATTATGTAGATTAAATTGACCATTTTAGAAAATGAAATTCATCCTTTTGAAATTTAAATTCACCAAGTTATCGTGTTTGCCAATGGGTGAATTCAATTTGCGAAAGATTGAGTTTCATTTACTAAAGGGTGGATTTAATTTGCAAAAGGCTGTATTTTAATTTTATATATTTCATTTGCAAAAAAATGGGTGGATGAAATTTCTGTAAAAGTTAATTTCATTTGCAAAAGGGTGGATTTAATTGCAAAACAGGCGAATTTAATTGGCATAAGGGTGAATTTCATTTGAAAAACGGTAAATTTAATTTGCAAAAGGTGTAAATTGCATAATGGTGAATTTAATTTTCAAAAAATAGAATTTAACTCATAAAAGGGTGAATTTCATTTTTAACGGGTAAATTTAATACGCAAAAGGGTGAATTTTAGTTTCATAATGTTGAAATTAATTTTGAAAAAGGAGACTTTAACTCGTAAAAGTATGAATTAATTTTTCAAATGGGTGAATTTCATTTGCAAAAGGGTAAATTCAATTCACAAAAGAGTGAATTTTAATTTCATAATGGCAAATTTAATTTTCGAAAAAGTGAATTTAACTAATAAAATGGCGAATGTCATTTACAAAAGGGTAAATTTCATTTATAAGAGGTAAATTTAATTTTAAAAAGTTGAATTTTAATATTATAAGGGTGAATTTAATTTTCAAAAAGTTAATTTAACTAATAAAAAGGCAAATTTCATTTACAAAAGGGTAAATTTTATTTATAAGAGGTAAATTTAATTTGAAAAGGTTAAGTTTTAATATTTTAATGGTAAATTTAATTTTCGAAAAAGTGAACTTAACTAATAAAATGGCGAATGTCATTTACAAAAGGGTAAATTTCATTTATAAAAGGTAAATTTAATTTTAAAAGGTTGAATTTTAATATTATAATGGCGAATTTAATTTTCGAAAAAGTGAATTTAAATTTCATAATGGTAAATTTAATTTTCGAAAAAGTGAATTTAACTAATAAAATGGCGAATGTCATTTACAAAAGGGTAAATTTTATTTATAAGAGGTAAATTTAATTTGAAAAGGTTAAGTTTTAATATTTTAATGGTAAATTTAATTTTCGAAAAAGTGAATTTAAATTTCATAATGGTAAATTTAATTTTCGAAAAAGTGAATTTAACTAATAAAACGGCGAATGTCATTTATAAAAGGTAAATTTAATTTTAAAAGGTTGAATTTTAATATTATAAGGGTGAATTTAATTTTCAAAAAATTGAATTTAACTCGCATAAAGGAATTTATTGAATTTACTTTACAAAAGGGTGACTTCAATTTAAAAAACCTGTATATCAAAAAACGGACAATTCAAACAACTATTGCTTTATTATAATTTTTACAATGTACTAAATCCAGTAGGATTTTGATAATGTAATGCATCTGAGTTTGAACATATATATTTGTACGTATTTATTTTTGTAGTCAACTGGACCAAAATGAAATTTGGAAACTTGAATCTGATGACATGGTACAAATGGCCGAACTGAGAAATTTGAGGCTGGACTCCAATAAATTGAAAGCGATACCTTCAGAAGCATTTAACTATCTCCCTTCTTTGGAAGCTTTGTGCGTATCACTATTTTCAAATTATGAGTAAATCACTAACACCACTCATGTACCTTTTAATTTAAGAAACACATTTCACCGAGGAATACGGACATGTGTTTGATTCATTTCTTGATTTGTTCCTTTCATGCTCATTAACCCTTTTAATATATCCAATTTTATGATGAATTTTAATAATCATAAAACTGAGCCATTTAATAAGCTCTTGAATGGTATGCTTACCCCTTGGTAAAATCAGTGCATTGCATTTTCAAGGGGAACTTTTGATTAAGCCGTGCAAATCACGAACCACCCTGTATAGTACTATCATGTATTTTCCTACATCATTATCATTGAAGAACATTCATTTTTTATTACTATTATATGCATATTTTAAATTGTATATAGATTGTAAATATTAATTTGGTGTTTTTATTTATTTCAGAAATCTCGGTTCCAATCATCTTACAACTATTCCACTTAGATCATTTTCAGCTCTGTCAAATCTCTTAATATTGTAAGTCTAGATAGAAAAACAATCATAAACACATTGAAAACATGTTGAACTGACAATGGGTCTCATGAGTTACTCACTGATGATGGCGCAAAGTCACATCTTGTTTAAAGTCAAAACCCTTGAAATAGACCCAGTGCTGGTTGAGCATTTTTTATGTACAGAATATTCACAAGTAAAACAAGTTTCATTACTTAAAGAAAAATAATATAAACAACAAAGGGATAAAGTAAAAATTATTATTATTATTTTTTTTTTAGATATGTTAAAAGAAATCAAATATCGTCAATTCATGACGATGCATTTGTAAATTTAACATCCCTCAGAGTGCTGTAAGTATTGTAATCGTGTTAAAAATATTGTACACGTATAACATGTAATATTAAATATTTCAGAGAACTGGATGACAATCTCCTTACACACATTCCAATAGCATTAACTAAACTAACTGCTCTTCAAGAACTGTAAGTGATACATTAAAATATACAATATTAAAATCCATGTATGTTTGAATGTAATATAATAGTTTCGTGTACATGGGGATTATTATGAAGTGTGCAAGATCAGAGGTAGTTTACAAGATAATTCTTTGTGAAACTTCTCGTAGCTGTTTTGGCCGAGATCATTAGTGTTTCGGATGATTTTGTACTTTAAGCATTGGATTGGTTGGAGGAATTGATTGAACCCCAAAATTCGATGTCATATGTCCAAATGGTCATATAAATTTGCCCAACTCTCTTTTAAGAAGTCTGAAATGACTTGAGATCCTGTTTTTTTTTTCCTGCTCCATATAAGTCATTTGCCATACATGGCCATACATGCCAGTCCAAAGTAGTTAGTATATCGTACTGTATAGGAACAATGGTTGTTCTTCAAAGAATGAAAAATTTCTATTTTGCTCAATTTTGCATCTAAAAATAAACCAGAGCACTCCTTTCGCTCAAGAACGACGATGTCTACAACTCAATAGCTGAATACTGAATCTGAACCTAAATTGATTGTCAGGAATGTAGTGGCAAGAAATGATGGGGAGAATGTGCTTAAGCAGTTTTTTGGGATTTATCCCGTTTTAGGCAATGGACTAATTAGGATGACTGAATATTATGAGGTTTTTATAGGCATTGAAATTTGAAATGAGGTAAAATTTCTATTCGGATGGAAAGTATGTGGTTCTAGGAAACAAAACAACTTTTCTAAAGCTGGGTGTTGAAATATTTTTGCTGTGATTAAGTCGAAATCAGGAGCTTCTTTAATGGTTTAGTGCTAGGATGGTTTAAGGCTATACCTCATTGGGTGTGAATGCTATTTGGTGGAAGGTCTATTATGTAATAATCAGTGCTCGCTTCGGTGGTACATATACTTAAATTGGTGTTTTATGTACAAGCCCAAAACATGAGCAATCAAACGCATCAGGGAAGTACACTTTGGTCTCTCAAGCTTGTGCATTGGAAAATCTTAGAAGAGGCTACACCGACAAAAATCCTCATAAGATCGGATAGCCAAGCAGCTATTAAAGCATTAGCATGTAAAAGAATCACATCAAAACTAGTCTGTGAATGCATCCAAAACCTGGGGAAACACAACAACCTGATATCTTGGGTGCCAGGACACAGGGGAATTTTGGGTAACAAGAAAGCAAGGCCAGAGGAGGATCTGCAAGACCAGTTATATTCTTGGGATAACAAAAACAAACATAGATTCCTCCATCACAGAATGGATCCAAACAATCCAAACAAAACAAAAAGAGAAATGGATAAACTCTAATGGTGCTAGGCAAACTTATGATGAAACAACCCTCACCAAAAACAACAAAGCAAAAACACTGCTGCAATTGGAAAGGGCCTATCTCAGAGGAGTGGTAGGACTACTAACCGGTCACTGGTATCTGAGAAAAAATGTACACAACATGTGTATGTACAACGATGATCCCATTTGCAGACTATGTAATGAGGAGGAGGAAACAGCCACCCATATCATCTTCGAATGCGAAGCAACAGCTCAATGGAGGTTTAACATAACGTAGGGAAAAAACAGGGATTCAAATTGCAGCAGGAACAGTCAATGGCCTAATACTTCTAAGAAGAAGGATTGTGTCTATTGGTTTAATTAATGAACTGGGAAGGTACTAGGCCAGAAGGCTGCGGTGCCTGGGGAATTCAAGCCCCGCTTCCTAGTATCCTTTTATACCGTTCTGTGCCATACCAATGTAATAATCATGTTCTATTTGCTTCTACTTTCAGATCTGTTTCGGGTAACAAAATAAAATACATCCCAAGTGGGGTTCTTCAGAAATCTCAAGGTTTGGCTCATCTGGAATTAAAAGGAAATCCGTTGGTCGGAGTCGATCCACACGCATTCTCATTCCTCCCTAAATTAAGAAAATTGTAAATATTTCTTTACTTTTTCTCGCTATTATCATGCATTTTTGTAACTATTATTAATATTGCTAAGCGAGGTGAATTCATTTAGCGTAGGGATTTGTTTAGTTTTAGTTGGAAAGTAAGGTAAGGTTCAAAAGGTACAAAAATCAGAATCATACACATTACAACATTTGTCCAGTCTATTTCAATAAACCATCGCACTACTCATTTGCTCTAATAAACACATTCTCTCTCATGATAAAAGAAATGTGGCACAAAACGACCTGGGACCCAAAGACTCACAGCCATGATCAAACAGAGTTTTCATATTGTGGTGGCATTCCTACAAGCTCTTTATATTGGATCAAGGAATGACTTTCAATTAAGGACAAAGAACCTTGCTTACTCTAAGTACCTTATCACAGCATAATTAATTAAAAAATTACGCATATACTGCTTTATTTTCAATTTGTTTATAGAAATAAAATTGTTTGTCAAATTGTTCGAATAAATACTTATTTGAGACTTATTTTACAGGATTTTATCCGACGCTCGAGAATTGACAGAGTTCCCTAGTCTAAACGGGACGTCTGCTTTAGAAATTTTGAGGATAGACAGAGCGAGTTTACAATCAGTTCCGGAAACGTTGTGTAAATCTTGTCCAAAAATTAAAAGCTTGTAAGTACAGCTTGACTGTCGGATATTTGAAGGCGAGTTAAAATTTGAACTTTGTTTCAGGGACTTGAAATCGAATACTTTGTACAAAGTTCCTGATTTGATCGGTTGTAAAGATTTGAGAGTTTTGTAAGTTATTAACATTTACATTATGTATCATATAAATTATATATATAGACTTATGGTACTTGGGGATAATGAAGCTGTAATTTTGGTCGTTAGTGATCATTTTGTTCTGCATGTCATTTGGTTGGGCTGTTAGACTTGTTTCAACATTTTGCCATCATAAGTTGTCTGTGACATGATTACATTCTTCTAGATGTGTTGGTATATTTATTACATTTTCTCTCTTCATTTTCATATTTGGAAAGTTTTGTTAATATGAAGTTCTCTGAGTGCTCTTTGGGACAACACTGAAAAAGGCGAAATTCTGAAACTCATTTCACAACTCAACCAGGGGGCCGCGGTAGCCGAGTGGTTAAGGCGTCAGACTCTCGGCTAGTAGACCCCGCGGTCGTGGGTTCGATCCCCACCGTCGCCTCTGGAATTTTTCTGACGCCTAAGAGGACCGGTGGCCGCAATTAAAAAGAAAACACGGCCCTCATCAATGGAAGGGGCGGGACTGGATCTCAGCGACCCTGAACCTGGTCCCAACCCCCTTCAAAAATGAGTTTCTTCGATGGAAGAACCCCGGTACAACGGGGGCTCAGGTTCACTTTGTGTTGTGAGCCCTCCCCCAAAAATGGAGCCAGGGTATTGTACAATAAGGTGAACAGCTGCAGTGCTCAGGAGGGAACTCCTCCAGTCCCTGGTATCCATCCAATCACCTCCACCACAACTCAACCAAATAAAGCCAGCAGGTCTCACAGCCCAAGGCCAAATTTTTGGTATAGCGTTTACTATTTACATTTGAACTGTTAGTTTTCAGGTTTTATATATGTAATTTACTCAGATGAAAACGGTCATATATCTAGTAGGCTAACAATGGTAATAATTTTTCTTGAATTCACAGGGATTTGGCTGGAAATAAAATTTCATCATTAGAAGGAAGGCTATTTGCAGGATTGAATCAGTTACACGATATGTTGCTCTCGCACAACGAAATAACGAGTATTCCGAGAGATGCTTTCTTTGGTTTGCCAAGACTACAAGTCCTGTAAGTTATTTGTCAATAGCTCTTACAATAAAACTTTCTACGACATTTAATTAAATTATTTATACTTTAGTGACCTGGAAAGCAATTTAATAGAAGAGATCCACCCGGATGCCTTCACAGAATTCAGCCAACTTGAAGATTTGTAAGTGTTATTATTAAATTATTAAATATTCATGCTTTCTTTATAGTTTAATATAGAATATCACAATATTTCAACTTTGCTTTGAAGAGATTCTTATTTAAGTCTTAATGAGCTTTTTATTTCAGAAATCTTGGCAACAATATATTCCCCCTACTGCCCACAGATGGGCTGGACCGTCTGTTACATTTGAAAACGTTCAACAATCCAAAATTGAGAGTCTTTCCTCCTCCAGAAAAGTTTCCGAGAGTTCAGACACTGGTTTTGTCCTACGCCTACCATTGTTGTGCTTTTCTTCCGTTAATACCCGTTGAACCGCCTCAGAGAATACCCGTACACGAATCTGTACTGTTTCCAACTGATAACGAATTTGACATGAGCTTATGGAATTCGAGTTTGACTGACATTTGGCCCCAACTGCGTACGTATTGATATTTAATATTTTCAACGCATAAAAAATAAATTTTTCTTCTTTACACTCACAAACTATTGACGCTGAATTCTTTTTGTAAGTAGAAATTTAGATAATTTGCAATATTGCTGTACAATCGTATTTATACCCAATCACCCACAATTAAAGATTTTTTTGTTTCCTTAACCTATTACCAGCCTATTCCCACCTCAAGAGACTTGACAGTAGAACATAAAAACATAAAAGAAATATAAATAGTTAACAGATATAATGAAAATAAATTCTTTTAAAAAATGGTAGTCTAGTTATCTTACCTGTCCCTATAACGAATACTCAGAGAAGAAGCATCCTCATGAACTCTAATAAATTACTACAATTAATTAAAGCATTTTAAAAAAGCGAGATTCGAACCCATGATCTTTGGCTAGATACGCCGCTGCTCTACCACTTGAAAAGGCAAAAAGGGAGGGAAAATTCAAAAGGTGCTGTTGAGATAGAAGGTTGGTGTCCGAGCGGATCGAGGTCACGATAGCTCAAGTGGTATCTAGCTGAAGATCGTGGGTTCGAATCTCACTCATACCATTGACTTTTTTATCTCAACTAAAACCTTAATTTAATTGTAATAATTAATTGTAATATATTAATTGGTCAAGCAGACCATTAAATTAGTGAATCTAATAAATTACATTCTCAAACAAGACTCCATTCACTCTGCCCCAGAGTACTCAATATTCCTTTGGATAATTTGAGAAGAATCATTTCCATTCATGCTAATAAATTATATTCACACTGCCCCAGAATACTGCCCGAAATTCAATGGGTTAATTTGGGAAAAAGCCTCTACACTCACTTTAATAATTTTTTTTTTATTCCTTGGGGTAATTTGGGAAGAGCCGAGCATTCATGCTAATAAATTACATTCACTCTGCCCCAGAGTACTCAATATTCCTTTGGATAATTTGAGAAGAAACATATCCATTCATGCTAAAAAATTATATTCTCAATGACCCAGAGAATTGACCAGGAAATTTGGGGAAAAGAACTGATCCAATTCATGCTAATAAATTACGTTCACATACAAGACATCACTCGCACTTCTTTTTTAAATAATTGTTCAATCATTTTTAATTTTTGTTTTTATATTCATATTTGTAGAAAATCTAAGCAAAAAATTTGGAACACAAATAAACCAATTGTGGGATAATTTTGGAACTGACTTCACTTACCCAGGGAACCTACCGGCGTATGTTGAAGAATATTTTGAAGAGCAAGACATTAATAAACAGACAGACCCACCTCCTGGTAGAATTCAATGCTTGCCGACCCCAGGTAACCTATAAATAAATGTTGTTTTATGTGCGTGAAACCTAGGACTGCCCATATCGAGCAAATATTATCTTCTAAACTAACAAATTTAATTATGTATGTTTTTTTAGGTCCATTTCTACCTTGCGTCGATTTATTTGACTGGTGGACGCTCAGATGTGGTGTATGGGTTGTATTTTTATTGGCCATGCTTGGAAATGGAACTGTTGTGTTCGTACTAATATTCTCTAGAAGCAAAATTGACGTGCCACGATTCCTTGTGTGTAATTTGGCAGCTGCGGATTTTTTTATGGGAGTTTACTTAGGTGAGTATATTTAATAAAGAAACGCTATAACTTTTAATAAATGGGAACTCGTATTTTAGGTATGCTAGCAGTCGTCGATGCATCTACACTAGGAGAATTTGAAATGTATGCCATACCTTGGCAGATGTCAGCGGGCTGTCAACTCGCAGGGTTCCTAGGTGTATTGAGTTCTGAATTATCAGTGTACACACTGGCTGTTATCACATTGGAAAGAAATTATGCCATCACACATGCCATGCATCTCAATAAACGTCTCTCATTGAAACACGCAGCCTATATTATGTTGTGTGGGTGGACGTTTGCTATAATAATGGCAACATTGCCATTAGTCGGAGTGTCTGATTACAGGAAATTCGCTACTTGCCTGCCTTTCGAGACGAGTACGACTTGGAGTCTGACATATGTGGTATTTTTAATGTTTATTAACGGTATCGCTTTTCTTATACTAATGGGATGCTACTTAAAAATGTATTGTGCAATTAGAGGATCGCAGGCATGGAACTCCAATGATTCGAGAATCGCAAAACGGATGGCTCTTTTAGTTTTCACAGATTTTTTGTGCTGGTCGCCTATAGCGTTTTTCTCTTTGACCGCCGCGTTCGGCCTTCAGTTAGTCAGCCTCGAGCAGGCGAAAGTATTCACAGTCTTTATTTTACCTTTAAATTCTTGTTGCAATCCGTTTCTTTATGCGATTCTGACAAAACAATTCAAAAAGGATTGTGTACTTATTTGTAAAGCAATTGAGGAATCGCGGGTTACAAGAGGAATAGGAAGATGCCGCCATAGCTCAAACTTCAGCAACCGTCAAACTCCAGCAAACACAAACAGTTTGATTGACAGATCGTCTCGAGATCAGCAAGCTCATCAACCGTGCAGCTGCAACGTTAAACTCTTAGGCGATAACTCCAGCTCTAAAACAACGCCATCGCGATGGATCGCCAATAAATTGCGTTGGCTTTCAGTCTGTGCACACAGGGACAGCAGCTCCAGACATCGATCGAGATCCGATCAGTATGCTTATCAAATTGCTGAGATTCAACAGAAGCAACACAAAAGAGCATCTTCAGTATCGTCGAGTGAAAACTTCAGCTCGAGCCGATCGGATTCCTGGAGGCAAAATCACCACCATTGTGGTATTCCTATGAGACTTTTAGATCCAAAACGGAGGGCTTCTTCTTGGATAGTAACGAGGAAAACGTCCCAAGATTCAAACCTATCGAGCTCAAGGAACGATTCATCAGGATCAGCTACGACTAACAGTACGACCATGTCGAGAGTGTCCCGTTCGAGTAATTCTAGTGAAACGAGGTCAAAGCCTCGTTTAACAAGACAAAGTGCTGTTCAAGATGATGACATTCCAGGATCGCCGGCAAGGCTTACAGTCCGCTTTTTAACAACGATCCCGTCTGCTGCAGAAACAAGCGTACAACATGAAGACGAAAACCCTTGTTATGCGATCCTCCATGCCAGTGCAGAAACATCTCCTAATCCTAGTCAACTGCCCTCATCATTTCTGCATAACGAACAAAATTCAAATCGACACAAGCCTTAATTTTAAAATTTTGAATTCCGTTATAAAATACATCAAAGATTGCGACATACTTTTTTTACACTAACACTTAAATAATATAACCTCTGTGTTTATATATATTATTTTTTAATTTATAAGTCTATTAAGGCAAAATAGTTTTTAATTGCACTAGAGTTCCTTGTTTGTTGTTATCTGATTCCTCTCTTATATTTGTAATTAACTAGCAGATAGAAGTGATAAATAATTAGATTGTTCAGTTACATGTTGAAATAAACATTTATACAGTTGTCACACCATGTGAAAAATAAATAGTGGTCTATTTTTTCTTATTATTATATTTTTATACCAACTATAAGGTAGTGCGCCGGCAAGGTCGTTGTTATAATTTCCTGAAGAAAGTAGGTATAAATTTAAAAAAAAAAACTTGGCATAGTTTTTTAAAAAATGGATTAGATTTTAATAGCCATTTTCTACAGCTAACTTATTACCAGCTTAAATCTTGTTTTTTGAACATATAAAACCTGATCGCTAACGCAATTGTGAGATTTTTCCACGAACCTCAAATTTGATCTTGACATTTTAGTTCGCCTTTCCGCGCTGTTTTTCCCTCAACACTGACAGACCCACAAATCAAGATGGCATTCAAACAGACTAACCAACCAAGGAAAGAGACCAAATTTAAAATTAAAAAAAAAAAAAAAAAAAAAAAAACTATATGAAAAAGGAACTCTTAGAACAGATGAACAATGAAACAATAATTATATATATTAACAAAATTTCCTGATAAAGCTTCATTTCATTCAATTTATCGAACACAAAAATTTTACGTCAATTGTTAAATTGATGATAATAAATTACATATAAATTGTATCGCTATTTTATTATTCCATTACAAGAGTAAAACCGAAACTAATGATAATTCAAGTGTATGTGCCTGTTTTATTCGCTATAAAAGAGTACTATGTAATAAAACTCATTTTGATTAGAACTATTATAACAAATTCCTACTCAATTATTTATATGGCCTAGATTGTTTAAAAATAATCAAATAATACGGTTGAAAGAGGCCTAATGGTTCGTTCAGTTTGAACACTGCTAAAACGTTAGATTTCCTCATAATGCGGGATGTTGAACACGTAACTTGGTCATTGTCGAACATTTTGTTCCGCCTATCCCGGAATTTACTTAGTTTACACTTATAAATAGCTAGATATACTGACTACCCTGAGGGCCAATGGGTTGCTTGACATTCCGCCCTCTAAGCTCTTTATACATTCATGCTTATAAATGCATTCACACGAAACCGTTAACATGGAATTCATCTATCGTCAAACCTTTCAATATCCTCTCTGTACAAAACCAAGGAATGTATTCAATTAAGTAACAATTCTATTTATGTAATTAAGGGCTCAGGCTCAGTAATCCACTATCAACCCTCTCTCACAGTACATTCACTCTAATACATTCACTCTCAACATACACAACATGAAATGTCTATCAGTACTTTATGCAAATAAAATAAATAAATAAACAAGAGGGCCAAAGATTCACTACAGCTACTAATGAAGCATTATTCTCATAATGGACAGCTACACTCTCTGCGTGGAAATAATTTTAAATAATATAAAACATAAAAATCGCAACCTTCTCCTCGTGCCATACACTAAACAGGAGCAAGTACTCTATATTTAAAAAAAAAAAAAAAAAAAATGTATCATCTATAACAAAAACCAACCAAACACAACACTGATGATGGCAAAAAACTAAAACACGACAGACCCAGCGAGGGCAGGAAGATCAAAATGATCTTTAATGACCTAATCACTCTGATAAATGTCAAACTTTCAGTAGCGACACCTTTTGAGTACGCGTTACAGCTTTTTTATGTTTAAAATTTTATGAAGCACAAAGGATGTGTTTAGAATAAAACTCTAAAGAAATTCAATAAGAATATTTTAAGGTATAAATCTAAAAAAAATAATAATAATAATTAAATAATGAATATAATTAATTTTTAACTTTAAAAATAGACTTTATTTATAAAGGTGGTGTGTGTATATATTCATACAAAAATATTTAAAGATGTTAATAACGATTTGAGTATGCCAAAGTATGGTTAAATCTTAAAATTCTAAACTGTGTGCATCTTGTACACCGGAGCTGTGTATTTTGTGCGTTGCGTGTCTGCATGTCGGAGGAAAAAAGAAAAAAAAAAGAAAAAAAACACCAAAGAATTATGCATTGATAATGTAATTTTTATTTTTTATGGCATGTAGAAAACATTGCTTACAGTACAGGTTATGATTTCAGTGAAATTTCATCATGTATCATTGTATAAACTGTTTTTTTTTCTTTTTTTTTTTTTCAATTTTCTGAATATTATTGTGTTATTTTATAATTAAGTGTACAATGGAACAACTACTAATCCATCTGTATTAGTTTAAAAAAAAATGTTTTGGTGCCAACGGTGTTTAAACTGATATTCTTAGTTTAGTATTGTGGAATTTGAATGAACGGAAGATATGCTATAGATAAATTTATAAAATGAAAATTTTGTATATACTTAATTAAAGTAAATTAATAATGAAAATAATAAATTGAGATTTTAAAAAAAAAAAAAATTCAAAAGTCAGACTGCTCAATTTAGGTATAACAAGACTTTAATTAAACGTGTTTATTAAAAATTGAAAACAGTAAATTTTCAGAATTCAGAAATTAGAAAACAGTATTTTACTGCCAATATCTTTAATTATGATACAATAATATGTTAATTGAATTCTAGATTTTGCCGTTGAAACAAAAATTTGCAAAGTTCGATGTCACACGAGAAGAACTGTAGTAACAAAACGTTACAACTGAATCCGTCTTGTTTACATTGGCAGTCAATTAATAGATAAACTTGGATTCTAAGGTGAAAAGAAAATACGATTATTTTCTATATGAATTATATTCGAAGAAGAAGAAGAAGAAGAAAGTTTTCATTTAGAAAGGGATGAAGTATAATGGTGCTATGTATAAGGGATGTGGATTTTTCCTACACAACTCTATATTTATATACTGTACATGGTATTAAATATTTTAGATTTTTACATTAACATTAACATTTAGACATTCCATGTATAAAAAAAAAAAATTAAAACTATAAAAACTATGTATATTCGGACCAATTTTTTTTTCTTTTTCTTTAATGAGTAAAATTCACTTCTGATCGAAAATTTTCTAAGACGGCAAATTTAATTAAAAACTGAGAATCAAAGATCGTTGACAATGTATTCGAGTGGATAGAATATTTAGAAAGATAAAAATAGAGACAGGCAGCATTTGATCAAAAAATTGTCAATGTACATGATTTTTTCTATCAAATTTACATTTTATTATAAATTTTAAAAGTATTTTTAATAATAATACACTAGATGAATTTGAATTATGTAATACCTGTAAAGGTATTCAATTTTTTTTTTTTTTTTTTTTTCAATTTCAGTTCAACACACAGCTAGGTCACTACAGATAATTTTGTCGTATTTATAAATTTTGTACAATACACATTAAGAGAGTGTAAAAATAATTAATCACACTCCTGACCCAGCACTTTCCACTTTCCTCGCTAGAGAAGAAATCACGAAGGATTTGGCGCTTTAAGGAGTCCTGGAAGATTGTCAGGAAGGATTTGGGAGGAAAGGTTTGATGAGGATCTAGGAGGCTTCTGTGTAGAATCCTTTCTGAGGATAAGTAGGATTTGAAGTTATGTGTGTATATGTCGGGCAAAGGTTTAAAGGATTTTGGACTGGCGTGACTGGATTTGGAGGTTAAAATGCTTAGTCGTTCTCAAGTTGTCTTTCGTTCACTTCATTGTTGGGAAAGGAACAGAGTTGGCTTTCATTGAGTCTGATCCTTTTCTTGAACCGTTTCCGTATGCCAGGGATTTGTTTGTAGGTTCATCTATGTGAATAGTGCTGTATCAGGTGTCTAATAGTGCCTACTGAGTAGAGGATGTTTCAAGGATGTTGCCTCGTGGAACACACACTAGAGAATGAGGAAAAGTATGTTCCGGTACTTGAAAGTATCAGATAATATTTTAGGATGAGGTAGTAAGTAAATGAAAGGAATGCGTTTCAAGGTGCCCAGATGCCTTTAAATAGTTAAAAAAGAAAATATAAACGAACGTTTGCCTATCGCCTCCGATTACGACGTAATGACAGTGTCTTTGGCAAAAAAAAAATTGTTGACAGAAGGAGTCAGAAAGTTAACAATATGTTGCACTGTGAGCGAAACTGTGATAAAAAGAACAGAAAACGCCAGAATTTGAAAAACAAAATTATGACAGAACCACGTGTAAGAATGATTCTCACTGCTTTCCAAAATAAAAATCAAACCATTTTTATTGAAATTTGTGAACGAAAACTGATTCCTTAATGACCTACACAAAATATAAAAAAGATCGACCATCGGCAGACATTGAAGTTATTAAATTTTCTCACAAAACCTGAAATGTCAACATTTGTTGCATCACTAGTAAAAAATGTTTTGTTTTTTTTAAATAGAGAAATAATTATAAATAATTAAAAGTAAATTGTTAAATGTTTTTATATTTTCTATTGAATGACCGGATTAATATTAAATTTGGAATTTTTTTAATTTTAATTACATTTAAATTTTTTCTCAAATTCAAACTATCTAGTGTATTATATCGCACTTTGTCAAATCTTTCTCTTACTTTTGAGATTTACTTCTTTGCCCAGCATGATTCGCTGCCATTTATTTTGGTCAGATACAAAACGACAGGGAGGCTAAAATGATTTGGTAATGATGGAATTAATTTTTGTCACTGTAATGTATATTGACGGAGAGCCGACTTCTTTTAGATTCGATACGAAATCCAGCAAAGTGACAACATTTTTGTAGTATAAATTGTTTTTTAGAAAACAGATTAAAAATTATGTTAGAAAATGTAAATGTCTTCTTCTTTTTTTTTTTTTTTTTGTTATGATACTCTCAAGTTAAAATTTCAAAAACCTAACGTATATTTTTATTTGTCGTTTTCACTGCCTTTGAGTGTTTGTGATCATCCCGTATATGTATAAAATTTCTTCCTTCATTTGAAGTAACTCTTAGGAAATTAAACGGTTTTAAATGTGTAACATATACGTGTAAAATATTACAAGGAATCTTGTGCTTATGATCGGTGTGTTTTTGATATTTAATGGTTGTACATATGTAAACGGATATATTATTATGGGTGATTATATATATATATATATATATATATATATATATATATATATATATATCAAAATAGTTACGGTCAGTCAGATGCAACAACATAGTCATTTTTTATATGAAATCATATTTTTCATGTAAATAGTTTTTATTAATTATTTATTTGAAATTTAGTTTATGTAATGTTTATACATTTTAAACGTTAAGGTAATTTATTTACTCTCATTAATTTATAAGTATTCACACAATAATTCAATTTTGTAATTTAGGTCTATGTATAGGCTGTGGTAAATGTGTGTGGGCGTAATAAAATTTAACTTCTGTAGATGTATGTTTTTCTCTCTATTTCAAAACAATAACTCGATGTCCATTTTATAAAAAGCCTTGTTGTTAAATAATTGTTAATTTTTTAAAAAATTATTTACTCTTTATATGTTGGTATTGTTTAAAACTGCAATAGTCTTGTGTTTTTTTTTCTTCTTTATTATTTTTTTCTTCTATTTAATCGATTAATTCCATACATTTGTTAACTATGCATAATTGCTTTCCTGTGATATAACTAGTGCATGGCAATTATTATTTTCACAATTTATATTAATTGTAAAAGTGACAAAAATGTGTTAGCTTCGATATACATTTTGTATGTAAACTATTTTCATATATGATTTATAAACACTGTATACAAGTAACAAATTGATTATAAGTGTTAAATAAATATGACTGAGTGTTGATGCTTGTTGTTTCATATGCCCAACAATGCTTTAATCAGACATAAATAGGATTAACAATAGGATTTGATGGGCGTCGGTGGCCGCAAGGTTCAGTCTTTGACACGGCGCTCATCACTGTAAGGTAAAGGTCCTGGGTTCGAATCCGACGAGGGTGGAAAAAAAAAGGTAATTGAATTTCAACAGAACTCTCCAGCCTTCTAAGTACCAAAAAAAGAAATGGAAAAGGAAATAAAATCATCAATTGAGGAAGATATTTGTTCGTGATGGATCTAGGATGCAAGAAGGTACAGGGAACCCATTTGGTTTGGGTCCCCGAAATAAATTATTCTGAGGGAATGTACACCACTATCTTTGAGATATGTAGTCAATTTGTTTGAAACGTAAGTACATAAAGACAAAGATAGTATGTTAACAGAGAAATTAAAGATGAGATGATGTATCGACCTGCCTGTTGGACAAAACGATCTTCAGTGAGATCATAACAGAAATGACAAACTCTTTAAACTTTCGCCGAGCTTTCGACGATCATCAACATCATCAGAGCCTGTTCATTGTTTTAGATACTGAGCTTCGCCTAATTTTAATTATTAATATTACATATGCAGTTTCTTGTTCTCCAAATATATTTAAACACTTTTCTTGTTAAAATAAAATAAATAATTGTTTTTTTGTAATTAATTTTTTTAATGATATAACATGTTTGGGGGGGGGTGCTCGATAGATCTGT
>CM077101.1:16698385-16744715 GCA_039619505.1 Cimex hemipterus
TATATATATATATATAGAGAGAGAGAGAGAGAGAGAGAGAGAGAGAGAGAATATATACATATTTACATATTTTTATAAATAATTGAAGCATGTATTTCAAGACAATTATATGCTTTTAGTCGTTGTGAATTTATTTCAAGGTTATTGTATATCAGCCAATTAGTTTTTGATCTAGAATAAGAAAATAATAAGTAGGATCGTATTAAATGATAATAGATATATAAAAAGTTAAAAAAAAAAGTTACTATTTTTTCTCTCGATACAGTTCTGTGGCATAGTAAAGTATGCCAGGAGCGTTTGCTGTAAGAAAAAAAAATTCGGATTGATTTAAACCGCTCTTTAAAACTCAAAAAAACGAATTTTCGGCTGGATTCACATGGAATTTTTCTTTCGCCGATGGCTCCCAACACGACACAGAAGAATGACATATCTACACGGAAAACAAACACTTTTTGTTCTGAAGATGATCTCACGAAAGATCGAAACGTTTTTCTCAAACCTACGTCCCATCAGACCTGATCTCACGATCACAAAATAACCATTAAAAATTCATAATTCTGATTTTAATCCAAATTGAACAGTTTTACAACCGTAGTAAAACTTAACTTGTATGTTGAGGTCAGTGAACTTTTAAGTGATAAAATAAATGTTTAATTTTTACAAAAATTCTTCAAACGTTTTATTTTATATCTCCGGTTGCGATTTAACTGCGGCGAACAAGTTGGTGCCGTTGTCGGTAGTTTAGTGGCGTACAAGTTTCCAGTAGATCCATGGAGAAGTTAATAAGTTATTTGGGGAAAAAATCGGAGGCATTTGTTAAGTAGGAAATTTTATTCTTCAATTTTCCCCAAAATTCGTGTTCAAGAGGTTTTTCCGGTGCGGAAAACCAATATCGACTTTGTCTCTGCGTCGATCGGTCATAAATTTTGTTTTTCGGTCTACCATGGCCCTAGCTAGCAGTCAAATACAGTTTTGACCGTTAAATTTTTTTTTTTTTCTTTGTTAGCGAGAAATAAAGTCGTTATTCGTTTTTCGCTCACCAAAAAATTCTGGAATACAAATTTTCATCAGAATCAAAAAACTATTTTTTCCCTTTAAAATTTCCTGCCTTCCTTTATCGCATTCAACATGACTTAACACTGTGTTAACAGTCTTAACAGTGTGTTAAAAAAATATAAATGTTATAATGTATATAAATATAAATGTTCGTTTTTTGCACCCTCAAATACCCTTGGTTATGAATCTTCTGAAAAATGAACAAAATAAATTCCCCTTCCTTTGCGTAGCACTTTTTTGAAAATAATAAAAATGTTGATAAGGTTGAAACTGTTCCACTGATCCAAATCGGTTTATAAATGCGAAATGAAACGGTAGAGTTATTTTTTCATTTTTTTTTTTTTTAATTTCATTCTTATGCTTCTCACTTATAATGTCATAAAGTAGAAACATTGTTGGCACAAGCTCAAAATATAACAATCGAGCTTCAAGCGGTTGTAATAACTTTCAATTTGTATAAAATCTAGAGGAGAACGAATTTTTAAGAGGAAAAAACTGTACACCTGAGAAATAATTTAGCAGCCCCGTCTGATGCAGCCCAAACGTTTATATTTTTTGTTTGCTATGAAAATTCATATTTAAAGGCTTTAAAGATAGCCCTAAAACGAATCCGAATTGTTTTGTTTTTTTTTTTTCAAAAATATTCCCTGTTTTTCCGAAAGGTTCATACATAAGTGGCCAGTTTTCTGATTGTCGATTAAAAAAATTACCAGAATTTGGAAGAATTGACTGAATCTTTATGAAATAATTATTCAGAAATCGTAAGATGTGGTCCGATGTGATGTAGGTTTCAAAAAAACATTTTCTTTATCGTGCCAACGTTTCGATCTTTATTGAGATCAAATTCAGCGCCTGGGATTTATAAACATTGGTTAAATTTTACAAATATATTTAGGATGTGGAAAGTGGGAAAGAATGGCATAAGTACACAGAAGACAAACACTTCGAGTGAGTAGAAATACATTGATTGAATATAAAATACATTTTGCATTGTATAAATTCAATTTTACACATACTATATGTATTTTCTAAATGTAAACTATGTTTGTAAATCCCAGGCCCTGAAGATGATCTCAATAAAAGATCGAAACGTAATTATTAATTCACTAATTTCGTGGTCCGCTTGACCAATTAATAAAATGACAATTGAAAAATGGCAAAAAGAGAGAAAACTCGTAAGGTGGGGTTGAGACGGGGAGTTGATGTCCGGGTGGATGGAGGTCGCGATAGCTCAAGTGGTAGAGCGGCGGCGTATTGAGCCGAAGGTCGTGGGTTCGAATCCCGCTCTTGCCATCAACTTTTTTCATCTCGACTAATACCTTAATTAATTGTCATTTTTAATTATCTTTCAGCCTCTAGTGAATATCTTATAACGATAGTTTGTCCGTTTTTTATAGGTAAAAAACACAGATAAAATCTCCCACTTGTTTTTACAATTGTTTGTAAATAAATCTTTTAACAGTCATTTTTTTCTTATTGGTTTATTTTTTTTTATAAATAAATAACTAAATATATATTCATTCAATCGAAGTATTTTTACACTTTTTTAAGAGATTAAAAAAAAACATTCTACACTTACTAATAAAATAAACAATAGTAAAAAAATATTTTTTGCCATCGAATAAATTCACTTTTTCCCCTATCTAAATTCTAATAGGGCAAAAATTCAACCTTCATGGCAAAGAATGAAAGGGAAAATGTTCAACTTTCCAACGGTTGTATAAACGTTCAATTTAGATTGAATTCAGAGGAATTAAGAATTTTTAAGTAGAACAAGGGATATCGACGAAAAAATTGCCCTCCCACCAAACGAATCGAGTAAAATTTTTTTTATTTAGAAAAAAATCGTATTTATAGGTTTTGAAGGGTGCTTAAAACTAATCTGAATTTTTTGTTTCGAGGAAAGTGTTTTTAGGCTTAGTACAGGTAGCGTCTTTTGGTTTTTAAACCGTTTTACATATCTAACCTATCAATTCATTTTTTATATCTAAAATTTTCAAGCATTGTAAAGTATTCATTAAATTTAAACAATGTTTGATATCAATAAAGATCGAAACGTAGGCACGATAAAGAAAATGTTTTTCTGAAACCTACATCACATCAGACCGCATCTCACGATTTCTGAAAAATCGTCGACTAACGGTTACTAATCGCCCCACACGTTTTATGAAATGTAGAAAGCGTTTTTGACTGTAGGAAACGTATACAAGCTTAGAAAGGTATTCTGGCCTCTTTAAAGCGTTACGAGCTAAGCAGATAATGTACTTAACAACTTTTCAAACACATGGCGTTTAATCCTTCTTTAGATTGACATCAAGAAAGAGCTTTTTTGTTAACCAAGTGTTTAAAAGGTTTCTTACTATCTCTATTTGGTTCCTGCCTTTTTGAAACTCTATGTCGTGTATCATCTCATTGAAAATTAAATAATCGTTTTTTTTTTTTAAATTTTATTTATCCCAAAGTGTCAGTTAATGGATTGACTCTGAAGTCTGATGAACCTGCATTTGGTCGTTACCGATCATTTTCGTCTGCCTATCTTCGTTGGTATGTCGCGTTTCGACATTAGCCATCTTCACAACCTGAAGAGCTCCTCTGCTCTCTTAGGCATTTTGTTAACCATCAAAATTGGAGGGGGGGGATTCTTCATGACCTCGGCCGATGATATCTCAAGGAAACAGTAGAAGTCGAATGGTGTTTTAACATTTTAAAAAATTAATCTGAAATTAAATATAGGCTATCTTGAAGTTTAAGAAGGGTTAATTTGATGTTTAAAAAAATAATTCGAAATTAAATATAGGTTGATTAAAGTTTAAAAGAGTTTATCTGAAATTAAAAAGGGTAATTTGAAAATTCAAAAAAATAATTTGAAATGCAACATAGGTTAACTTGCAGTTTAAAAGGGTTAATTTGAAGTTTAAAAATGATTGAACAATTAAAAAAGTTATCGAAGTTTAATTAATTTGAAATTGAAAATGGTTTTTTGATAGTTTAAAATATGAATATAAAATTAAATATAGAATAATTTCAAATTTTAAACAATTAATTTGAATATAAAAAGGGTTAATTTAAAGTTTAAAAAATAATTGGTAATTTTAAAACGTTAACGAAGGTTAAGAAGATCAATTTGAAATTACAAAGGGTTAGTTTCAAACAAAAAGTGTTAATTTGTAGTTTCATGAGATTAATTTGAAATGAAATATAGGTTAACCTGAAGTTTAAAATGGTTAATTTGAAATTAAAAAGGTTAATTTGAAGTTTAAAAATTGCTGAAAAATTAAAAAGTTAACGATGTTTAAATGGATCGATTTGAAATTGAAAAGGGTTTATTTATAGTGTACAAAAATTTAAAATTAAACATAAGATAACTTCACATTTAAAACACTTAATTAAAAAATAAAAAGTGTTAATTTAAAGTTTAAAAAATTAATTTGTTATTTTAAAAAGAATTTAAAAGAAAGAAAAATTTAAGAGGATTAATTTGAAATTAAAAAGGGTTAATTGAAGTTTTAAAAAAAATTGGAAGAAAACAAGCTTAATTTGAAATGAAAAAGTGTTAATTTGACAGAAAAATGTAAATAAACATCGATAAACCAATATTATATTTTTGGGCTAGGTGTGGTCTTTAAAGAAATCATCAGCATTTATGTGGCTCAGTCCATAGATAAAGAATTTCGCAGTCTTCAGTGTGATAGTTGCCAGTCAGTCGTTCAGACACACTATAGACTGAAATGCTTAAACAGCCGACTAAATTTGGATTATTTTATAGTAATTTGGATGCTGTCCATGTCATGGCCTATGATTTGAGAGGCAACTGGGCCGGCTTCGCTGATGTCCACAGCCCCCTTTACAAACGTCCTCACGATCAGTACGCTTATGAGAAACTGAACGTCGTAAGTAGGCCTCATCTGAATTTTAAAAATTTCCTTGTACAATGAAAACAATTTCCATGCCCATCCCTCAGAACGACGGCCTTCAACTCTGGGTGGACTTCGGCTGTTCTCCGGATAAGCTGGTCGTAGGAGTGCCGTTCTACGGAAGATCCTTCACTCTCAGCCAGGGCAACACCAACCACGGTCTTGGTACTTACATCAACAAGGAGGCCGGAGGCGGCGCACCCGCTCCATTCACGAAAGCAAAAGGATTTTGGTCGTATTATGAGGTCGGGGTCGATCACAAAAAAAAAATGCTAATATATTGGACAATTTTATATTGATTTGTTTCAGATATGTATGGAGTTGCAAAAGGAAGACGGTGGATGGACTCAGAAATGGGATGACGCTGGGTACTGCCCTTATGCATACAAAGGTATCCAGCATTGTACCTTTAAAATGTGTTATAATGGTGGTGATAGTTTGGTCGTTTCTGATAATCCTGGTTTGTCTATGTTCGTTGTTTTCATCTGTCCTCATCGCACCGTATTCTGCCTATTTTCGCTGGGATGTTTTTTCTTTTTAAAGCTGAAACACGCCCAAAAGTCCCAAGCATTGAGGACAGGTGGAACATCCAAACGAAATGTTATGTCTAGTTTGCTATCTTCCTACCATCAGGATTTATCGGGATGATCAAGTTATAGTCACATCACTTCCTTCGTAATTTCTTTTATATCCAAGGAACTCAATGGGTTGGATATGAGAACACGACGAGTTTGAAGATAAAAATGGATTGGTTAAAAACAAAGGGATATGCTGGCGCTATGGTTTGGGCCATCGACATGGACGATTTCAATGCCGTCTGCGGTGAAAAGAACCCCCTCATCAAAGTGCTCTGGGAAGAAATGAAAGACTACCACGTTCCCAAACCGACTGTCACCACAACACCCAGAGTATGCAGTTGATCATCACGCTCCTAGTATATCTTTATATCTTAAACGTCTTCTTTTCTTTCAGCCGGAATGGGCCCGCCCTCCGAGCACAGCATCGTCCAGTGGTTCCAAACCTAAACCGAAACCGACAACATCGAAGCCAGTCGAAACGACCACCAAAATGTCCACAACATCCATGCACACAACAACCATGCACACGACATCCATGCACACGACATCCATGCACACGACATCCATGCACACGACATCCATGCACACGACATCCATGCACACCACGATGGACTCTGGGACGACTCACTCTTCAACCCCGGAAATGCCCTCCCCTACCCCTTCTCCATCACCAACACCAGTCAGTACAGAAAGTACAGTGGATTCTAGCATGGCAAACGAAAATTCAGAGTTTGAATGTTCTGTTGAAGGTTACAGCCCTCATAAATCAGACTGCAGTAAGGTAAATAATTTCTTTAGAAATATCTCTTTTTGTAGTGTAGTATAATATACAATGGGATATTTCCATGGTACCCAAATGTCTCTGACTAACATTTTTCTCCATTTTGAGTTTTAAGGCTTTTCATATTTTACAGTTAATCTTTCATTTATTTTAATAAAAGGTAGAATTCATCTCAGGGACATTGCATCAAGGTTTACATTGCTCAATAACGGCTGTCCTAAGTACCATAACCTTTTTCTAGCTATGCGAAGATTATACTACTCTAGACACAGTTATCATTGGTCATCAATTAACATCCCTAACCATTTTAGAATTAAGCTACCACAGACTTTGGCATATCCATTGCGCTCACAACCAGTAGTCACAACTACTTGAGTACTATGACCACATTAAATTGTTAATTTCCTGCCAGCTGTAAGATTTGGTTTCTTTTCCTGGCTCTGGATAATAAAATGTCACTTTCTGTATACTTAACCAAGTTATTCATTTAGATGAGTTTGCTTAAATTTAAACGTACGTAAAATAAAACAAAATAACATAATAGTAAAATCTCTAATTTCAGTATTACCAATGTGTCCATAATAAGTTGGTTCCCTTCTCTTGCAAACCCGGGACGGCTTGGAACCAGGAGCTTCAAATCTGTGACTGGCCGGAGAATACAAATAGGCCTGAATGTAAGAAGGACAACAGCGTTTAAAAATTTGAGGTTAAATAATCGGTTCACTACAATTAGAAAACTATTGGTTGTCAATATTTAGTTTATATTTTATCTAATTAAATTAATTTAATTTATCGACTGTTTTTTCATACTTTACCCATTTACCATTATTTCTATGCTATTGTTATATGATCCAACATATACTATGTACATCATGCTGGGAACTGTACTGTAACTTGTACCACTGCAATGGCAAAAGGACATGACTTTCAATTTTCTGTTCCCGGCCTTAGCCGTCTCATCAGTTCAGCTGGGCCGGTGGTCTTGTGGAAAACACAAACGCAAACAAATTAACAAAACAAAGAAAACATTTATTAAAATTTAAATTATTTAACACCTATTTACTAAACAGTTAAAATTTGGATATAACAGTTTTTACAGAACAATATATTCCATTAAAAAATTGTTTAAACATAACAATCTAAATGTTTTATATTTAGATTTTGTGTTTTCTAAACATTAACATATTTTTAATTCATCATATCCAACAATTGGCTGGCATATTTCATACACTCATGTTCACTTAATTTTTAAAACTTTTAATGAGTGTGTTGTCATTATTTACATATAATCAAATGGAAAATTTAAAACAGAATTCTGTTTGCATTCACTATTAGTTTAAATATTTATGTACAGTGATAGATCAGAATGATCATTGTTAATATAAAATTTTACATTCCATCTAACATTAGTTGATAATTACATAAATGTCAGAATAAACTACATAAAGTGTTGTTAATACATTCTTATGTCTTCCAGAGTTGGCAAATGAAGCATTGTGGATTTTCAGATTTGAATGGTTAAATTAAGTAGAGTTGAAGCTGGACTGGGTTAGGTTAGGAATGGTTCAATAAGGTAGTTAGGATTGGGTTAGGTTAGGAAAAGAAGTTAGGTAATTCATCAACAATCTGATCCAAACTACTTAATAACCAGTACAAAACAAATGGTAAACAGCTCAGAGGGTGGTCTTGTAAAAAAAAAAACACAAAGGCCATTAAAATTAAAAACATTTTCAAAAAAGACAATGTGATTTAAAATGTTTTAAAATTATTTACCTGCATACTAAACATTTAAAATTTACAAAACACAATTGCTTAAAAAATTATTCAAATACATAATAATTAACATAGATTTAAATTTTAGTTTCCAAAGCGTCCACAAATTTCAGATTTAACACATTCGCCATTTGGCTAGCATATTTCATACACTTATGTCCCTTAATTTTTAAAACTTTTAACGAGTGTTTTCATTATTTAAATATAATTAACTGTAAAATTCAAAATAGAATTTTGTTCGCATTCACTATTAGTTTGAATGTTTATGTACTGTGATAGATCTGGATGGTCATTGCTGATATGTAATTTTAAATCCCACTCTGATATTGGTTGATAGCTACATAAAAGGCAGAATAAACTGCACAAAGTGCTCACGCCTTCATTGCCATTTTCAGAGTTGGAAAATGAAGCGATCGTAGATTTTTGACACGAAGAAGGGCATGTGTGAGTAGATTTATGTGCATTCAAACCGATCTCAGATTTGAACGTTTGACCGCAGTAACAAATCAGTTGTTTAGCCGTTGAAAATTGACAACTGATCGTTTGGCTTACAAATCGACTTTTGAATTTAACTTTTTTGCAGCATTCATAAGCATCATGATGGAGCTCATGGTGCACAATCATTAGTTTACTATTGAATTGTGCACCACATTTACAGCAAAGATAGACATTTGCTATTTCTGTTTCTGCTGCTTGGGTGGAATTCTTGCTGCTTATGTTGGTAACATCATCGAGAGTATCATTGTTTAATGGAAGAAATTTTTCTTCTACCGCCAAATTTTCATCCGATCTATTGCAATTTTCTTCAGGGTCTTCTTGTCTTTCACAAACTTGTGACCCACTAGTAATGTTTACTTGGACAGCTTTGGATTGTTGTTTTGATATTTGGGACTTCATTTCGATTTGACAGTTGACATTTGATCTGGCCTTTTTCATATTCGAAGTCTGGTTGGACACTCTCTTCGTCCTTGAGTTGGAAACTCTATAACCTCTCCGGCTTCCGTTTTGCGACGAATTTCTCCCCGTGTCTCCAGACGCTCTCACACACTTTGCACCCCTCTTTCTGTAATTCCTCAAATAATACATTCTCCTGGACCACAGATAAACTGGCAGAAGACAACAAGTACCACCTACAAAATAAAATGAAATTTTTAAAAGGAAAGAATGTTTGATTTATACAAGTATATGTTTATATTTATTGGTATTTCATATTATGATATTGCAAAACATAGAAAATAGGAAGACCGGGCCAAACTATAAACACCAACATCCTTGAAAGCTCCAATATCATTCCCTCTCACTTCAGGTTTAGATAACCTCTACCGTTCAACAATGCCCCAGGGTGGTAGACATCGCAACCCCCCCCCCCCATAAGGGGAATACTACTCAAGTGCTTTCCCAAACGTGAGACAAACCATTGATCAAATGTGCCACCCGGGCTTAATCTGGAAACAGACAACTTTCTATTCACTTATTTCCTCATTGGAACACCCTTCTTCCCCATCCACTATGCCCAAGCCATCTCTATTCAGTTTACACCATAGACATTCCTTTCGATTCTGTATACCTCATATTGCAGACATGCTATCCTTTCACCAAAATCCTGAAACCTTCAACACTGTTTAAACGGTTCATGAAAAAGAGAATCACATTCAACGAAAAAACCATCTGCTATAACTAACTATTACTCTCCCTGCAACCTATGTTGTATGCTAGTTTGGATTTTACATCGCCTGACTTGACTCAAAAGACTGAATAATTGAAAAGATGATTTAAACTTCTCAAACGCTTCCTTGACATCAGATTGAAACCTCACTGCAAAATAAATTCATCGAGTGTTCCAACGATCAAATAGTACGGTCTCATGAGCTCAAAATTCTTGGCCCATGGCACTAGATCCATACTTAGTATGAATATTCGTTAAAACCTTTAAATCCAATTTGTCATCAAAACCACAAGAAGTCGGTACAGATTCATACAACCCTAAATGTTAATCCTGACCCCATAATTTATCTAATTTCAACTCGAATCCTTCCCAACAATTCTACAAGATATCTAAAGCTCCAATAGCTTTTCCAATTTCCACCCTAGCAAGAAAAATGATTTGTTTTACAAAACCAAAAATTAATAAATAATTTATCTCTTATAATTTAAATATAAAATTCATAAAAAAACTAATTTGCTGATTGCGATGTTTTATCATGTCTTTTGCACAGATGTATGGATTTCAACATGAAAGGTTGCCCATGGAATATTTGATTTTGGGGCTAAATAAGGCTGTGTTACTTAGAACTAAAGAATGTCTTCAATCAAGTGGGACACATCAAGGATTTTTCTACATATTCTACACATATGCAGCCTTTGACCCACGGGGGTGGGATTCCCCATGGGGTGAGGATGACATCTACGAGTTCTCGCCAGGATTCTTGATGCGTGTGAATTTCTCTGCCGATCCAGCCCACTGATGCTACGACTTTAATCATGGTTAAGAATGTTAATCCAGTTGTTCATTTCTATTGTCAGAGGACTTGATCACAGTTGTTAAGAAAGGTGGTTGGCCCATCTCTTCAGTTTCAGCGGGGTTAGTAGTCTTGGGAAAAACACAAAGCAGTCAAAATTAACAATAAAAAAAAATGTTAAAATTTATATTAGTTAACACCAGGATGGATCATGGAGATAAGCTCAGAGGTTACACCTGCTGCTGTGTCAGTCGCAGCTGGGTTAGTGGTCTTGTGGAAAACGCAAAAGCATTAGAATTAACAAAAAAGTTAAAATTCAGATTAGATAACATAAGCCGAATCGAGATGGTTAAGTCCATAGGTTGGGAGGTACTAGCGTTATCCATTTCGCTAGTTTCAGCTGGGTCAGTCAGTTGTTTTGTAAATTATCACGAAAAAATGACAAAATTTAGATTAGTTGACTACTGGGCCGACCGCCGTTGTTAAGACCGGAGGTTGGGAGGACCCAGTCTTATACATATCGTCAGTTTCAGTTAGGTCAGTTGTTTTGTGAAAAACAAAAAAAAATCACAATTAAAAAAAATTATTAAAATTTAAACTAGTTATTATCGGATCGAGGTGGTAAAGTCCAGAAGTTGGGAGGACCCAGTCTTCTTATCCATTTCGTCAGTTTAAGTTGGATCAGTTGTCGCGTAAAAACATCAAAACATTAAAAAAAATTAAATTAAAACTAGTTAATATCGGATCGAGGTGGTAAAAAGTCCAGAGATTGGTAGGGCCCAGAATTATCCACATCGTCAGTTTCATCTCGTTCCGGTGTTTTGTGGAAAACAGGAACATCAAAATTTCAAAAGGAAAAAATTATTAAAATTTAAATTAGTCGCTGGATCGCGGTTAAATCCAGAAGTTGGAAGGACCTAGCCTTATCCAGTTCGTCAGTTTCAGTTGGGTCAGTTGTCTCGTAAAAACACAAAAACATAAAAAAAAAATAAAAATTAAAACTAGTTAATATCGGATCGAGGTGGTAAAAAGTCCAGAGATTGGCAGGGCCTAGAATTATCCATTTCGTCACTTTCAGCTCAGTCAGGTGTTTTGTGAAAAACAAAAACATCAAAATTTCAAAAGAAAAAAAAATTTAAATTAGTCGCTGGATCACGGTTAAGTCCGATATTGAATTTAAACTCTATGACTAAAGTTCAGAAGTTGGGAGGACCCGGTCTTATCGATTTCGTCAATTTCACTTGTTTTGTGAAAAACCCGAAAAAATCAAAATTTAAAAAAAAATTTTAAACTAGTTATTTTCGGATCGATGTGGTAAAGTCCAGAAGTTAGGAGGACCGAGCCTTAGCCATTTCGTCAGTTTAGGTTCGGTTACTTGTCTTGAAAAAACTTCGAAAATGAAGAAAAAAATTAAAATTTAAACTCCACGACTAAAGCCGAGAAGTTGGGAGGACCCAGTCTTCTTATCCATTTCGTCAGTTTAGGTTGGATCAGTTGTCGCGTAAAAACATCAAAACATTAAAAAAAAATTAAATTAAAACTAGTTAATATCGGATCGAGGTGGTAAAAAGTCCAGAGATTGGCAGGGCCTAGAATTATCCATTTCGTCACTTTCAGCTCAGTCAGGTGTTTTGTGAAAAACAAAAACATCAAAATTTCAAAAGAAAAAAAAATTTAAATTAGTCGCTGGATAGCGGTTAAGTCCGATATTAAATTTAAACTCTATGGCTAAAGTTCAGAAGTTGGGAGGTCCCGGTCTTATCGATTTCGTCAATTTCAGTTGTTTTGTAAAAAACCCGAAAAAAACAAAATTTTAAAATAATTATTAAAATTTAAACTAGTTATTTTCGGATCAATGTGGTAAAGTCCAGAAGTTAGGAGGACCGAGCAGCCATTTCGTCAGTTTAGGTTCGGTTACTTGCCTTGAAAAAACACAAAAACTTCAAAATTAAAAAAAAAAAAATAATAATTTAAACTCGTTAACACTTGGTTAACTCCGAGGTTGGGAGGGCCCAGCCTTACAAATTTAGTCAGTATCACACTTGTCCTGTAAAAGATACAAAAACATACAAATTATTTTAAAAAAATTTAAACTCGCTAACGCGGTTTAGTCGAGAGGTTGGGAAGGCCCGCCATTATCCACTTCGCTTTTGTTTCAGCTGGGCCGCTTGTCTTGTGAAAAACACAGAAACATTAAAATTAAAAATAAATTATTAAAATTTAAATTAGTTGACACCGAACAGGACCGGGGGTGGTTAAGACCGGAGGTTGGATTATCCCGGCCTTAGCTTACTCCTCCGCCTTTTCGTAACCCTTCCAACTCGTGCGCCCAGACAAGGCATCGTTTTGCCGATCTCGTTCTCTGTAAATTCAGTTTTATTTCTATTTATACTAGAAAATTCGTGGGTTTCGAAATTTTGAATAAGTTCATGTTAAAGTTTTGAATTATTTAATTCCATAATAATTGTAAATTATTTCCAGTTAAGCCTTATCCCTGGTCGTTTTTTTAATATATATCTGATTGGCAATTTTCACCAAATATTTATTATTGTTGATTAAAAAAAATACAAAACATTATGTAAACAAGTTCTATAAACAAACAACATTTCGTGCTATTTATGGCGACGACCTGCCGGCATGCTTGTCTCAGCAAATTCAACTGTTTCTATCAGGAAAATGAAATATTTGGAGAATCAATTGTTTTTTAATAGGAAAAACGCTCTCACATTCTACTACGGTTAAAATTAAAACTTTGGTTTACAATTGTTGTACTTAGGTTAATTGTATGTCAGAAAGATTAAACAAGTTCTTACAGGTAAGATGCCGGCTGCCGCTCTTTCGACGAAAAGCTCTGAAAAACCGTTTCTTCGACCTTCACAATCCTTCCAGGCGGGATCAACAACTCGCGGTCGTATTAACCGAATCTTCGGACAGAATCCAAAACAAATTCGGCTCAGGGAAAATCACGGGTTTTTTGCAAGATGAAGCTAAGGGTTCTAACTAAGTCAAAAGTTAAGGCGTGAGTCGCGAAAGAGTAGACCGTTGGCCGCTCCCCACTAGCGCCACCCTTGCCGCGAAATTGCCCGTAACACTAAAACAATTGCATCCCGTTCCTGAATCTATTTCAACGATTTTTGAACGTTTTACAAGAAAAAAACACCGATTTATCATAATAAGAAAATGTATTCCTTTTTTCTCTGGCCCAATTGAAAATCTCCCGAGGCATCAAGACCGGTAAAATTGATTTAAAATTCCACGCAAATTTGAAACGGGCAAATTGTAAGCTAATCGATGTTCTGTCATCCGAATTTATAAAATATATTGTAAAATACAATCTTTCCGATTTTATATCCCATAACTACTAGCCAGGTTGTTAAGTATTCGAGCTTTTAATTTTCAAAATACTTAATTTATTCTTAAATATTTGATTGAATTTCTATCGGTGAAAGTTATTTTATATAAACAAACACTGTGGCAGTGACAATCCCCTCCAAAAAAAAGGTTACTCAGTTGTCTTTTTAAAAAGATAGTTCCTAAGCACAGTTGTTTACGGCGATCCGTATTTCAGGCTTACAGCTCATAATCAAGTTGAAGGAATTTACAACCAAGTCTCTCTACATGAATTTTAAGAGTGATGGTTGTTCTGGATATTTCTGTATTGATAATTATTTACGATTATCTCTGCATATCCGTTTATAAATGAACAAAAAACTAACTAAATAAATATGACCGAGAAGTCCCTCCCCCCATACAGGGTGTATCAATTTTTATAGTCCACTCATTTATTTCGAAAACGATTATCTTTAGCAAAAACTGGTCTTGTACAAACCCCAAGTTAATTTTGGCTAGTAATCGCGTGGTAGTAACAGATCTAATATTACTTTTTCATCTCGATGGCAAATGACACTAACTTTGTTTTTTCAAGTTAGAATCCTATTTTTGTATTATACAATTCCATTCTAGAGCTTATTTTACGCCATTTTTGCCGAATGGATAAGTTTGATAGGATCGACTATTTCCGAGTTATGTCAGACGGAAGGGGCATGGGGGCTATGCTTTTTGCATTGAGATGGCACTCCCCTTTTATTTCGGACACGATTAGCATTAGCAAGTTAATTTAGGATAGGAATCGTCTCAGAACGGGATATGGATCATGGAGTTACTTTTAAGTTTCTTTTTAGAAAAAAAAGATTTTATTTTATCAACATAGAGGCCAGTTTAGGAGGTGTCGATGGCCACAACGGTTTTGGCGTAGTCACGGCGCTCATCACTGTAAGGTAAAGGTCCTAGGTTCGAACCCGTCATACTTACAAATGGGCTTCTTTTTTTTTTTTTTTTTTTTTTTTCAAAAATACCGGGACCCCATTTTATTTTTTAAAATCACTCTCAGCAGTTATTATATATTGTTGTAGATTTTACCATTTATTAAAATTCACTAGTTTCGTCCGCTTGACCAATTAATATATTTCAATTGATTAAGTTATTAAAAATGGCAAAAAGGTGGGAAAATTCAAAAGGTGGAGTTGAGATGGGAAGTTGGTGTCCGAGTGGATCGAGGTCACGATAGCTCAAGTGGTAGAGCAACGCCGTATCTAGCCGAAGATCGTTGGTTCGAATCCCGCTCGTGACACTGAATGTTTTATTTCAACTAAAAAAAGAATTAATTGACATTTATTAAAATTTATGTTTATAATAAACGTTCAAATAGGCTCCCTGAGTTTGATGCGCAGAGCTCTTTTCGTTTCAGGGATTCTTCATTTTTAGCATTTTCTATTATTTCTGGGGTGATTTTTCTACAAATCGCAACAATCCGTTGTTCCAATTTTTTGGACAGTCAATACTGGATCGGCATACACTCGATTCTTCAATGCTCCTCCGAAGAAAATCGTCGGCCGCGAAATAGGACCTTTTTCCCCATCCACCACCCCGCAGTACCCCAGGGACCCTATACCGGCGGATCACGACCATGAATTCTATTAAATAATTAATGAATTAAGGAAGTTTAAACAAAGAGAACTCTTCACGCCAATTATTTTTAAGGGACGTTCTAAGCGGTTTTCTATGCCAGTTATAGAAAGAACAATGCAAGAGTCGAAGTTTCGAGTTATCATCGGCCGCACAGTTTACGCACAGTGGATTGTCGCTTTTGCGGAATCGATTAATATAAAAATTAAAGTTTCCATGCCCCGTGGCTAATCAAGAAATAGGATGGAAAATAAGTCGCGCTTTCCGGGAACTAATACTGGGGGGGGGGGAAATCTTGGGTTAATCTACCACCTATTGTCCATCTTGTTTGCCATGTATCCTCTATCCATTTGTCGATGAAACGCAGTCGTTGTTTTCTTGGCTTACGGCGACGACCCTCTACGTCTACAGAGGTGGGTCTACTGTTCGGTAGGTTTGTCGCTTTTCCTTCGTTAAGCTTTCTGAGCGCAATTTGTCCATGTAGTTCTGTTGGCGGAGCCGACGCGAGGACTTGCAGCGCATGCGAGGAAGCAGTTTTATAAGCTTTGGTCCTTCTTAAAAGCGCTACGCGTTGACCTTGTTCCAAAGCTGTTCTAGTTTTACTGGTAAACCATTGTCCCGGAGACTCCGTACAGTGCTACTTGGTGTGTACACACTCTTAGGTCGAAAGGGCTTTCCCCAAGTAGATTTGGCGATCCTTCCCAGTTTCGAGAACGCGAATCTGGTCATTTCTCTTATTTGGTGACGTGACGAAATAAGACCTTGTGTCCCTGGGTGTTGACCTCCATCTCCTTTTGGAGGGTTGCATGGTTCATGTTCAATTGATGACTCCACGCGACTCTTGTAAGCGGGGCAAACGTCTTGTCGGTACCACTCTATAAAAGAATGATACTGCTCCACGTTGAGTGTTCCGCTAAGAAAATTTTGTTCAGTAAGCTGGTTGCCGAGCAATCCTCACGAAACATTACTGCTTGAATATTCCAACGAGGATTTTCTGTTGCCCATAAAAAAAACTGTTCTCCCTATTCAAAATTCCGTCATTTGAGAATTTGGATTCTTCAGTCCTCAATATTCGGCACAGCCGGTCCATTTCAACGAGGATTCTCAACGTTGAATCTCCCTCGCGAACGTCCCTTTGAGAGCACGATAAGGACGAAAATTATTTACTTTCAATATTCGGCAGTCCGACGAAATCTCTAATTGAGAGATGAGGATTTTCCTCAACAGAAAGCAACACCGATATTTCGATTTCGAGCGTTACTGCCGGACGTGTTCGGTTGGAGTTAGCACAGGTAAATAAATGACCCATGTTCACCCAAAATCTGGTAACCTCTGAAAAAAATGACGAAAAGGGTAATTATGTAGAAATCGTAAGCAATCTGCAGAGAATAAACGCAGACCAGAAACTAGTATATCTCTCTTCTCAAAGCTTGTATACATTTTTCTTGGAAAGCAGAACATGAAGTGAATATTCAGGTATATATTATTGTGCGATAGAATGCGAATGATTTCAAGAGGATTAACTTCGAGAAAATAACAAAAACAAAAACTACAATAAGAGAAGTCCATTGACTTTCGAAGAATAAAAACATATACACAATTAGATGAGAAACCTAAAACGGGATAATTCTATAACTCTGTCAAAACAAGTTCGAACATATTTTTTGCTTACAAAAGAAAAAAAACCGGGCATAACTCAGAAATGGTCGATCATATCAAAACTTTCCTTTCAGTAAAAGTGACATAAAATAACCTTTAGAATAGAATTCTGCAATTAATGGGATTACTATTTAAAATCCAGCTAGATGAGAAAGTTATGTTAAATCCGTTACCACTACGCGATCCCTAGCCAAAATTAATTTATGGTTTGTATAAGGCCACTTGTTGGTAAAGTTAATCCTTTCCGAATTGAACGGATGGACTATAGAAGTCGACACACCCTGTATATTTTGAAAGAAAATTAAACATTTGCTCATCCAGCCTGGTCTGAAGATCGCTGTATTTTGTGGATAGCAAGAGAGCCAGGGATAAAAAGTAGTTAAAGACCAAGAATAAACTTTCTTTTTAATATAAATTTTGCCTGTTAAGACGCCATTTTGTACAGTAAGTTGTCCTGTTGCAGGAAAGGACGTCGTTTTGTATGGCGAGTTTGCCCTGCGCCCGAAATGACGCCATTTTGAATGTAGAGTTCTCCACTTGGTGGAAAATCCTCCATTTTGACTTAAATTATACTTGATTTTGACCTATTTTCTTCTTTTCCTTTGTAGTCCATCAAAACTTTATAAGTTGTTGCAAATGATGTTTCCAGAATCAAATAGTCAGTCCACATTTCCAGAAATGGGTGACCGATTTTATTTGTTATTATTGTACGGCGGAAATATTTTTGGAGTTTTTTTTTTAATTAAATGTATTTGTTTAAAACTAGTCTTATTAGACCAACCATTAATTTTACAATAATATAGAATAAATAAATGTTAACATTTTTATAAACCCATTGGCACAATAAGCTTTACATTTCACTATTTACTATTCATTTTTAACTAAACAAGTTCATACGGCTTTGTTCTATTTAATCTTCTCACCATGTTTCGGTTATGTAAGAGTTGGTCACCTCCACATTCTCGTGCTGGCTGAAGCGAGCCTGGGGTTTGGCGGCAAATATTTGCATTTCCGTCGTTATTTCAGTGATCTCAAGATCCCTATGGAAGTCCTTATTCCTTATGTACCAAAGTGCATTGGCCATGTTATGTAAGATTTTATTTTGGACTGTTTGTGTTTGATACCACCCCTTAGTTGCATACCATATGTCCACATAGGCTTTATGACCTGTTTATACAATAAATTTTACTTCGTATAGCAAGATTGGAGCCTCGTCCTATCAACTGGTATAGTTGTCTATACCTTAAACCTACCTCTGTCCTTTTTTTCTTCACATGTTCTTTCCATCTCAGCTTGGCATCTAAGGTCATTCCCAGATATTTACCTGTATTGCTGTATGGTATAATAGTTCCATCTATTGTGAGCGACGGAACATGGTCCACCTTTTTGCCCATGTTGTTTATCTTATTGCATGTATTTTGGAGGATTTTGGTTGAATGGGTGATAGTCGGTCCAAGATATCACCACTGTGTCATTTGCAAACTCCATCTATTTTCGGAAAATCACTGGTGTATAACGAGCAAAGTAGTGGACCTAATATTCTACCTTGTGGCACCCATGATTTTATTGTTTTTAATTTTGAATAATGATCTTCTTGTTTGAATCTAAACAGTCTGTCGATAGATCGTCGATAATATCGACATACAGCTTTGGTAACATACCTTTTAATTTATTGATATCAGAACAAATTTGTTTTTCTTCGAGAGATTTTTCTATTATGTCGGTTACTCGGTGAATTTGGTCTATTGTTGAATGTCTTGTTCGCAATTCAAATTGGTGGTCAGGAATGATTTTCTTTTTTTATACAATGTGTTTTATTTGTTTTAATAATAACTTTTCAAAGAGTCTAGTCACTGTAGTAGTGATATTGGTCTATATGATTTGACCTCGTTCGCACCGAAAGGTCATATCCTGTTGTCTTTTTAACATTTTTGGAGTCTGAATAAGTTTTTCCTTCCATGGGTTTATTAATTTGACTTTTTTCTGATTGCAAGATCTGTGCATAACGGTTCTACATCATTCTCATCTCAAATTCTGTACAGGTTCTCACCTTTGGCCGATAGTTTTTTAAAATTATTTTTCTGCAGTGTTTCGTTGATTTTTCGTTTTTCTTTTAATTACCATGGTTATGTTGATAGGCTTCTTTTTACACAGATGGCATGTTGCATCTTACCTTCAAATGTAACGTTTTCAATTCTTAGATATTCTCTCTAAAGATTCTATTAGGTCTTGGCGTCAGTCTGCGAGTTCCTCCACTTCTTTTGTGAGGGGTTCAAATTCTTTTGTGTGGAGCACCATTGCATACGAGGCTAGATACGCCGCTGCTCTACCACCTGAGCTATCGTGACCTCGATCCACTCGGGCATCAACTCCCCATCTCAACCTCACCTTACGAGTTTTCCCGAGAATCCAAACAGATTACACGACATTTTAAATGGGGGAGTTGATGCCCGAGTGGATCGAGGTCACGATAGCTCAGGTGGTAGGGCAGCGGCGTATCCAGCCGAAGGTCGTGGGTTCGAATCCCACTCGTGCCATTAACTTTTTTTCATCTCAACTAAAAACCGTAAGCTCTTTACATACTTTTAAAAAATCTATATAGGTGAACACTTAACATTCTAATCTTTTGTTTGGATCATATTATTTCTATTATATATTATGTTAGGTTACTTTTATGCTATTTATTTCAGATTATTCTTTTGATTATGTTCGTATGATTATGATTGCTATTTTTTGGGCTTTACATGTACAGCTTATGTTATAAATAAACAAATAAAAATAATATGTGTCACCTCTCATTTCTACAATTGAGATCATCCTTTCAACCTGGCCCTAGATTCGAAGGAGCCTCTCCATATTTTGTTATATTCACTAATTTAGTGGTCCGCTTGACCAGTTGAAACATTACAATTAATAAGGTTTTTAGTTGAGATGATAAAAAAGTCAATGGCACGAGTGGGATTCGAACCTACGATCTTCGGCTTGATTCCTCCGCAGCTCTACCACTTAAGCTATAGTGACCTTGATCCAGTCGGACATCAACTTCCTATCTCAACCTCACCTTTTGAGTTTTCCCTCCATTTTGCCATTTTCAAATCTAATCTAATTCAAATGTAATCGGATTTGATTCTCGACGACAAATGAAATGGCCACGGAGAGCTTTAATGAAGTGTACTTCATTTAATTCACTAATTTAGTGGTCCGCTTGACCAATTGGTACATTACAATTAATTAAGGTTTTTTCATCTCAACTAAAAACCTTAATTAATTGTAATATTTTTTAAATATTTTTTTACTCAAGGGACACATTTAATTTAATGAAACGTGTGCAAGTAGGCACAAATGGTCATTAAATTCGCAATCGTGAAAAGTTGGGTTATTTTGACTTGTCCAATTTTGCCCTATGGGCGTAAATTTAAGCGTTGATCATTTTGTAGCTTCTCCAAGTAGTTGGCAACAATCAATCCAACTGTTGGATGCGTAATGTAGGACAGATAAGGTTCTCAAATCCATACCTTTGTTTTACTCCAATTAATTGTTCTTTTTACCTACGGTTGGGACAAAAAACAAACAAAAAAACCTTAGCTAAAAAGGATAATTACTTGAAATAATTAATATGGTCAATTATGACCATTAAGCTTTATTAATTAAGGTTTATATTGCAGAATTTTATACGATAAACCTTTTATAATATAGCTGATAACATTTTCAAATCGAAAGTACAATTTCAACTTCATACTGTTTTAAGATTATAACGGAAATGACTTCAACATCCAAGGGTGTAAATTTTCTTTTTTTCTGTACAAAAATCTTTATTATAGCTATTATGCTTAAAACTTGTGCTAAGTAATTACATTTGCCAGCCACAAAAATACATTTGGGAAAGTATTACATTAAATAAACTGTACAATAGGATTTTGCGGATTACATATTGAATTTATCACATTTACTAATAAACTGAATCGATAAAACATTTGTGTCCCCTAAAATACTGCCCTAATATTGAAAATACTGATTTTTTTATTTTTTTTATTTTTTTTTATTTTTTAAATGAGTATCAACTTTAGTTTTGAATTTTTATAAGTGTTTAATCATAAAATAAACTATAACTAAAATTCTGTGTAATAATTTTTAAGTACAAACAGGTCTTATTGGTAAAGAATACTGCTCTTGAAATTTCTTTTACATTTTTTATATATATATTTTCTGATTCAATATTTTTTTTAAGAAAAAATTTCAAGCATATTCAATACCATTTTGAACATAAAATAATAATAAAAGATAACAAATTTTAGTAACAATTTTCTATAATGAATGATTTCATTTTCAAACTCTAAAATAAAATACTCTTTAAATTATTTTTACACTGTAAATAAATACACTTATTATCAAACTTTTTATCTGTACATAGTACCGTATTATTGATTAAAAAATAATAATAATTAAAAAAAAAAAAAAAAAAAAAAGAAATGTTTATTGTGCCTGCGAATTAGCAAGGTTTTACACGTTGATTTTTTAATATATTTTTTTTTTTGCAATTTGCACAGTATTATCAATAAATGGTTAGATAAATTTAAAAATTAGTCGTATTACATATAATTTATATATATAATATATATATATATATGACGGAATTTAATTTAAAAAAAAAAGAAGAAAACCTAGCTATATTAAGCACACAGAAAATGTTTATCTTAAAACACTGCAAAATGAAAATGCATCCAGATTTCATCTAAGGTTGTTTTTCTGATTTCAATTTCAGTTTGTTTTGATTCAAAGGAAGGTCAAAAAACAAAAAATAAAAAGAACTAATAAGTTTCCTTGAGTTGATTTTTTTCTCTCTATATATAAATACTCTCGATACAAACGTTTCAATATGTACAATCAATGATATGCAAGGAAGTTTTGCAGTGATTTGGTCTATTTGATTTACACGATATTTACTTAAGCTACAAAATTAAAATAACAATTGTCCATATTAGCTTAGCCTACCAAAAAACAAAAAAAAATAAAAATAAAAAAAATAATAAAAAAACATAAATGTCAACATAAAGCAATTAAATTACTTAAATAAAACACCTTCAACATATACATAAATAAAAGATTTGCATACTGTAAAAGGTACATTTTGGACATATGATAATGTTAAGATAACATTGCACAAATCACCTCATAATTTTTTTTTTTTGGGTATTGGGTTGCAATAAACTGTTTTTTTTCCATCTCAAAACAATAGACGCATTAAAATTAAAAGCGAATATGTTATAATTGACTGCGAGGATGAATATTGTTCACCCCAAATAAAAGCCAAAATTAAAAAATTTAGTTATAGAAACTAAGTCAAAAATTCTGATATGGCAGTTTAGATATGGCCTATACAATACTAACAATATTGGTACTTAAAAATATACAGAATACAGTAAAATCATGGTAATAGTTATAGTAAATAAAATCTTCACAGAAGATTTTACCGTTATTATTATTATTTTTATCAGAGAATCATATTTCACTTATGTGTTTGTCACATTTCTGGAAGTGTCTCTTTAGGCATACTGTGATTCTTGTTAATCCAAAATGCAGTAAATCTCGATGCGATTAATTTAAAAAATAATCTTTCTTAAACGTTTCTCAGGTTTATTCATTTAGTCATGAAATGCAGCGCACTTCCCTAATTCTGAAGCCGTTTGTACTTCATAATTTTTCAGACGTATCCCCCATTTGTGAGTTTAATTTATTTTTATTTCACTTTTTAAGAGAGTACTGTATAATTATATAAATTTTATAGCACGTGGAAATCCACAAATTAAACTGTTTCCTTCGCCAGCTGCGAGAATTTTAGTTTTACTAAAATATTAATTACGAGTTTCACGCCCTAATTTAAAACTAATTTATGATCATTCAAGCTTTTTGTCCATTTAAAATTGTATCACGCACTCTAAAATATTTAACTCAGGGCCAAAAAAAAAGAAAAAAAAAAAAAAAAAAAAAAAAAACCATAAAATATGTTGCAGTATGAAATATACAATTACTTCAATTATAGGGTACTAAAATTCAATGGGACTTTCAAAGATAATATGCATGCATTGAGGATTAACAGAAAGGTTCATAAAAATATGTAAATAAAACTAACAAAACGTCAACTTCATGCAAAGTACAATCTATATGGCCTAAGTTGTTTATATATTTATTAAAAAATAAAATAATATGTATATATATATATATATATATTTTTTGTATTAATATATACCCATAGAATAGCTGTTTTTGTCTTCAACGACTAAATAACAGGAGATCAAATGATTGTTTTAATGGTTTTTTTTTCAAACTACATTCAGCTATTCACAATATGTACATCCTCATCCACTCATAAATATTGAAACAATGCATTTACATTTTTTTATTTTATTTTTTTTTATATAGAAAACAGTTATTAGATAAAAATGTTTTCCTTCTATAATATTGTCAAATATCTTAGTAACTGGCACTATTTATTGTCACAAAATGCAGACAAAATCCTTTTTTTTTTTTTTTTTTCTAAAAAAAATTTCAGTTACGACTAATACATTTAAAAAATCTGGCCAATCTACCAACACAGACTAAAAACGAAGTGTTTGGAAGGAAGTATTCGCAGTAATATATTTTCGAGGGGGTGGGGGAAAACGTTAAATACCCTGTTTCCCTTAAATAAATACAGAAACTTGAAATTATTATTATTTTTTTTTTTTTGTTTGTTTGTAAAAATTCAACATGAAATTGGACAAATACATAATTAATATATTGATAAATCAGCGATCACAATTTTTAGCATGAACGTAAAGATCCATAAATCTTTGTCTGTTAATAAATGCCATTTTTACTAAATGATTGCACAAGTCTTAAATAATACTAAAATAAATACATTCTTAACTTTTTTTTTTGTAAATGCATTGTTTAAACAATTAATTATTGGTGAGACATAGGCACTGTGTGTAAGTAGGATATAAGGTACGTCATTAATCCATAAAAGTATTAAATATACTTAGTTTGAAACGTACAGTTATATAGCTCCTTAAATTATCACGATCTCAAAATATATACCATACAAATATATAAATAACAATCTATATATATGTATAAGTATATTTCAATTAAAAATTATCAATATAGCATAATACTTACATTAAATTTTCCATATAAATATAAATGTGTTAAACACGATATTGAATTTGTACCAACAAAACATTTTTAAATATGACTTTATACAATAAAAAGAATTTTTAGGTTGTTAGTGGTCCTAATGAGAAAGTACACTTGAACAAGAAGCAATCAAATTCTAATTAACCACTTTAATGAGATAGTAAAGGTGCCATTTTTTTTAATTTAAATTTAATTTTTTTTTTTTTTTTGGCGATATCCGTTACACCTATAATATATCTTCAGTGTATACAAAAACACATGATTTATTAGTGTACAATCGTTTAATGTCCGTTTAGTCCTTAACAAGTCTGTATATATGATGCTGCGCTCCATGCTCTGATGTGGACACTTCAAAAACATAAGCAGTACACAACAGTGTTTCCTGGGTTTCACGATTTGTCACAACCTACGACATTATTTTAAATGTACAAATAGTCAACGAAAGTTTTTTTTTTTTTTTTTTTTTTTTTTTTTTTTTTTTTTTTTTGTAATGAGCATCTCTTACACCGTTAACCTACGAGCAGTTGGGCCGGGTAATTTTTTTTTTTTTTTTTAAATTAGGTCTTGAGTTTGACAAACTGAACACATAGCTTCGAACAGAACAGCGATGGAAACTGCTAAGATGTTAGGAAAAGCTATCACAAAATTCTTCTAAAGAGCCTAAGTGTATTACCTTTGACCAGAGGACTAACAAGCATTAGTCAATGGTTATGCACCAAAAACTGGGAAATAAAACTAAGGATGACTTAGTGGTTTGTCACCGCAAAGGTCACATAGGAGCTTAAAGAGGCTAAACACACTGTATAAAGTGGTATAAAACCCAACTACCAAGTCTAAAAATACTATTGGGTATTAACATAAAAAGGGGCATCATATACTTGTCCCACAACATCAATGGAAACCACCAAGATCAGATAAGCTATTATGAAATTCTTCCGAAGAAACTAAGTACCTAGTCATATCCTTGACGAGAGGCTCAAGAAGAGAAGTCACATAGGCGACTAACAAGTAGTCAAAGATTATGTACCAAAAACTGGGAAATCAAATTAAGGATGACAATAGTGGTTAGTCACCGGAAAGGTCACTATGGTGCACTAGTATGGCGGACACACTGTATAAGAGGAAAAAACAAGCTGTAAAGTCTAAAAAGACTAAAAGGCTGGCATGTCATAAAATAACAGGGGCAATGTGTACTTGTCTCGCAACAGCTTATGAAAACTGCACTTGATTCATATAAGAAAGAGAGGTATGCTGCCCCATGGTACATTAATTGATCAAAAATGAAACAGAGTAGGTTAAAGTTGATGCTGCCAAATTGCACCTATTGGACTGCTTCTGACTAAATTCCAACTCAGTGCACAGAGATGATGAAGAATATAAAGTAGATCTTTCTTTCAGTTAGGCGCTAAATAAATATGCTTTCAGCTCCAAACTAGTCTGAATGTACTTAAATCGCCTGACTCTAAAAAAACGCAAGTTACCTTAAGGTTTTGGGACATGAGGCATACAAGGAAAAGGACACCATAAGCAATAGTGTTACAGCCATTGGCAATTTTGGGACAGAGTCAGTCTTCAAGGGAATTTGAAGCCATTGTATCCATAATGAAACAATCTTGATTTGTAAGCATATTTAAGCTTGGTTTGCCCTAATGATGATCTTAAAATAGATCAAAAGCTTGGCAGTAACAACTAAATTTGTTTTTCACCAAGGCTAACCATGATCCAGATTATTCATGAGCAAAAAAAGTGGTTAGTGTAACTAACTATCAAAAAAAAGGAATTGAATAGGCCAACTAGTCAAAAAAAAGAGGCCAGATGAGATCACAACCACTGCCCTCTTAAATCCCACCTAAAGAAGGCCCGCACGGCCACAAGTGTTTTAACAGTAGGCACAACTGCTCGAATGTTAACTACCAACTTAAAAAATAATTAATGGCTTAAGATTATTTACCTGTAAGATAGTAAAGTTTTCTAAAACACTGTTCTTATTATATTTTTCAGGCAGGTGTTTCAATTTATGGATGAAGTTGATCATATATTCACACATCGGTGACCTATGAATGCGGTACACGAATTTGCTATTTTCAAATCTTGCATACTCAGTTTCAACCTTCTCAACGACTTGTTTTCCAAAAGAACAAACTTTTGTTGAACAGGTAATAGTCATGTTTTCATTACTTTCGTATCTAAAAAATAGAATAATACATTAATTTATTTCAATTAAACAACCGGCCATGTTATAAATCAAGTCACATTTCAAAACTACTTACTGACTGGTTACTCCATAGAAAGCGTTGGCTTCGTCTTGGATATTGGTATTGAGATCAGCCCAAAATTTGACCAGGAAAAAGGCATTTTGGGGGCCTTTGTCGTACAGTTCTTTCAAACCTCCCTTTTTTTCAGGAAATTTGTCATAAATTTGTCGAACGTCTACAGCCTGTAATTAATTAATTTACATTGTAAAATCTCCAAGTGAGGTCCATATCTATTTATTTGCACATAATAATGATTTAAGGAGTGTTGAAATAATAATTTTAAAGCAGCTAAATACAAGATCTAAAAAAAAATTCTAAAATAAATATCTATTTATTTATTTTTAAAATTTTATGCAAACACTAGCTGGCCCATCCGTGAACCATCTCTTGCCTATTTGCCTGTAAAATTGTAAGAAAAAAAAGAATTTGATTATTTGGCTTTGTTTTTAACATTGTAATTCGTCTACATTGTTTGATAGCATGGCACAGCATTCGGGTCTTTTCTGCTGTTTTGAAGAACCTGCATTTTTCAAGTGGCTTCTCAGTCTGCAGTGCCCTGTTAACATGTTACGACTCGGAGTCTCTCCCTGCTCCCGCGGTCGTGGGTTCGATCCCCACCGTCGCCTCTGGAATTATTCTGACGCCAAAGGGGACCGGTGGCCGCAATTAAAAGAAATTGACACTGCACTCATCAATGGAAGGGGCGGGACCGGATCTCAGTGACCCTGAATCTGGTCCCAACCCCCTTTAAAAATAAGTTTCTTCGATGGAAGAACCCTGGTACAAGGGGGGCTCAAGTTCACTTTGTGTTGTGAGCCCTCCCCCAAAAATGGAGCCAGGGTATAGTGCAGTAAGCTGAACAGCTGCAGTGCTCAGTCCCTGGTATCCATCCATCCTCTCCCTGCTCCCTTTGACACATCTTTGTTTCTAAATCTAGCCTCATACGTTCACCTTTTCTTTCCCAAGATGCTCGTTCATAGCGTGGATCTGTATAACAAAACCGTTCACGATCTATCAGCGGTAGCAATCTCTTTCCTTGCAACAAGGGTAGTTTTCATTCTTTCTTTCGCTTCTTCTTAAGTACAGCATGATCTTGTTTTGCTCATCTAACCCGTTTAATTTGGTTTTGCAATTCAACATCTCCCTATATCATATCGCACCATATTTGACATTACTCGGCAAAATACTTGAAAAATGAGGAAACACTTTTTCCCATCCTTGCAAGCCTGAATGCATAAATTCGTGTTCAGGTGGCATTACTCTACCATTCAACAGTGTCACAGTGTTCATCATCCTAACCTCCGTTGAGAGGAAGGAATGGTGCACAGGTGCTTTCCTAGATGTGATGCAATGGAATCCTTCCATTCTCTTATTATTTCATTATAAAATCCTATCTGTCTGATAGGTACAGAACTTGTCTGAGATGTAGCAGCCCCCTTTTCTTTGAATAGGACTCTTCTTTGCAAGATACGATTATGAAGCATTTCGATTAATAGATTCAATCTCATTTCCAATGATTTGCGGTTTGTTTTCTGATTAACCCTCACAGGCCCGCCTGTGATTGCATACTCATGCGTATTTCATAGCTAGTTTTGACACAACTATTGATTTTTCGTTTGTCAGATGCCTGCATAAATCTCAGACAGTATTTCAAGTCAATCATAACATATTGTCTCAAAGATTCTGATTCCACTCGTTTGACAACCCCTGGCACTCTACGGTTTAAAATATGTGTCCACCCGACTCTCCTGTCGATTAGACCACGATATTAAGGTTTTGACTGGTATTAAGGGTTAGCATGAGTACTTAGGGACAAGTCAATCATAAGACACAAGCTACAAGATATTAGTTCGTTTATTAACATGGATATGTTTTGTGCAATTGTTTCGTGTTACCAGGGAGTGCATTGATTGGGATAGGTTAAAGTAGGAATGGCCGCCAGGCAGGATTAGGGACATATTAGGTTAGGAACAGTTAAGGTGGGTAGAGATAGGGATGGATAAGGGTTAGGAATGTTTAAGCTCGGTAGGGTTTGGGACGGGTTAAGTAATATTATTATTATTAAACGTTTTTCCATTTTGTTAAATAGTCTCCATGTAGAGACAGCAGTCGTACATTTATAACAGTTGAACCAGATATTCCAACTGCTGACAACCAAAGCCATATCTTTTTTTTTTTTTCACAATTAATCATTTACTGGATGTGTTACCTGACGTTTCTAAAGATGGTAGAAAATAAAGAATGTGCAAATTGTATAGTATATATAGTTAAATATATTTTGTACAATTTCATACCTCTAGAAGTGGATCTGAATAAGTAGTAGGTCCTCCAATGTGAACAAAAAGGTGTTTGTGATACTGTGAACAAAAAAGAGATACATGTTTTAAAAAAAATGCTTTAAAAGAAACAATTTGGATGGAACAAAATATAAAATTCTGTGTTTATTTTTTTATTTCAATGCTGACTGAGCATTACACATTAACACATAATATACTAATAGAACAAATTTAATAGCATAGTTAACTAACAGTATCAGGCTCTCTCTGCTGCTCCATGAATGCAGAAAATTCTACAAGCCGAAGCTTGTGAGTCGCTATTGCTCTGCCGTCCCATGGTGGTGGAGGAGGAACTCCCAGTTCACCAGTGCTTCCTGTGACTCCTCCAGCTGCTTTACTCCCAGTGTACGCTGGAGCTCCAGAAAATGGTTTCACGCTGGAAATTAATAGATGAATATTCCCGTTTCAATGGAGAGAAACTAAATATTTAAGTTTATCATCATAATAATAATGCGGCAATCAAAGCAGAAATATTACATTTTGTACAAATTTCGTTATAGATGGAATCAATGTACTGTGCGATCTTTTATCTTTTTGAAATCTGCGAGGAGATGAATGATGACTTGATCATATATATTTCGTTGTTCAGGTCGATTGTAGGTCATCAAACTAACTGAAATGTTAAAAATTCTACTTCAACCGTTCTCCAAATTTCTAGACACATTTACAGTTTTACTAATGGCATTTGTTGTTCCCTACTTAAATTATTTCTTTCCTTTAAAAATTTCGCCTTGTCCTCGTCGGGTATGCTTATATTAAGCTCTTACAGGTGGCTGTAAATATATAAAATCTGGGACAAATGTCGCAGCCCCCATTAAACCCTGCTACAAAATACAACTTTAACGTCATTAAGCTAAAGACCTTCGCCAAAAGAAAATTCCTAAGGCAATTCCTGGAATAAAACCCGAACTGATAGATGACAAATACAAGAATTAGCCCCCCCCCCACCCCTGAATAACCTTGGCGATAAAAAGTAAAAATGCAATTAGGCCATTGTTCAAAAACCTCCAGGTATATCTATCCAATTTGGAAGAACAAGAAATGGAGGAACAGAAAAAAAATCTCAAAAAATCAAATAAACATCACTGTATCAACTACTACAAACAGTGATATACCATTTATTTCACTTATTTTAAAGGTACAAATAGCACTTTAAGCCCCCTTAATTGTACATATTATAGAAATAAAGTTAATTTTACAAAACATAGTACATACAATAATAATAATAGCAATAATAAAGAAGTTTTTGAGGCTGCCGGAGCGGAAAAATAAAATGGAAGACAATAAAAATTGCGAGGTAATGCACTAGAATGCCCAATATCGCAATTTAAATAAGAAAAATAGCTCCTTAAAAAAAAAATAAATAAAAAAAATAAAAAAAAATAAAAATAAAAAAATAAAAAAAATAAAAATGTTTTGTGTTTTGTTTCTTATTATTGTTATGTAAAATTAGTTATCATACTTGAATGGAAGAATAAAAGGATAAAGATGAGCCTATAATCACGCTGAGACTTTTGCTAATCTGACTCCATTATTGTTGTTTTTTTTTACGAGGGTTCTCACCAGCAGAGGTCATATAAACCCTCAGGGTGCCGGTGTTTTTGAAAAAACAGCCCATTTGTAAGTATGTCGGGTTTGAATGCAGGACCGCTGGATTTGAACCCGGGACCTTGACCGTACAGTGATGAGCGCCGTGTCAAAGACGAAACCTCGCGGCCACCGACGCCCCCCTCCATTATTATTATTATTAGCCATACAAGCCTATGGGGAAATGTTAATTTATGGAAAAAACTCACAATTTTAATTTTATTAAATTTAATGTAGCTTGGCCTTAATTAAGAATTTGAAAAAGAAAATCAAACCTTGGATGGCAATAGGATAAATTAGGTTACGAGTGAATGTTTGGAGTCAGAGTTTTATAGCACTCACAAGAGATATAGCTAACCTAAAATAGAACGTTTGGATGTTAGGGCGTGAAATGACCTTAGCCATTAAAACGCCCTTAAAAATTAATAATAATAATAATAATAGGAAAACATATAAAAAATATATATAAAACAATAATGTCAGTAATAGATTCTTGAAAATACTAATTATTTATAAACAAATGATGAATATACATTACGAAGGAAAAGCGGAAAGAGAAAACGGGCAAAAGGAAACAGGAAAAAGAAAAGGAAAGAGAGATGAAAAGATGATTCATGTCGCTTTTAAAAACTCATACGCCATGGAACTGAAACAAGCTAGTGAGGAAGCTGATTGTACTTTCCATGGAAGAAAATTTCATAGTCTTGACCCTTCAATTCTGAAGGACAAGGCCAAAGTTTTAGAGGAGTGTGAAGGCTTTGGATACAATTGGTGGATTCGGATAAGAAATGTGGGGGAAAAATTGATATGTATATTGGGGACTTTTTTTACTTAATTTCAAATCTGCGTTCGCATGAAGACTCACTAGTAGATGTATAAAGTTTGTAAGTGCTTAGAATGTTAAGGTTGCTGATGACGTTAATTTGGAAGAAACATGAGCACAAAATCTAATCCAGGCAATTTGAAGAAGATGAGCAGCTTGAGAGATCAAGGAAAGTAAAAAATTGTGCTACAGTAAGAGAATAAAGGAATTCTTAATAAGGAGAATTCTTGGTTTTCTACTGAGTAAAAAAGCTAACGCGCCAAAGAATCTTGAGTAGACGTTTTTACTAGAGTTCACATGGTCATGCCATGTAGGCTTGTTTTTTAACTTTAGGACAAAAATTAAAAGAGGAGCCGTTGATATGACGAAGGGACAGAAAAATCTATTGTAAATTTTAGGATTTAAAGTTGCTTGTATGACACTTGGTGATTGATTGGGACAAATTATGGAAGACCAATGGGGAAGATGAAAGGAATTACAACACTCTTCCTCTCAACTTTGCTAATTGAGATGGGGTCAGGTGGAGAAATTATGAGACAATGACAGTCATTGTCAGTCGAGTTGGAGTCAAATGTAGAGACCGTGAGTCAGTGTCCATCGAGATGGAGTCAGATACAGAGACCATGGGTCAGTAGCTAGTCAGGGTGAGCAGTCTGCTATGTTGTAACTGGCTGACTTTTTTCTTACCTTAATCCTTAACCTCAATGCTTTAGAATATGTTTCCAATTTACAAAAGGCATGTTGGTAAATTTAATTTATTTGCAGCCTGTAAATATTAATATATACTACAAATGGCAGAGAAATAACCATTGAAGACATGCAATATAAGAGATCAAGTGGGAAGGAGGTCTCGAGGCAATCGCTATGTAAAGAGACAGCTGTTTCTAGGGGTGGGAACATGTACAGAGGGCAGTAGGGTCAGGATGGATCGAGAGCTTGGTGTGATACTTTTATATGTGGGATCAATTGACAAATGGAATGTTGAGGTTATTGGGGGCAGTGAGGTTAGGATATGGAAGGATATGCTGGTTGTTTTATGTGCAAAGTACAGCTTGGTGGTCCCTGTTTATCATCTGCCTATCCTCACTAGTTTACTCTGTGAGACACATTTTACAGTCTTCTCTGAAAAAAAAAATTGGCGTACAAACGAAACGAGCGAGGATGTTCTCTACATGTTCATCACTTCACAGACCTCAGAAAAAAATCTCACAATACTTCACTGATAAACAAGAACAGAAATTTTGTTAAGAAATGATTACTGACAGTTTTATTAAATGAAATGAAAATAATTGTTTAAACTTACTCTTGTGATGTACCAGGTTGAAGACCGGGTTGCCAAAACTGAAAAGAAAACAGGAATTAGTTTTACCTTTATAAAAAAACAACACACAAAACAGGCAAATCATCTAAAATTTAATTATATTTTTGGACCAAATGTTTTGTAAAACACAAAATCTATCATTAATTTTTATTTGTAGGGCAAAACAGAATAATTAAAAAAAAAAAAAATCGTGATACACCAAAGTGATTAAAGCACATTTTTCAAACATTATTAAAAAAAAAGAAAACTCGACTTAGTACAACTCAGAGATTAAAACTCATTTTTGAAATATTATTAAAAAATAAGCAAATGAATAAAACAAACTATGGTGAAATAAAAAAAAAAAATAAAATAAAATAAAAAAAGATGAATAAAATAAAAATTGCTTGGTGGGTTTGTTTCAGACAAGAGTTAGTTCTTGAAAATGACTAGTATGTGAAAGAGTTATGTTTTGGAGTTGGCTGGTTGGTGAGGTGATGTTTACTTACAGGTGTGGTATAAGTCACAGGTGGGGTAAGTCCTAATGTCGCCAGACCGGCAGCTGTCTTGTTGTGAATCGCCGTAGCCGAGACAATCTGCGCCGAAGACATGGATGACATTGTCTGGAGTGCCTTCTCTTTGGCAGCATGGTCCGTCGGCACCACCTAAACCAACCAACCAACTCACCTAAATGACCTCCCTATATATTTTTTAAAAATAATTTTACACTATTCATCTAATATATAACCTTGTGTATACTTGAAATGAATTTTTTCTAAAGCATTTGTTCGAAATTAATGAGTACATTTTAGAAATATTAATCAATTTTTTGCTTATAATTATTTTATTTATGCTGTAACTTTATGAGAATTATAGTGAATTTCAAAAATAAATTCAAATTCGTTCTTTAATCCTATGGCTTAAACTATATTTTAGTAAATATCCTTGATTTCTTTTCTTGCAGCTAAAGATATCAAGGATAAAGTAAACTAACTATTAACTATTTTTTTTGTAAAACACTGAAATGTATAAAAATTGGCAAAAATAAAAATAATAAAAAACATAACAATAAAGTTAGTGTAAATTTTCTTGTATCACTATCCCTGTCACCATACTATCACCCCCCCTCTCGCTCTCTCTCTCTCTCTCTCTCTCTCTCTCTCTCTCTCACACACACACACACACACACACACCCTGTTCTGTTTCTCGCACTCATGTTCGCTTATTTTCATTTATTCGACTTTTTTTTTTAGTTTCCACTCACTCATTTCAACCAAACACCATTTATGCATTGATTAGTGTCAAATTCTAATGATTAAAATTAAATTATAATCAAAATGAAAAAAGAAAGATTACTTGTGGTGCTGATGTACTGACCACTTTGAGCTTGGCCTGAATTTCTCTGAGTTTCCTTCTGGCCAGCACTTGAATGTGGGAGCTCACTTGTTTCCTTGTTCTGGTCTTTCCAGTTCTAAGTTTTATGTACCTAGCGATCAGCTCATTTCGCCCTGAGAACAAAAAAAAAAGAGTATAAATAAATTATATATTTTAATAAGTAAAAATAAGCTAATTGTAAAATTAATTCGTCAATTAAAAGTCTTGCGAAAGGATTGCTATAGCCAGTATCTGGAATTATGCTTTTAGAGCATTTCTGCATTATGTGCTTCCTCAAGAAAGAAAGCAACCATCGATCATTCACTTCTTGAATGTCTGTCTTAATTAAAAGAAAACTTTGACAGAGCCTTCCAAATTAAAATAAAAAGGAGAAATAAAAAAAAAAAAAACGTATCTAGCCGAAGGTCGTGGGTTCGAATCCCTCTCGTGCCATTAACTTTTTTTCATCTCAACTAAAAGCCATAATCAATTGTGATAAAAAGAGAAGTTTGGAAGAAAAAAAAATCCTGGAACTAACAGTACTAACAAAAACTAACTAATAACTAACAAAAAGTAATAAGTCACAGGCACAAATTTTGAAACAGCAGTACCTATCGGCCAGGGGACCGCGGTAGCCGAGTTGTTAAGGCGTCAGACTCTCGGCTAGTAGACCCCGCGGTCATGGGTTCGATCCCCACCATCGCTTCTGGATTTTTTCTGACTCACCGGTGGCCGCAATTAAAAGAAATTGACACGTCACTCATCAATGGAAGGGGCGGGACTGGATCTCAGCGACCCTGAATCTGGTCCCAACCCCCTTCAAAAATGAGTTATCTTCGATGGAAGAACACTGGTACAACGGGGGCTCAAGTTCACTTTGTGTTGCGAGCCCTCCCCCAAAAATGGAGCCAGGGTATAGTACAATAAGCTGAACAGCTGCAGTGCTCAGGAGGAACTCCTCCAGTTCCTGGTGACCATTGTATCCATCCACTTATCGGCCAGATCGAATTTTCCAGCTTGAGGCCCTTGCAACAGACAATGATGACAATAAGGAAATACCATGCTGCAGTTTGTATTTCCCCTAACACTGTATCCTTCTGGCTTATTGCACTTTTCCTAGGTCCTTAGTTTAGTTCAATTTACTCATTCCTTCCTTTAAAAAATATAAAAAAAGTAAAATAAATTATTTTCCCTAGTCTTTATGTGCCATAGTTTATGTCTACTGTGCTGTGATTTCTATTAGAACGTATGGATCATTGCATAACCTACAAAATCATCTTATACTCATGTTGTGTAGGTGTTTTTCTGGTGTGTTTCTTAGATTCCAATCCTGAGTTTAACCCTGTCTAACCAAAGTAATGTGTTCGCCCTTTTACATGCTTTTTTATTAGCTGCTTGACTGTTTGATCTTATGATGAATTTTTGAACAGTGTCTCATTTAAAATTTTTGTGGCCTTGAAAGGCCGAGGTATGCTTCAATAATGACCTAATGAAATCCTTCAAAAGAGGAACAACGCGGCCTTAGACACCTCCAGCTTTGAGTCAAAGCTGGTCTAGAGGTTAACATATTTACGGCTGCTCGGTAAAAAGATATCACTCTGTTGTGGGTGGGGATTGAAGAGAAAATTGCAAAAAACGGGAGCCTTCACACTTTTTAGACCTGCACGGAACAAATGAATAGAGAAAGAAAGGCATACTGTGTTTCACTAGGTGGACAACAATGAAATAAATTCCTTGACATCTCAACCATGAAGATAAATCATGAAAATGACAGGACTTTATATTTGCTTGTTCAACCACATTTTAGAAAAAAAAAGGTAAAAACAGAGAAACCAGCTGACAAATGAAACATTAGAGTACAGCCTCTCTGGATGAAATAGTAACACCTAGGGGAATTAGCAAAGCTTGTCCTCAAGTACTTTAAGGTAGGAGGAAATAAAAAGGGCCAATTCCACAATAGGGTACATGGCCTAGAGAATTCATATTGGCTCCTTTTTTGGCCAACATGTCTCCTTTCTCATTGCCTCTATTCCCCAAATGCCCAGGGTCACTGACTTCTGCCAGGGCTCCCATACACTTTTTGCTTTTATCCTCACCTTAAGTGCTGCTTAATTTCCAGAGATGATGGCTATCTAGGAATGTGTTCCTAGCCTTTTTATTTCTCTGGTGCAGTGTTCAATTGCTGTGATTTCAGACTGGACAAACGTAGCATATTTACCAAGGCTTAAAAGTCTCTGTTCCTTTATTCGGTTTTGAGCCATCGGTATATCAGGAGTTGGCCTTCAGTGGTGTTTCTTTGGCCCACTCTTCCCTTTCCTGTATAAGTATCTTGTATTTGTATTGAAGTTATATTTTGGAGCAGTGACATCGGTTGGCATAACTGGTATAGTGTCTGCCTATATCTATACCTCCTTCCTCAGTTTTTATTGTTCGCTGACATGGCCTACTCTTGCAGGTGGTTGTCCATTTATGAGCCTGTGAACAACTGCTCTGGCTTCTCTTTGGATTAAAATGGTGGAAGTCTCCAAAGGCCGCAGTGGGCGTTGTACTCACAGCTACAGTGACTGAGGCAAGCTTGTCTTTGAGTGTCACTTAATAGCCCCATTGCCTTAGCCTGCAAAGTCTTGGTCTACCCCACCACCGACCCGTATATCAACATTGGTCTCAGGTGTAGAGGCATGTCTTTTTGGGGTTTTATCTCCAGCTTTTAGCTCAGAGCCTTCTGCCCCTCCTCCAGGCAGTTTTGCAACTTTTGGTAGTTTTGATTAGACGTGGATTCCATGTGAGCCGCTGGACTATGTGACCCCTAGATATTTGTCTTCCTTGGCGAATGGGATCTGTGTCCCGATTAAAAGAACAAAAACAAAAAACTGACCATTGATTTAAAAAAAAGGTTGAAATATGACCTTTAGGTATATTCAACATAATAGATTTTTGTATAAATACGCTGAATTTGATTACACAATACTAATTTTAAATCTGCTATAACGGATTAAATACTTCATGCACAAGTCCATAAGACGTAGGAGATACAACACGGTTCGTTTGTACATCGTATATTTGCAGTAGCTAACAATATAAAGTTGTTATAAATTAGAGAGGCTTTTCAAGAGAAGTTCCTATTAAACGATTCTGCCTGTTATGTAAATACAATGTACAAAGAGGAAAAACAAGTTGAACAACATTGAAATTTCTTATAAATCAGGATCATTTATTGTTCTTTTTATCTTCTAATGCACAATTGTACAAGGGGAAAGTATAATAATTTGTATCAAAGTTCCTAAATTTCTCGAAATAATTATTGAAATTGAAATCAGTGAGTATGACGATCACAAAACTCCGACTTGGGTAATTCTGTTAAGCCAGTGTTCATCGCTAATATAATTTCCTTGTCTGCTTCAGGGCCGGTGTTTAATTTGACGTTCAAGAGGGATCGTCGGGTTCATTTCATTATCATCGAATTAACTCGTACAATATCGTTCATCACAAATCTGGCTGCTACCTTATTATGCAGATAGTCGCACTCCATCTCCATTTTCGCTCGCATTGAGCGCAAAAACTGGACTCGATGAAGATACAGAATGTTTTTCGATTTTAGAGAACGCACACGTGGTGTGAATTTACCTTTCTCCACTTCGCTTCACTTTAAAAGGAAAGGTCGTTTACGGTTTAATCTCAAGAACTTTCAAATAATATTTTATCAAATCTCGATTGGAAAGAGTATTGAAGGGAGCATGATCTTTGATTAACTTTGTTCCCTCAAAGCCCCTCCCCCCCCTTTGGGTGAAATTTTATGCCCGACAAAAATGAAAGAAAGATAAGAAAATAAGGAAGCCTTGATACATCACTCTTCATTCGCTCACTAGATCACTCACTCACTGCTCATCTGCCTGAAACACTCACAAGCTCACCCACCCATTGCCTTATTCGCCCTCTGATATACTCACTCACTTATACACCAACTGCTACAATCACTGACAAGTTCACTCGCCTATTGCTTTATTTACTTCTTAGCTCACTCTCATACACGCGCGTATTTACCCAGTAATTGCCTAAGCAACTCATAAGCTCACCGATCCATTGTCTTACGCGCTCACAAATACACTCACCTATTGCTTTAAACAATCACATCACCCACTGCTTTAATCGTTTGCTAACTCACTCACTCACAAACTGCCTCATTCTCCCCCACTAGCATACTCTCATACTCAGCAACTGCCTGAATCACTCACAGTCTCACTCAACAATTACCTTATTCACTCCCCCACAAACTACCTCGCTCATTCACTCAATCACTGGTCATTTCTGTCGTTCGCAAACTCTCTCATCCTCTGCCTCAATCACTTGCACACTCCTCATAAAAAGTACAACTTCACCCCCAAGAAAGTATCAAATTAAGTTCTTCTCAATTGTAACGCTCGCCAGAAATTCAATTTGTTTTTTACGCCAGTTATTTTCGACGCTTCGCAACCATTGACAGTAATGAACAATAAGACGAAATGCAAAAAATCAACTCGAATTTGCATATTAATTATAGACAGATTAATAATCGATCCGGTTAAAAACAATAAATAATCTTTTATTAATTACGGGATGGGTTTAGGATGACAATAAAGAAGATAATACGTCGGAGATAACAATAGGCGAGGGTCTCTGGACACGGTGACGTTATTGCCGAGGTTTTTGAATGGGTGGGCGAACAGGGCGCAGAGGAAATTTGACACGTCCCTTATAACTAGAATAACGATATTTGTTTCTAAGGAAGATCATGGTGATGACGGGGGGGAGGTCGAGCTTCGGGGGCGCGAAAATAAGTCTGGAGAGGGATCGGGGCCGGGGGTTGAGGGAACTATGCCAAGAATGTGCAATTAGTGAAGATAGGGTGCCTCCGAGGGGTGAGTAAGAAAATGAAAGAAAGATGTGTGGGAGGGGAAGGGTAATGCAGAGCAGTTCTCATCAACCACTCTGCCCTCCAATATACCATTCTGCACTCCACCTCTAATTTCCCCATTTACCGCTTAAATACTCGAGCCGGCATCCTTTTAAATCTGGTCAAAAAACATTTTTTTCATTTGCATATCCACCGCCCTCCGGTGGTTTCCAACCCCATCTCATTTGAGGAACGTTTCAGGAATTTATCCCTCCTCTTCTTTCTTACAAGCCCTTGAAAAATTCTAATATCTCTGTTGTTCCATAGTCTAATAAGCAATACCCGACTCGGTTGGTGTTAAAAAACACGGAACATTCGGTGGACCGAAAGTCAATTTAAAAATTATTGCCCGTATCCGACTTTCTTACTTCCTCGGCAAACTTCTAGGTATAATATTTTTATAGATACGTTTTTAAGTCCGGCTTTTTTTTTTAAAGGATTACTTATATGCGACGTCGATCCGACTCGGAATTGAAGACAGCGAAAACATGAATAATAACTAACTTCCCAATTCGCTCTCACTTACCAACGCTAACTCCCAACTTACTCAAATGCTCGCTTACTCACTCATTCAATCACCAATTATTTCATTCGCTCACTAACTCATGTTAACTCACTCATCGACATCCTCATTCTTTCCTTCATTCACCTATTTGTACACTCGTACACTCACTAGCTCAACCAATTAATTCGCTCACTTTCTCTAACGTTTACTCTCTCACAAACTCACTGATGGGTTTCTTCTTGCTTAACTACTAATTCAATCAATTACATGTTCATTAACACACTAGCCTACTGTCTCAGTTCGCTAACTCTCCCATAAACCGCCTCAATAAACGATAAGCTCATTCGCTCAGTCACTCACCAGTGCCTCATTCGTTTATACTACTCGTTCTCTCAGCCTCTACTCATGAGTTCATTCACCCACTGCGCTTCATTCACAACTAGATCATTCACTACCGAACTGCCTAATTCGCTTATTTTCTCACGTTCACTCACACACTCATTGGCTCAATAATTCATACGTTCGTTTATTCTTTACTTCTTCACTCACTCATTTGTTTTCTCAATCACTCACTAACTCACTTCAAGATTTACACATTTACTCGTATGTTCACCAACTCCATCATCAACTGTCTCTATCATTCTCAACCTCTACCACTGCCTCATTCACTCGCACGAATCGCTCTTTCCAACTGCCTCATTTACTCCCTAGCTCACTCACTACCACATTCACTCATTACACGAGCTCATTCACTCGTACATTTTTTTTTACTATTTGTCGTTTTTTAATACAAATTGTTTTATAAATATTTGTCAGTTTATTTAAATGTACAACGTTTGTTTATAATTGTTGGATAATTAAGGGATACAACTGTTTCTTTCTCTTTATCATCATTAGAGGTTATTTATTTCCAATGAATTATACATGGAATAAAATTCAATCTATACAAATATTCATTGATGAATTGAACAATTATCATTTGTCATGTAGTACCAAGATTTTTAATTCCCGTTGTGATACTTTTTTCTCAGTGAACGGTCGTTGAAAATAATTGGCCAGTTCAATTCACAAATAAATACGTGGAAATAACAAAATATTTAAAAAATCTAAAATAAGTTTAAGTTATGCAATCGTTCCAACTCTCCATTATGTATCATTCCCCGATTCATTCGCGGGATGAATACAGCCGGCCGTAATCCCCCTTTATGATATATTGATATCATCCGGGTGAAACCGTTGAACTGTACATAAAAAAAGATTTCCCCGCTACCATATCAACGAATGAAAATACAAAAATTGAGCTGTAAAAAAGAGATAGATAGATAGATAGAGAGAGAGAGAGAAAAAAAAAACAAGAAATCTCAATACAAATGGGCGAAGGGGTTGATTCGGTTCAACCCCCTCCCCGCAGCAGTGCAAATGAGAAACAATCGTTTCATTTAAAAGAAAGCGGCGCAAGGCTTAAAAGTAAAATAAGGCGGCCACGAATCATTGTAATTAAGTAGATTTTATTTACGCCCGTTTTACAGGTTTACATAATGGTGCTCTCGTTGCCTTGTGGTTAGTCGGAGCAATGTTAACCCCCTTTGAAAGTGAGAACCCTTGCACAGTTAAAAGGCGTAATGATCATCTGACAAGGGACCTTTTCTTCAGTCCATGACACACTTTCTTCAATTCATACATGATATAGACACTGTTTGTCCTGCAAATTACAATCTGTCACACGTGAGGCGGCCATATGTTTTAACAGGAAATAAAGTAGTTTAAATATTTTTATTTTCATTTTGATATAGTTTCTATTTGCGGGATATCGTATCGCATCGCCAAAAAACAATTTACTTCTATTTTCAATTGACATCTTTGAATAAAAATTCAAAACCTGGGAAATTATTTCGATACAGAAGCCTGAACGCTATGAGACAACTGCAAAATTGCAGCAATCAATTAGAAACAGTTTTTATAAAAGTTGAAAGCTAATTTCCCCATATTTACGACGCTCCGGTTTAATGAATAATCAAAGCGATATCGCACGGCATTGCTCGAATTGCAAACAGGGCCTATGCTGCTCCTTGCAAAATCACTGGCAGCTACTTTTTTTAAACGATTTTTGTTTCTACACGCGCGATATCGCCCGGCATTGCTCGAATTGCAAACGGGTCGTATACTGATCCACGCAAAGTCGATGGCAGCTACTTTCTGTATGTTTTTTGCATCTACACGCGCGATATCGCCCGCCATTGCTCGAATTGCAAACGGGTCGTATACTGATCCATGCAAAGTCGATGGCAGCTACTTTCTTCACCATTTTTGCTATTACACGCGCGATATCGCACGGCATCGGCAATCAGTTGTAAGTACTTTCGTAGCCATTTCAGTTTCTACATTTGGTACTTGAATTAAACAACCACTCTAAACTGTATTGTTGATATTTATATAAAACAAAACTTGGATATTGTAAAATAACTTAAACAATCTGAGGATGCCGGAATTGCGGTGAGTAACGTGCATCCAGTAAGCCGAGGACCAACATGTGGTCGGATATTTTAACCCCTTTAATCCCTGGTTGTACTTGTGGTCGAAGTCCATCAGATGCTTTTTTTATTTTATTTTATTTTTTATATACATATTTTTTTACAGAAAGCCGAGGGTGGGCCGTTGATACCGTCCGCTCAGTTACGATTTTACAAAAACAAACTTAATTAAATTTTCTATCTGTCTTCAAGCTGGATTATTAATCAATTAATTATTACTTTAAAATTAATTGTCGAGAAGATAGATTATTATACATAATCTTATTTAATTTTAATTGTAATTAATTTTAATGTTGTATTATATGTGAAGCTAATCTCAAATTGTAAAAAGAATCCTTTATTTTTGTTTAATTTTATATCGCTTTTTAATTTCAATTGTAATTAATTTTCATGTGGTATTTTATATAAAGAAACAATTATATATTTTGTGAATAATTCTCAATGTATAAGAAGAATCCTTTGTTGTTTTATATAATTTTTAATTTCAGGTGCTTCGTTTTCAGGTGGCATTTTATATGTAGAAACAATTTTATGCTTTTCTAAAAAATTTCACGCAGTAAGTTCTTTATTATTATATTTAATTTTAATTGCGATACATTTTCAGGTTTTATTTTATATAAAGAACCAATTATTTATTTTTTTAAAATTAATTCTTAATATAAAAGAAGAATCTTTATTTTTATATTTAATTTTATATAAATTTTAATTTTAATTTGTAATACATTTTCAGGTTTATTTTATGTAAAGAACAAATTGTATATTTTTTTAAATAATACTCAATGTCAAAGAAGAATCCTTCATTTCTAAATTGAATTGTATATAATTTTGAAGGGGGCATTTTGTGTAAATAAAAATTTTTACGTTTTTCTAAAAAAATTCAACGCAAAATAAAGTTCTTTATTTTATATTTATTATTGTATATCAAGAACCAATTATATATTTTTTGAATAATTCACAATGTAAAAGAAAATCCTTTGTTTTTATATTGAATTGTATATAATTTCTAATTTGAATTGTGTAATTAATTTTCAGGTGGTAGAAAGAATCAATTTTATATCTTTTGAAAAATTCTCAATGTGAAAAACATACTTTTATTTTTCTATTTAATTGTATGTAATTTTTAATTTTATTATTTTTTCAAGAGCACAATTAATTTAATTATAAAGAAATTTTACTTTACACAATTATATTTCATACTGTGTCCTAATTTTTTTAAAAACTCTTTAAAGAAACGGTTGATTTGAAACTAAAAATTTTGAAGTAAAAAATGATGAGTTTGAAATTAATAATGGTTATTTTGCATTAAAATGTGTTCATTGACGTGGAAAAAGCTATATTTTCCAGTTCCCTTCACCGTGCGACCTGGAAGTTTTTCTGTTATTCAAGTGTTTGCAACTGGACTGCTTAATTCCACCATTTTTATTGTGGGGGTGTTGTTTTAGAATTGTGCTTTCTTACGGCCGGTTTTAAGTGCGAGGGAGTCCTCCGTTTGACCTCTCTCAGACTCAGAGATGAATTCTGCTCGTCAACAGCCTTCAATTATCTTGTGACAGACGTACGCATTCGAGACGTGCCCGGTCCCTATTTATTAAACCGGAAGGCCTTTCGAACTATTTTCAACTTATGTTCCATTCCTTACGACGGTTAAAGGACAGAAAAAGCAATAGATATTAAAATTAGGGGGCCCGTATCAAATTTTATCGATTCGGACAGTCAGACTCGGTATTATAAAGCCTCTTTGAAAATCTAAGCCGTAGCCGGTTATTAAATTTAAAACAATAACTAAATATACCGGGGCGAGGAAGATTTTACGATTTAATTAACCCATCAAAAAGATCTCGAGGGCGGGGGAGCCCTGAATTGCGTTTGCCAGAGAAAAGGGAAGATGTGATAAAGGGATGTGCTGAAATGGAGGTAACGGTATTTGAGGTTCTGTCAATAGTGGAATAGTTGGTTGGGGAGAAACAATTCCAGGCATCCGATGTTGACTCAACCAAACATTTCTAGACAGGGGTCCTCTCAAATCCCCCATCCGATCCACGCGAGAGAGAAGCGTTCACTATACCTACACATCTCGGGCTGTTTTCAGAAATTGAGGATATCATCATCCTTTGTGTCCTTGTTTATAAGAACATTCGAGCGACTCAAAGAAGGGGCGAGGCGAAAAATGTCGGTGGTTGGAATATTCTGTAAATTCTCCAATACACTCCCTCCTCCGACCGATGCCGTGCGATATCGCGCGATGCCGTGCGATATCGCGGCGATTATACGTTAAATCGGAGCGTCGTGAATATGGAACAATTGGCTTTCGAATTTTAGAAAAAATGGTTTCAAGTTTGGAAAAAAAATGGATCTTCGGTGAGGTCACAACAGAACGACAATTCTGTAAGCTTTCGACGATTAAATCGTCCATCGCCAGACCCTATTTACTTTAGGAAAACATCGCAGTTAGAACATATTATATCATTTAAAAAAAAATTACAAAACAATTATTTTTCTTACTACCCGATGAATGTTGAAATATATCTTGAGAACAAGAAACTGCGTTTAAAATAAGAATCAACATTCATCGAGCTACGTAAGAAAAATAATTGCATATTAATATTGTTAGTGGTATGGTGTGTTCTAACTGCGATATTTTCCTAAAATAAATAGGGTCTGATAATGACAATATAATCGTCGAAAGCTCGGCAAAAAAAAATTGTCGTTCTGTTGTGACTCCTGTGACAGAAGATCCTTTTTTCCCAAGTTGTTCAAGGTCCATACACGATCTCATCTTTGGTTTCAAATTTATTTGCATAAAATAATTGATTGCCGGAGTTAAGCAGTTATCTCGTAGCATTCAAGCGTTGTGTACGGGTTTCTATATCAAAACAGGTTTTGAACTTTTATTCAAAGATTTTAAAATTTAAGAAGAAATCAATCCATATTTGGTCCAGGGTCATATTGACCATAACAATTAGTGTTTTTATCTAAGGTTTTTGGTTGAGATGAAAAATTAGTGTCACGAGCGAGATTCGAACCGACGACCTGTTCCAACCACTTGAGCTATCGTGACACATAACAGATAAAAAGAATAATTAATTGGAATAATTAATATGGTCAATTAATTTAAGGTTTTAAGTTGAGATAAAAGTCAGTGACACGAGCGGGATTTGAACCGACGACCTTCGGCTTGATACGCCGCTACTCTGCTATTAATTGGTCAAGCGGACAACGAAAAATAGTGAATACGGTCAATTATGACCATTAAGAAAATATGGATTGATTTAATAATTAAAATACGTAATTACTTCACGAACAGCTCCCCGGGACCTTTTCATAAGTCGCTGAGAATCGAATCTGATTACACATTTGAAAATATGGCAAAACCAGGGGCAAATCGAACGGTCGTAGGTTGAGCCCGAGTGGATCGAAGTAGAGATAGCTCAAGTGGTTAGAGCAACGGCAAACGAAACCGAAGGTCGTGGATTCGAATCCGGCTCGTAATTTTTCATCTCAACCAAAAACACAAACTAACTGGAATAATTAAGAAAAAAAAATGTTTATGGCATGACGCGAAAGACTGCGACTATTGTTCAATAGGCGTTGCGTCGCAGCCTGACACATCGCAAAAAGGGGCTTTTTCCCGATAAAAGGGGAAATTGCTCCTCCTTTGCTAAGGCGGTGTAGGATCTGATTGCCTTCCTCACTTCCTTCCTTACAGATCGCCCGATTCAGAGTTATTTTGCTCTTTGATCCCTAAGATTTAAAACGTCGAGAGCGGGGAAGGGGCTGTATAGAAAAATCTAACACTTGTTATTTTAAGTTAATTTAAAAAGAACTAAAACAAGCTTTTTACATTTCCTTACTTTTACCATACAGCATAATGGTAGTACAAAAAATTGGGCTGTTTATTTCTTTGTACAATTATGTACAGCTGAAACTGATTACTTTTTTATTATGTGGCTTCGTAATTAAATGATTCGTGGGATTTTCTTGTGTGGTCTGTGGTGTTAACACGTAATTTGGTTGGTGACCAGCGGACACGGAGTCCACGCCCCCTAACGCAACGCCCCCAGCGACATGCGACGGACACAACACGATATAAACCCCGCGCAGACTAAATGACGACAGTTTATCACTGAAGATGGCGTAATGCCGAAACGCGTTTGATTGACACAAAACAATAAACCCACGAGTGAAGACAGACCCAATAAGTGCCCGTATGGCGGTTCAATACAGATTTTATTGGTCCGCCCTTCATTGGGTTGGTCTGTCAGACGCATTTCGCCATTTTGTCAACTACAATGAGTCTGAACTACTTCAAGCAGTATTTGGCAGTAACA
>CM077101.1:16744725-16759276 GCA_039619505.1 Cimex hemipterus
TTGCCAACTACAATGAGTCTGAACTACTTCAAGCAGTATTTGGCAGTTACAGATTGTATTGGTCTGCCCTTCATCGGGTTGGTCTGTCAGCCGCATTTCGCCATTTGACCATATTTTTCTTCAGTGTGTCTAAACTACAGGCTATCGCGTAATCTATCGAAATAATTATTCCTTTTGTGGTATTCAAACGTATCTGACCACTGGGTTGCTATCACGTTTAAGTCAACACCCATAGGTCGAAAGAACCTTTTTTGTGAAATGTCAGACAGGCTCCAAAAAGAACCTAATACCCGATGGATTAAGTTAAAGACCCATGCTCGGTGGAACCTAGTCCTAAGATGTAGGCGAAAAACTCGCCTACAGTTACGCCTAGATGTTATAGGTAGTATTGGGATCCTGGTCGTCACAAAAGGCAATAATTAATATTTCAGCGTAGATTTAGTAGAGAAAAGCTCAGTAAAGATCATTCAAATCGCATGAGACTTAAAAGATTTGCAATTCCAGCTTCTAGCGCGATATAGCACGGCATCGCTTGAAAACAGGTCACACGATGATCCATGTAAAGTCAACGGCAGCTATTTTCTTTTCTATTTTCGCTTCTTCTTGCGTGATATCGCACGGCTTCACTTGAACTGTAAACAAGTCGTATGCTAATATATGCAACGTCCGTTGCAGCTCATTTCTTTGCGATTTCAGCTTCTCCTAGCGCGTGTAAATATGTTGCATGCTGATCCGTGCAAAGTCAATGGCAGCTACTTTCTGTACGATTTCTTCTACTCGCGCGCTATTTCATCCCAGGCAGTAAAAATGGCTCCTTAATCAGAACCCAAATGAACTAAATGATGTACCTTCGTACAATAAGGTTAATAAAAAGGCTGCCTTTTTTTATGATTCCATTTAATCATACTTAAAATATTTATTTACCTTTTAGGTTTTAATTTTTCTGGGAATGCATGACAAAAAGATTATTAGTTACAACTACTGCTACTATGCTGACAGTTATTCGAAGAATAATAAATTAAAATGCTTGTAATTTGATATTGTAAGCTTCCTTTTGATTAAATAATCCGGCCATTAATAGTACTAAGTTTTCAATTTAGGAGTTTAAGGGGGAACGAATGCCTTTTGTGTTTCTATTTGATTTCAAAAAAGGTAATTGTGGGGGTAGGCAACCGGCACCCTAAAAGGTGTAACATCAAACGATCAAATCTTATTGTCACTGCCTTATTGGCCCTACTCTTCCACCCCTTTTATTTCCCTAAAAGAGGAACAAGTAGATTCAATCCCTTCGAGCACAAAACCCGCAGGAGCATTCGTTTAAACGGATTACTTTTCCCGAACCAGCCCCCCCCCCAACGATCTTAAAAACTCCAGTTTAATGATTCCAATGATTACAATAAAGGACGAGATTTTCACATCGGAAAAAATGTTTATTATTTTTAACGACAATGATAGTTTTTAGTTGGTACTTGGTGTTTCTAAATTGTATGTTAGTCTGTTTTATTTTTCGGCCACGGGACTGTTGCAGTATTAAAATTAAATCTATGAATAATTAACAAGTCTAGTAGTCAAAATAAAATAAAAAAATTGCCTCTACGCAATGACTAAATAACTCAGACCTGCAAGGATTTAAGACAAACACAAATGGGGCTTGTACAAGTCAAGAGTAAAAATATTCCAAGATACCAAAGAAGAACAGCATATGTCGAGTTTTTTCCCCACTTACCGTACATCTTTCCTTCGTCGCTGAGGATGATTTTGCGTCGGCCACAGGGTGGGTAGATGGCAAGTGCTTCCTGGAAGCTCTGCTCGATGTCCGGGGACCAGACGCCCTCGGCGTCGGCCGCTGCCAGCTCTTTGTCATCCTCGCAGTCGGCCACCTCCAACGTGCTTTTGTCGGAGCCTGGGCCGGCCTCGGCCACAGGCCCTCCGCCCCACGAGCCGCTAATTCTGTCCGAGCCCACCCACAACCTGAAACAAACAGATACAGTTAGAAAGAATCGCACAAAACACAACCTGTAAAAAAAACCAGTCAATCGTGAGAAGGGATAAACGGACAGAACTATCTTACGTCATTTAATAATAGAATTATGTCACTTCTAACTGTATATCATTATCACATGTAATATTTAAAATTCCGTGAAGCACTTCCGTAACACAGTGCAGGCGATGCACCGTGCACGTTCACGGTTACCGCTGATCATCGCGTGATGCCGCAACGGTAGTGGTCAAACTGCAGATTTGCCTTCGATTTTATCCGCCGATCTCTATTTTTACTTATACTGTTATAAATATAATCTATATTTTCTATAAAAAGACTCTTTTTGTGTTTACACTACGGTGACTATAGTGCCTGGGGCTATGAACATTCGAAATAGCCTTATTCAGTTAGTTATATACTTTATTGTGAATTTTCTCCGTGCAGTCTCCGGGATGAAGATAGTTTGGTCGTTATCTTTCCTCGAGGGCTATGGCTGTAATGAACTGATTATTTCAGCATCATACCCCCAGAAGTCCATTGTGACTCACACAAAGGGGATGTTGGATGGTAAAAACTATTTCGAGCTTGGCAACTTATGTTGCACCATTGAGACACGAGGCATAGAGGCTTAGACTTAGGCCTCTTTCAGACGAGGCAACTAGTTGATTCAACTAGTTCAACAGACGGATGTCGAGGAGTGTAACGCGGTAGCAAAATGTTTAGGAATCGTCCCAACCCTTTCACACACAGTCAACTCGTTCGCACAGGCGGTGGCCAGATGGCTGCTAACTTACCCCACTGGTTGACTCAATGAAAAGACATTGCTCGGCATTCTTCCTTCACACCAGTCGCCTCGATGAGTCAACTGTTCACCGTGCAAAGCGTTACAATTACATGCTTCAGTGTGGAGCAGTTCACCGAAGATATTCGTATTAGTCTCGTGATGAGGTGTGAGGAGTATAATGATAAAATTAAAAGAAGAAAAGCTTGGAGAGACGTAGCATAACAGTATTTGAGAGAAAGCGTCCGTTTCCCAATTTTATAACAACGGATAAACCCATACTTTACTGGGTTTCCTCCTTTTTGCGGAAGAGCAACCACTAGAAATGCTCCTGCTTCCTCGAGTTCTAACACGTACTGTCCTCCTATTGGGAAGAGAGGTGAATTCCACAAGTTAACTGGTGTGAAAGCGAGTCTTCACACGGCAGTTTACTAGTTGAGAGTGAACCGGGCAACATAGTTTAATCAACCAAACCGCCTTACTGTTATGACAATCGGATGGGGCCAACCTCCGAAAGCAACTACACGATGAGTCGTAAACCGTAACTTCTTCCTGCTTCAAGCACGCCGGTTCTCGTAGTGAAATGGTATCGTAATGGCTGCCCGATCAGAACGTTTGGAGTTTTCTAGGTCATTGCTCATTCCAATCTCCTGCGTATGATGACGTCCCTTGCTCTTGAGAGTAGGTTAGCAGGTACTGTGCTGATAGCCAGGGGGTGTATCTGTTCTCCATATGCGGATCTTTGTGGTTCATTCGGAATATACCTAGCAGGCAGCGTACCAGGCGCAGAATGTAGACGCATCATTCAAGCGCAGGGTTGGAAATATGTTAACTATGAACAATGATCAACGGATCGAGTGCTTTGAAAGATCACGCCTTTCTCACTATTGAGTTTGGGTGGTTTTGTTTGGATGTATACAGTACTCAACCACTTTAGTGTATTGTTTGTAATTGTGATATCTTGGTAGTCTCGCTGCCGAATATTTTGTGGTCCCGATTCTTATTCCTTGTAATGATAAAAAGGATAAACGGTTAGACGATTCTGTACAAACACCAAATCACACAAATATATAGATATAAATAGAATAAATACGCAACACACGGTTTTAGATACTGACCAAACATAGAAAAAAGGCGGGGCGTAAATTAAAACTTTTTTCCTGATTTTAAACTTAAATTTTACCAGGGATGTGGCAAAAGAGTTACGCAATCGGATGATAGAAGGTCTTCTATTTATACCCTATTAATTATGTTTAAACTACAAGTTTAGTCGAGGAGGCCTTGAATGTAAGTAGTACTCAAAACAGTATAAAATAAATTGAGGTTACACTTAAATAATCTAGAATCCTTTTAACATCCCAAGCCCTGATTATTTTTATATCCATTGGATGCTCTCATAGGTCACTTTACTAAACAATAAGTGTCAAAAGTCCTGAAAATAAATATTTTACTTAGGGTTAACACAGCTAAACAATGATATAAAATTGTACTAATCGTTATTATCGATTTTTATGATATAATGTTGGCTGTTCGGCTGGATGTCCTCTAAGATTACTGCCGATGTCGGCACCCGGCCAAATATATTGGAGGATACTCGTGTAATGAGTAGGAAAGTGGTTTTTAAATCGTCCGAATTAGCAAAGTCAGAACATTACAAGACCGCAAAAAACGGCCCTTGTACGATAAAGAGAAGTACAGCAGTGCCACCGCGCTGTAAATGTTATTTTTGCCTCCCTAGAGTTGATACAATATTGTTCGGCGATTTCCTTGATGTGGCCCAGGCTTTTGAGCTTGGCCCTTGATCACTAGGACTTTTTTTACTTTTACGTGTCCCGCTTCTAGGCCCTTTAAGGGCTTTGCGGGTGGCATTTCGACTTCCTGTGCCTAGTGGCCGTGGCTCAAATATGGGGTAAGAGCAGTGTGGCTGTCTCTGTAGCTGTCATAATACAATAGTTATATAGCGCTGCATAATAAGCAGGCCAGCCTTTTTGCCGCATTACAGCTTTGCAGTATCTTACTGTGGCCTTAAAGCCATCTGGGCTAGCAACAGCGTCTTGCAGTGAACTAATATTGGCTACCTCGGTGTTCGTTTCAAACAACCAACGGGTTCGAGGGATGGCCCTTGATCAAGAGACCTAATACCCTATCATTCTCAACTACCTCACTGACCGGTACTTCCGCGTCATAAACGGGATGGAGTCATCCCTAAACTGCCCTATCCTTCGGTTACCTCATGGCAGTATTCTGGCCTCCATTCCGTACCAGTATACAGCTGCCCTCCCATCCTATCCTGAAAACCCACCCTGATGTTTACAGACGATACAGCGATCATCTGATGTCCACTAGAAACTCTGAAATACACTGGAGTTCTGGAGTAAAAGATAATAAAATTTAACCTTTAACCCAGAATTCATTCACATAATCTTCACTCTCCGCAAAAACCTATCTCCTCCAGGCACTGAACGAGGTAAAAATTAAAAACTAACTGAAACGACAGTCGAATAACCCTCCCAACTGCTGACAAGGTGTTGTTCCTAGGGCTGTATAATAACAGATGTCTGAGGTAGAATCCTAACACTACTTAATTTAATTTATGAAACGTTATAAATTTCTTTCACGGGATCTTGATAAACCACACATAAATAAAAGGCTGCTTTATAACATCATTGTATAGCCGATATAGACTTATGGACTGGAAGTGTTGGGTTCACCAAACATTCCAATGTCCTCCGAACCCAATCCATAATCCTCACAAAAATGTTTCATTGTCCCTTTTAATGTATCCAAGGAAACAGCCCATACCTAAATATTCCATTTGCCCAAAATGAAATCCACTCCCGTTATCGCCGATTTCATACAAATCTCGCAACTACCATATATTTTCAAATACAAAAACCCTCATCCCGACGAATTTACTCCAACCCTCCTCGCCCACTAAATAAACTATGACTGCGGGATTTTGTTTCCAGTGATGGTGAAACTTTATTTTTTTAAATTAAAAGTTTGTAACCTTATTTGCATTATGCAATGAGCTGGATTAACAAATTATTAGAGGTCATGTGACGTGAAGGGAGTTAACAGCCAATGGTGTTCTCCCAACTATGCGCCAGTCGTCTTCAGTTCAGTCATTTTGTAGGATTAAAGGTGGTTTCTATCGGATAAGGATTGGGCAACAAGACTGAGGTGAGAAAATTTATTGTAGAAAGTGGAAAATGTTTTGGGGATTATTTCCTGCACGAGGGATTTTGAGGTCTTTATGAAGGATGATGGTGTTTGAGACGTAGTAAGTAGCATTGACAGCACGTAGATTGTCAAATGTTTTTTGTTGAAATGTTACGATTTGCGAGTCTGTAGACTGTTATGTATTGATTCCAGGTTACACTCGAGTCTAGATGGTTTTTTTTAAGGAGTATTATTGAGGTGTTTGGCTTCGAATGATGATGATACACTCGTGCTTTTGGTTTTATGAAGCTTGTATTACGTGCCAGTGTTTGCTCCATTCGGCTATTTGCAGGGCATGTGCTGGAACTCTTCCGAATCAACTGTTGGTTAGGGATGAGAGGTGTGTCGTTGGCAAAGGGTGCAAGGAGGTTGAAGTTGGTATATATGTGGTGTGGTGGCGGCCTGGACAGTGCTGGAGCGCGCTCAACGTACAGCCCTCCTCGCCGCCACGCAGTGCTACAGGACGGTATCCACGGCGGCTCTACAGGTCGTCGCTGGTAGGCCTCCATTTGACTTGAAGGCGAAGGCGCTCTGCGCCAAATGGGAAATCAAAAACGGGAGGACGCCATCGATCCCTGTCCCGACCGAAGAAGATCCACCAAAGGTCGCCATACCCATCTGCTCTTCCCAGTTATAAAGGACAGACTAAGACTAAAACACTTCCAAACAGATCATTATATGTCCCAGCTATTGACAGGTCATGGAGATTTCGCCGCGAAGCTCCATTCCTTCAATCTAAAGGCGAGCCCTCTATGCGATTGTGGAGAGCCGGAGACGGTGGGCCACGTGGCAGTGTGCTGTCCTCGGTACACTGTAGCGCGTGTTCAATCGCTCTTTGAAAACAACGCACAAACAGCTAACTTGGAGGTGCTGAAACAAGCAATAAGTACGCCAGCAGGGTTAAAGACGACTCAACATTTTTGGAAGTGTATAATGAAGAGAAAAGGTTGGAAACTTAAATAGATACGAAGAACAAAGACGAAACGAATCATATTCCTCCTCCACTTACAAATCCCAAGCGAGCCGCCTCCGCGAGGCCCATCCCGGACGCAGTTTTACTGTGACGAAGAGCTCGTTAAGTGGAGTAGAGATGCGACCGTCTGAGAAATACAAAGGAAAAGATAGAAAAGTAAAAAGCATAGCTTCCGTCTATAAACGAAAAAGCTATTAGCAGCACAAGCCACGAAGCTGCAAGGAGCCAAATATGGCTTAGGAGCGGCACTGAAGGCACAGACGGTATATATGTGGTGCAGAGAAGGTGAAGTGCAGGTACCCTAAATACGACCCCTAATTTATTCCTGCTCCCAGAGAGCACTTAGTCGGAGTAGGCAGATCCTTAGCGGACTCTGGACAGTGAAACCCACCTCATTTAAGAGAACACCTAGGATTCATAGTAGCACTACCAACGGGAAGTTTCTCCACTCTTGTTTATTTATTTTAATTTATACACACATTGTTACTTGTTATCTAATTGAAGGCACTTGTAATATATTAATATAATTAAAACAGTATGATAGAGAAATGGGGATAATTATACTTTAATAAAATAGTTCGGGAATATTAAATAGAGTGGACTTAACAGTACATTAGCATGTAGGTGAATAAGAAAATGGCTGTTCCATTGTAAGAAAATCTTTTCCCTTTTACCATTCAGTTCCAAAGCGGTTCGAGAAGGACGGATGAAATTACTTATCCTCTTGGCAAAAGACGCTGACAGGGCTGTATCGAAGAAATTGCCGGTGAACGTTCTCTTCGTTGAAGCAGTAAAGTTTTAAGACCGGTAAATCGATGGAGGAAAGTCGTCTACGTTCATCCAACGCCGGTTTTGTTGACCCTTTACACAACCCGGCCGGATTAATAATTTTTCCCCCAATTATTTCATTCCCGTCCGAGAAGAGTCCGTAATTCCTCGAGGCCATAGGGCGGGGTGATAATCGTCTCGTTATTATACGGCGACCGGCTATGTCTTCTGAAACCGAGCCAAGTCTTTATAGCTTAAAAGAAGGAATTTATTTTTAAATGTAACCTAACGAAAATAGCTCACCGGCTTTTATAAAATCCACCGGCCAATGTTAAAAAGAAATAACGATGAAATACAATAAGGATGTACTTCAATATTTCTACCGTGCTTACGCCCATTGAATATTGAACTGAAGTTAGTTAATTCCGCCAAATTTCTTCAACCAATAAAAAATGTTAAAATTGCACTTTTCCATTGTACTTTGTCTAATTTTATTGCAATCTAGGATTTATTAAAAAAAAAAAAAAAAAAAAAAAACTGATAAATGCCGTGATCTGTGTTCAACCCTAGGTTCTGCGAGTCGATGAACTGACGGTAGCCGGGTCGGTTCCGCCAATCTTTACGCCGGTCACGACCACAACTCAGTTGGACCAGATATAATACAATGTTTAAAAATACACAAAAAATAAAAAATAAAAAGTCAGACACCAGCTTAGAGTCAGCAGGAAAATAGATTTCATAGGACAATAATAAGCAGATTCGTACCTAATGAGATGTACAGGGTGATTCCCCGCTCGTACGGCAAAATTCGTCAGGTGATCCTACAGCTGAAATACAACAAAACAAACGTACCTACAAACCATGGTCCGATTCTCAACCTTTCCGCGCATATTTTGTTTTGTGAGCTATTAGCTTATTAGCTACCAAGGTTTTCGTCATAAATTTACTCTTAGCTCTTTAACTTTCAATTTTGGGGGAAGCCCAAAAAATGCATGGAAAAGAACGTTAAATCATTTTAACAATCAAACTTCCAATTCATATGCCCTTCTAGAATTTTCACTTTGAGTATTGGTACAAAAACCAAGCACTAAATCTGGCAAAAGTTAAGCTAAATTTAAAATTATGAAAAAATAAATTTGCAACCTCTTTTCGAGGTAGTATTTGGAAATTTTCATAACTTCTTCGTTTAATTAGCTTTTTAGCTGTACACTTTTTTCCCCACAAATGAAGGCAAATAGTTTCTCTATGTTAGTACAGTTGTGACTAGCATTGTTTTTAAATTATTTGCACTTATTTCTTAAGTCTTATGTTTTTTTAAACGAGGGTTCGCAACAACACAGGTTATATCAACCCTCGGGGTGCCAGTGTTTTTTTTTTAAAAGAAGCCTACCGCTGGATTCGAACCCGTGACCTTTACCTTACAGTGATTAGCGTATCAACACCTAAACCGTTGCAGCCCCCTTTGCATGTTATAAAAACATGTTTAACTTCTCCGCAATCTGCCCACATTCCAGCAAACACCCGGGACGTCAAGTTGACCATGCTTCAATCGACATTGCCCTATCCTCAGTCTAGCCAAAGTTGTTTCTTCTTTCCTGGGATCCTCAAACTCTCTCTTTTACTCTCTCCCGTTCTCTTATGCCTCTATTTCGTCCTCTCTTACTCATATTTCTCTTTTCTCTTTCGCTCTCACCCTTTCTCTTTCTATCTATCTCTCTTTCCGAGATTTTTTTAAAATAATACGATATTTATTCATTTTCCCTTCTGCCTTTCTCGCTCTCGTTCTCTCTCACTCACTCTCTCTCTCTCTCTCTCTCTCTCGTACTCTCTTTCTCATTCTCACTATCTTTCCCCTTTCTCTTTTCCTTTCACTCTTTTATTCTCTTTTTCTCTTTCTATCTATCTCTCTTTCTGAAATTTTTTAAATAATAATATTCATTCTCAGTCCTCTATTTCTTTCTGTCTGTCTGTCTCTGTCTCTCTCTCTCTCTCTCATTCTGCCTTTTTTCTCTCACTCTCTCTCTCTCTCTCTCTCTCTCTCTCTCTCTCTCTCTCTCTCTCTCTAAGTTTGTACTTACTGTATATAAATAGTGAGTGTTAAATTTCAAATAAAAATAATTTTTATTTAATTGCATAGAATTCGAATTTTCTTAATTATTGTGTATTCGATTATGTGTATATTGAAGGCGAGTTAATATCGTTTTTATCGCTTGAGGGGTCATTCACAAAATGTGGTTTGGGATGAAAGGGCTGGGCCGGCCGTTAAGAGTAATCTTGAAGAAGTCGGAGTAATCTCGTGGGGCTTCCTTCCTCTGCCAAACGTTCTAATCCAAATCCGTGATGTGGAAGCCTTCTCCGACCGATTAAAGTGTTTTACCCTTTTTTACTAGGTACGAAAAAAAATCAGAAGTATTTTTTAAAAATCTGTCACAACGTTTGGCTTGTAACTGCGATGAAAAACAACGATGTCGGGAGACAAGGGAAGTTTATGGATCGTAAAGCTGCTCTCTTCGAATGGTGGAGCGACGAGATGTTATCCGAAAAACCGGCTAGCTTTGTTCCCTTTTGTTATAAAACTTTGGTCTTCTGGCGGTCATTTTTATGTCGGACGATGGATAACTTAGACATTTTCCGATTGGTCAATTTGTCCGGGCCGTAGACTGCAGCCTCTGCTCAAAGGAAGATTAAAAATGATTGCAGATGATGCCCTACATGGTTTGCCACAGCCAAACCATTTCATTTTCTAATCAAGCCTGATAAAATAGCCAAATTAACCGTGACAATGCGGTCGAAGTGGTAACGTCGTTCATTACACTGTGAAGTTTTTAGTTTGATCAGGAAGATTACTCGGGTACCAGACACACATTAGAATAAATGGGACGCTTGGGTTGGCAGGTAAAAATGAAATTAAGCTCGAGAATAAAGGTCTGATTGGCGCCCACTGCCCAAGAGGGCAAACTTCAACTTATATCATCAGTGTCAGGATCGTGTGAATTTTCGATACTCCCGATAATTTCGGTCCTTTGAAGACAATGAACCCCCCCCCCCCAAAAAAAAAGTGGTTAGGAAGACTGAAACTTCAACGTGACGTTCAACTCACAGATTTGTTGTTTACACGATCCGGATTTCAAGCATCAAATGCGCTCATCATCAGGTTGAAGGAGTTACACGTTTCTCGACATAAATTACAAGAGTGAATCCGCCGACCTCGCGACAACGACACCAAGGAAATAGTACAGTTATTTTTGAACACCAAAAATACGTTTCTAAAGTTGATGAATTCCTAAACAACAACGATTGTAAATTAATAACAAAGAGTATTCTATTTATAGTTTACTCAATATATATGTCAAAAAAGTAAATTTCCATTTGCCTCTCCCGTAAAACTTTCTTTTGTTGTGTTGTATCACTTTTCTTTTGAGTGTGCGATATTTAGATGTTGACCATTCGTTCGTCTCTCGTTGCCTTCTAGTGTCCTGGGACTCATCCAAGAGAGACATTATTTTGTATATCTAATCTATTTAGTTTAGTTTTGCAATTCATCACTATTTTTTACCTAATGATGGTTGAACTTAAAGCTTTGATGGCTGCTTGACTATCTGACACGATACAGTATTCTTGTTTTTGTATCCTCTGCTCAGATTGAACTGGGCCTGAAACTGAATGGTTCTGAGTATTTGGTTCCAGGACCGAATACTCCTGACTCCATTTCCTGCTTTCTCGATCTGCCAGTGTACCATCAGATCGTGCTGTACTCAACGAAGTGTTTTTTTCATTTTTCCTTTCTTTTTTTGGTATTTAAATTTATTTCGATATTTTGCTTGAACTAAAACATCCTTTTCATATCGTATCTTTTTTTTTTAAATTAAATACGCATAATTTGGCCCTTAGACGTGAAGTAGTTATTACTTAAAGGAACCAAGGAAAGCACAGTCCAATACACGGTTTATTTAACAAACGCCTTTGCAATAGAAATGAGGAAGAATTGTTTGCGACGAACCGAATTTCAAGCATTAAACGATCATCATCAGGGACAAGCACAGTATAGTTATTATTGAACACCAAAAATATTTTTCAAAAACGGACGAACATCTTCACAAATAGTAAAGAAATTTTTAAAAAAAAGGACGCCACTATAAAATTAAAAACTAGAGTTCAAACAACTACAAAAAATACTGACTTTCTATTCTCAAATGACTTATACCAATGAACCCAAAAAACCCCAATGTTCGGTACGGCCAAAATTTACAAAGAAAAGAAACCTACACGACCATTAGTGACCTTTTATAATTCCCCATGCCAGAAATTCGCCTTAATATTAAGTAAAACAATTAAAACTCAAACCAATTCCAAAACCAGATTCATTAGAATTGATAAGACAGTTAAAAAACAAACTGTATTTTAGTATCAATTGATATTAATTTATTGACGAATATCCTTGTTAAAGACTGTCCAAAGGGGGGGGGGAGGGCGGTGGCCGCAAGGTTCCGTTTTTGACACGGCGCTCATCACTGTAAGGCAAAGGTTCCGGGTTCGAATCCAGCTGCCCTGCGTTCGAACCCGACATACTTACAAATGGGCTTTTTTTCAAAAACACCGGTACCCTGAGGGTTTATATGACCTCTGCGAACCCTCGGAAAAAAAAATGTCCAAAACTAATAAGACAAAAATTTACGATGAACTCTATTAATGAATTTGTAAAAATGATTTAAAAAAAAGACTTCTTAAATATGTACATGCCTGCTATCTAATTATTATAAATTTAATAATCAATTTTATAAAATGCAATAGCCTCCATTGTCCCTAGATTGAGCCGGAATATTCATGGACAACATTAAGAAAATTATTTTCAAATCGAATAACAAATATTAATTTACCTGTCCGTTTTTGGAAACTAAAAAATCTATTTAGACGATATTTTAAGTATATGGTCGGGAACACTGGAAAAACTACAAGAATTCCCCCATTTTATTAATTATTGATACCCGAGTATATGTTTTACATTGGAAATAAATAAAGATGATTGTTTTTAGCTTAAAACTTTCCATAATAAATAACTTAATTGAAATAGACATGTATAGAAAATCTACAACTACAGACCCCTTCTTACCTATGGACCCAAAAGGCCGCTGGATTCGTTTGGCTCATGGAGCGTATATTGGAACTCCCATTAACACGTGCTAATTATAAAAAATAATTACAAACCATTAAAACTTAGCTAAAAACAACGGATGACGAGAAATATTTATCGACAGGTTCTCAGTAAAAAGAATAAAAATTAATTATTCGGATGTCGTGGGATGCAGTCTGGTTTGATCTCACGATATTTCAATAATCATCGATGAACGGTAGCTAATCTCTACACAATAAAATTTAACTTTATAAGAAGCAACAATCGGACCCAGGAACCCCACCAAAAATTAATCATTAGGTTTTCCCCCGCTTTCCAAACTTTTGGTGAACAATCAGAAAAAGTATGTAAAATTCTGAAAACGAGACGGTTTTAGAGAAGATGTTAGAGGTTCATATAGAAAGCATACTTTCAAAACCTAACGGCTGAAGGTTGACAACTTGTGCAAAAGTGTAGTTTACGAATTTAATTCTGACGATCGAGGTGTTAAATATATAGGGAAAAGTGACAGAGAAATATAAACTAGAATCAAAGAACACTTGCCCAAATCGAATAAACTTTCTGGATTTAACATCATATAAACGAAACAAAACACAATTTCAATTTAAATACAACACTGGGTGCTTCAGCATTGGATGCATACTCGATTAGTTTGAGAAATTTGAAATAAGACACGTACAAACGTGGAAATAAATTTATAAATAATATAATACATTTTGACTTACCTCATATTTTAAACACGAACGTAATTAATATTTGACCTACAAATTATATCCTTATATTATTATATCCTAAATATCTGATATAATATTTAATTGGGTTGTAATTTACGTTTTTCGCACGTTCATAATTGACCAGCATTAAAATCCAGTTTCCCAGTGAACCGCCCCGTAGGCGGGGTCAATCTTATAATTCGAGAGACGTGTTTGTAACTCCATCAAACTGATGATGAGCGTTCGATGCTTGAAATCAAAATCGTTATCTGCTAGTAGAACCATAATTTACGAAAAGCGAATCGTCATACTTCACCTTCATTATTTCTACGATTGGTATTTATGGAAAGGATACACTACCAACTGGTCTGGAGTTGCTTGGGACCGAGGGACTTGCAGAAAACTTTTTAGGACCTAGCAAGTAGTTTTGCAGAACTTAAAACGGAAATTGAATCGATTTGTCGTTTGCCAAGAAGCCTCCCCCCCCCAAAAAAAACGCTTTGGAATCACCTTTCCTTCTGCTATTATAATTGCAGTTTCCACGACTCTGCCCGTTGAAACATGGTTTCTCTCAGTGGAACCCGATGCGACTGTGCAACCACGAGGATTTAACGCTAATACCTGAGATTATCCGGGCAAAGACGTATCCGCCGAAACAAAAACAGACGTATCATGATTTGATGATGTCGGCCCCCGGGGAGTAGCAATTGACGGGGTCGACCATTATTGCCTGTATGAGCTCTCCGAAGGCATTGACCCCACCGACCAATCCGACCGCCACCTTCTTCCACTCCTCGGGTCCCGAAGAGGATTTAAATCATTCTCGCCGTTTATATCAAAAGAGTCGACTGTGATGTAGGACACGGGAGATTAACAACCCTCTTGTACTTGCTTCGAAAAAATCAAGATGGATTACGATCTGCCCCAGTGAGAGAGAGAGAGAGAGAGTGAGAGAGAGAGAGAGAGAGAGAGAGAGAGAGAG
>CM077101.1:16773236-16904060 GCA_039619505.1 Cimex hemipterus
GTATTGCGTTCAGAATGCGTAGCAGGGACCAATAAGTTTTTCTTAGGAATTTAGACTGGATTGGATACATGAAGGATTTGAGTGTTTGTAATGAGAGAGAGAGAGAGAGAGAGAGAGATCATTTGATTTATTGAATCGTACAGAAATGTTCTGTCATTCGCAAATCGTTCCTGCGAGTTGAGGCAGCTACCAAAATGAAAAAAAAAATCGTTTTCTTTTGTCCCAGATGCATCTTTTTGCCTTTTTGCTTCACCACGGCAAGGAAAACTGAAACAATTGAAGGAAAAACTGGGAGAAACAGGGCGTCCTTGTATCTAGCGTACGTACGTTAATAGTTCAGTCTATTCTTCTAATCTGGCTTTAATACTAACTCATAAACAAACTAGGCTTGTGATGGGCCGTGAAGTTTTGGTTCCTGCGTAATCACATATTTTCAAAATAATCTGCGATTTTTCATCTTTGCTACCATTGAGATTAATATCTTAATTAATTAACCTAAAGAGCTTCATTTGTCTTAATCAATTAATTCGATTTTTTTTCTAGATGTCCGCACCATTTTCCAGCTTTAGAATCTTTTTATACAAATCACACAGATTTCAGTCGGTGAAACGTAACGTCAATTGTTATTTTTACAGTTGGACGATTTACAGTTTAATGACAGAGCTTACTCGTTTAATCTGTTTGTAATGGGCGTTTTCAGGAGTTGATCAAGTAGGACGGGAAAATAGTGGCTACCTTCCGAAGGCGATTGAAACCGAAAAGGAAGCCTGGAGGAAAAAATAAAGTTGAGTCAGATGGGTCTATTTACACGGGAGTATTCGTAAACGTTATGCCGGGAACAAAGCTGTGCACAGCCCCGGAACGGTTTATAGGATTGCCAACAAAAGCTTCCAGTCGTGATCGAGACCGACATAAAAAAGCAAAGGCCTGCGTAAATTCCCGCTTTCCTCAATCGAAATGTTCTATAAAAAAAAAAGAAAGAAAAAATCAACAAATCCGCACTGAAGCCTGAAAGTAAAATACTTACTTTTTTGTGTATTCATTTAAAAGTATCGTCGACAAATCCCCATCGAAATACAGAGAATGAAATATAATAAAACGGATGAGTAGATAACTTTTTTTTTCATCTCTGGCGGGGAAGAATTCTATTCGATAAATTAACATAACGTAGAACAACGGCATAGTTGACAATAGGGCAGACATAAATATATACATATGTAACAACCGCGGTATGAAGTGCCATCATCTGCACACATCCCAACATCCTGAGTTTCATGTCCAACCCAGAGTCCGGTCTGTACGCCCCATACCACTATCTACCTGTTCCAGTCCAGTATGACACAAAACGTCGATTTCCATCTGAATATTCACTAAAGTTACATAGAGTTTTGTATAAGTCCGGGATTCTCAGATAATCATATTTCCCACAAGCTATTGCATGGTCAATGTAGCATGTACTGATTCATCTTCTGTACTGGCTTTATCTGTGTTTTCTGTCGCAATGCACTCGAATTTTTGATGTTCGAAAATAACCAACAACAAAACGCGGCCACTTTAAATAATTGACACCATATTTCACATAGTTTAAGCCATGTTAGTAAAATAAATCCTAAATCCGGGTTGAATGATTTTTTTTTTATTTTATAAGAATTTCCAAATATTAACAATCAAATCACGTAACCATCGAGTCGAATCGTTAAAAAAAAATTAACGGGGTTCGGTTGGGTTCAGGGAGGCTGTTCATTTTCTCCTACAATTTGCATAAAATTATGATAATATTGCCGGTTTATATTGCGGGAAAAGCCGTGCGATATTGCGCGACTAGAAGCCGAAATCCTTTGGAAGTAGCTGCCAACGACTTTACATTGAACAGCCTCCATTGTGACCTCTTGTGTGAGTGAAGCCGAGCGATGCGATGCGATATCGCCCGACTAAAAACCGAAATAAAAAAAATGAGCTGCCAATTAAATGCATGGATCAGCAGCTACAACAGGAGCGAAGCAGTGGGATGATGCTAGGCGGTGCGATATCACGCGAGGAAAAACCTAAATTGCACAGATAAGAGTAGCCCTGAGTTACTGCAAGCAATGCCAAGAGACTTTCATGAGTTGAAGTTAAAATCGCAAAGATCACCTGTCTACATCGCGAGAGAAGTCGAAATCACAAAGAAAAGGGCTGCCATTGACTTCCGATGGTTCAGCGCGGGGACAGATTACTCCAAGCAACGCCAAGAGACCAGTGAGTGGAAGTTAAAACCGAAAGATCACCCGTCTACGCCTCGACAGTCGAGAGATGCGATGCGATATCGCGCGAGGAAAAGCCAAAATCGCAAAGAACAGAACTGCCATTGACTTTCGATGTTACACTACGAACTTAGCCAAGCGATGTCGTGAGATACCGCAGAATTACAAGCAGAAATCACAAAAAAAAAAAGAGATCCCGTTGACTTCGGATAGGTGCGGCTTGTTTACATTGCGACTAATGCCGAGCGATGCCGTGTGATTAGCTTGCTATAATCGCTTACCATTTTGTATTTTAATCTTTCTGGGTTAGCTTTATTTCGTACCGAATGGAGGTGTTTTAGTCGAGAAGCTTCATCTCTTTCCATCTTAAATACCGTCTCTTTGATTACCTCTACTCTGACAGAGGGTTTTTTTTATAATCAGTTTTCTCCGCTAAAAGCAGTACCAGGCTAAACAATACACAATTATTGCCATATTAATGTTGTAGAAGGATGTAAAGCCCAGTGTCTTTCGCACTTCTAACGTAAATGTAAAAAGTGTCAGGTTGCAATCTGTACATATGTAAATATTTGGTCAAATATTCTAATTTTTGTTCAGATATCGTGAGATGCGGTCTGGTGTGATGTAGGCATCAGAAAAACATTTTCTTTATCGTGCCAACGTTTCGATGATGAAGATGATCTCAATAAAAGATCGAAACGTTGGCACGATAAAGAAAATGTTTTTCTGATACCTACATCACACCTGACGGAATCTCACGATTTCTGAATAATTATCCGTTAACGGTCACTAATCTCTACACAATTCTAATTTTTCTTCTTCTTCTTTCTTTCTTCTCTTTCCCCTACAAATTTGTCTTTATTTCCCACGTCTGATAGTGGGGCCTCAGAGGCGGCAATTACTGTCATTTAAAATTCGGGAAATTTTATTTACAACATCCCCGGGCAGTTAGAAAGTCAGAAGTTTATTTATAGTAGCGATGTAAAGATACACAAGCTATTAACCTTATTTGTTAAAACTAATTAATTAATAAGAATTATAAGGAGTGAGAAGTTATATCGAACAAAACTGAGAAAAATAGTTATATAAAAAAAAACGTTTATTTTTTTGTACGAATACATTTGCCTACAAATTGATCCATTTTGGCAGTCCAAGGCACCGGGGATTGAAGGTCCATTTATTATTAAACCAATTGGTAATCTCATAAAAGCAAATTAAATTAAGTTAGCAAGAGAGGAAAGGATAGAGGGAGAGGGTGAGAGAGTGGCCAAAATGATTAAACCAAAGTTTAAAAGGTTGTAAGTTGTTAATAAAATTTTATATCATGTCCGAACAATCAAAGTTTCCGTTATGAAATCTCGATTCTGAACAAGAGAGAGGAACATAACGGAAGTAATTAAGTGAGAAGGGTTAAAAAAAAAAACATGTTTTGAAGAGGGATAAAGTCGAATAACCCGGCATATTAATAGCCAGATGTATTAAATTTAGGACAAGATATATAATTATAAGCAGGAGAAACATCGGATTTGGCACAGCATGCGTCACATGTCTGTGGGTGACGCAGGAGTTAAATGTAGAAAAGAAGAAAAGGGTTTGGGGCGCAGGAAGGAAAAAAAAAACTTTCAACTGACAAGGGCGTCCCCTGGTAATCCGGACCCCCTTATTAATTTGAACTGGGCGCACAATATTCTAGGAGGCTCCTGGCGATAAGGGCAATAATCCTCTTCCACCTGTGCTCCCAACTTCCAACCACACACGCTTTCCACTTTCACAATCCAATTCGTTCTAAAACTAGTGAATTAATTTCAACGGGGTTTTTCTTAACAGAAGAATTACAGAAGACACGGAGAAGGGGGAAATGTGCGTAAAAATGCTTCCCCCACACACACACACACACACAATTGGATTTGAGACAATAACTTTACGGTCCGATCCGGATAAATTTCCGGTATTCGAGCTGAGCTCTGGCAATCAACGAACAGTGGGTACTCCACCACAAAGAAGTGTGGGCGGATATAAGCATTTACGTCGACGTAAACCACTTTGAAGTTTTGCGCGCCACAGAAAACGTCATGAGGGTGAATGGAGAGAGGAGAGAGAGAGAGAGAAAGAAAGAGAGAGTATTATTAATTACACCGTAGGGAATTCTACTTGTCCCGAAGGAGTGAACCTGATCCTTGTTTATTTAAGTTTGAGTAAAATAGCTGTTAATGAAAGAGACGATTGCCTGAAAAGAGTATAATACAATACGTTGTAACAACACGAATGAAAAGAAGTTAACACTTTTGTATAAATACAAACAATTAAGCAAAGAAATTATGATATAAATGGTGTTGTTTTAACCAGCTGAATTTTTTTTAGAATGAAAAAAATTTGTAAAGATTAACGATAATTTTAATGTCTTGAAATGAAAGGAAAACAACACAATACAATAAACAAAACAATTAAACATAGCAGTCCTGTCAACTGAAAAATTTTGTTTGAGTAAAAAACTAAAAAAAAAAAAATAGGTGAATCTTTTTTCTGAATGCAAATCAATGAAAAGTTCTCAAATGTATTAAAAAAACTAATAAATTAAATTGCAAATCAATGCGTCTTCTTATTAAAAAAAAATCTTTTCATTTGCAATAGCAGATAACAATAAGGAAAAAAACGTTTGCGATCAACGCCGATAAACGAAAAAACAAGAAAGGAGGTTATCAGTCTTTTTTCCCAGATGCACTTTTTCCTTTGGAAAAAACAAAACTCGCTTAGTCCAAGGCATTTCTCGTTCACAAGCTTGATCCACTGATCAAGCCCAACAAGCTCGAGTGGATGTCTGAGAATCGAAAAAACCTATACTAATATCACCCATGAAGAACGACCGCTGTTGATCAGAAGCAGTAGAAGAAACCCGTTCCACCCTGCAGTTACATTATATGGTTGATGTAGGTTTTCTTTGCTGAAATTTCTTGCTTTAAGCAATGCTACTCGACGCAAATCCAAAGTCCAATTTTCCAAAGATTGTGATACTCCCGTGCATATCCGCCCGATGCCACGCAACGCTACGCGATCCCCACTGCCCAGATTGTCGTAGTGTAGCATCAAGTACCGTCGACGACGTACAGATTGAACCGAGCACTATATTTTAATCCAAACTATATTTGTTATTGTCGTTATATTAATTACAACATACTTATAATAAAAACCAAATTGATCGAGATTAAAAATTCGGCGGCTTAAGAATAGCGGTTTTTCCCATCTCTAGTGGACGGTACAGCGGAGTCCGTCCAATAGGTGCGTAAAGGAAGTCGCCCTCGATTGAGTGGCGGCAGTTCCATATGATACGCTGTTCTCTCGGCGACATTGATCATTTTTTTACTTTTAAATTATTTTATGATTATTGACTGGTATTTCACCGAAACAAGGGTCTGTGTGATTTCCAAGAAGATCTGAAACGAAATAACTACAGGCTCTCCTCTCTACAATGGTACAATTTGTATACTTTAAGCGGGGAACACACTTACCCGATACAACGCTCTGCGACGCTACCCGACGCAAATCCAAGGTCCAATTACACCCGTGCACATCTGCCCGATGCTGCGCAAGCTACCCTACTCGACGCTCTGCGATCCCAGATGTTTGTCGGATAGCATCCAGTACAGTCGAAGACAAAATAATTGAAAAGAACATACTTATTTTAATATACACCAAATTGACCGAGATCAAAAATTCATTAGTTTAAAAATAATAATTTCAGTGGTTTCATAGAAAATTGATCGAAGCACAGGAATACCATTTTTTGATATAATGAATTTAACTAAGAATTAATTACACGGTTTTGCTCACGGAATCTAACCAACAATTTATTTCATGGTTTTGCTCATAAAATTATACCATTTCCTTCCAGAAGCGTCCAGACCAGGACACCCATATTTTTTATACCTTATTTCAAACAACGCATAAGTAGTTTTGTCGTTACATTAATTAATTCCTATACAATTAATCCAACATTCCTATTTTACTGTAAACCAAATTAAACGAGATCAAAAATTCAATTCAAAATACAAAAAGTTTTTGTTAAAATTATTTAATTATGATGATAGAAAGAAGGAAAATGATCAAAACACCGGTATAACTTTACTCAAAACAATTAAATTTAACAAAAAATTTATTACATGGTTGTACTCATAAAATTTAACTAACAATTTATAAATAGGTTTTGTTCAAAACAAAGCGTTAAGAACAAAAACAAGAAAACACTCCCACCAATATACCTCAAAACCATTCCCATCCCAATTGCGAACCATGTACGATACCTCGGACTCTACCTAGACAAACGACTCACGTGGAACCCCCATACACGACTTAAACGCACAGACTGTAATATACGATTTTTCATGCTTAAACGACTAATGGACAGACGATCAAAACTCTCATTAGGAAACAAATGAAAACTTTACATTGCCCTCCTGGCCCCCATTTGGACTACGGACTTGAACTTTATGGCACTGCTAAGCGTTCCAACCTCAATCGAATCCAATCCCTTCAAACAAAAATCCTCCGAACAATAGTACAAGCCCCTTTCTATGTATCCAATCACACCATCCATACCGACTTATACTTCCTTTTTGTTACCGAGCTAGCCCAATATCGCTACAAAACGTTCCACTCCAAACTACTCCATCATCAGAACCCTTTCGTCAAAAACCTGACATCCACCACATTACCTAATAATCCCAACAGAAGACTGAAGCGTCGGTGGCCCCGCGACAACTTTAGCGATTAACATCGACTAAGGAATACATCTCATGAAATACTAACGGCTACCATCACTGGATGGTAATTGTTCAAGCAAAAGAGGCGTAGCGACGTCGCGTGGATGTGCACACCCTACCAAAACTGGGCAAGGCGTCGGGTAGCATCGCATAGAGTTGCATCGTGTGTTCCCAGCTTTATAATTTTCACTCAAGATGTTTGTGGTAAATGAAAGAAGAAAACATCTGGTATATGCATTTTGTAATATAAACTTATGTTTTTACATTCATTTGTCGTTATTTATTGATTATGCTTTGCAATTCATTATCATTTTCTTGTATAGCCAATTTTACGGAAATTGTTGAATTTATATTTCGTCTCTATATTCATATTACATATCGACAATAAATAAAAACGTATATTTAAAATCTCATTATTCACTGTTTTCGTGGTCCGCTCGACCAATTAATATATGACAATTAATTACGGTTTTTAGTTGAGATGAAAAAAAGCTAATGGCACGAGAGGGATTCGAACCCACGACCTTCGGCTAGATACGCCGCTGCTCTACCACCTGAGCTATGGTGTCACGAATCCCTCCTCTCGTGCCATTAGCTTTTTTTTTCATCTCGACTAAAAACCGTAATTAATTGTTTAAAATCTCAATTTTTTATTGTTATTATTACTATCTATGTCTTTTAAATATTTTTTTAACAACAAATATGACAAATGATGTGATAAAGTTAAAAATGTTTTAATTTGAAAATATTTTCATTTTAATGCATTTTTATAAAATTATGTATCGTTCATATTGTTAAAAAATTAAACTAAAAATCTTCAAATTATTAATAATTCTTTTGTAACTATCAGTCGATGAATGGATAAATTTACTATGACGTAATAAATGAGACATACATCCTGTAAATGTTGGCTTGTGAAATTTTACTTTGTGATTCCAATTGAGTTAAATGAGCATGAATCACCATTAGCATCAACAATCGATTGAATGAGATAAGACACTTTATTGAAAATTTTGCTGACTTTATAAAGTTATATTTTGCACAAAGGGATGCTTGCATGATTAGAAAGCACATATATTTTTATGATATACAATAATCACCTATGCAAGGAGTAGATGAGTTAATATTTTCTTGTTACATGACTTAACTCGTTTTTTATGAGCGCAAATAAATGTTTGTATGTTTCGGGTATTTCATTTTCTAGTTCAAGTTTAGTACAGCAACGTATTTTATTCTAAATGAAGTTTTCATCTCGAAGTGCGCTGTAAATCTCTCAAAAAAAATGTACAAAGGCGTAGTATTTATGAAATCATGCTTTGCCAAATTCAAAGCGGAAAGGTAAAGAAACATGTTTTCTTACTATTGGGTTGTCCGGAAAATAATGCAGGATTTTAAGTTTTCATTAAAAAAAATCTATATAAAATATTCTGTTTACGTTTACAGGATTACTCATTTGTATGAATGTCAACACTTATTAATCCTCTTCCAAATGATATTGTTTGTTTACCTCTGTAGCATTCCGCTACTTGGAAATAATTCAGTCATCCTTATAATGTCAAAGCGAGAATTTCGTACGATTTTCTTTTACGAGTTTAAACTCGGCCGAAGCGGAGCCCAAACGGCTAGAAACATTAACCAAGTCTGGGGCGAGGGTTGTGTTAATGAGTGCACTGTGCAAAGGTGGTTTAAAAAATTTCGGGAGGGAGATTTCAGCCTTGAAGATGAAGAAGGTCGTGGAAGGCCTTCCTCTCTTAATGATGATGTTCTGCGATCAGTGGTGGAAGAAAACCCCAAAACAACTGTTCGAGAACTTGCAGAGCAACTCAAAGTCAGTAAAACGACCGTCGCTGACCACCTCAAGGCGATTGGAAAAGTGAAAAAACTCGAAAATTGGGTTCCACACTCATTAAACGATCGCCAAAAAAATCAGCGCTTTGATGTTTGTGCATCACTTCTTTGTCGAAACAAAAATGACCCATTTCTGGCCAGAATTGTTACATGTGACGAAAAGTGGATTCTCTACGATAACACTAGACGTTCTGGACAGTGGCTCGACAAAGGAGAAGCTCCAATACATTTTTCAAAGCCCCCAACTCATCAAAAAAATGTAATGGTTACGGTATGGTGGGCTTCATTTGGTTTAATACACTACAGCTTCTTAAATCCTGGCGAAACCATCAATGCTGAATCATACTGTAACCAAATTAATACCATGCATCAGAAATTGGCAGTAATGAAGTCCTCTTTGGTCAATCGGAAAGGGCCGATTTTGTTGCATGACAACGCTCGACCACATGTGTCACGTGTAACGTCACAAAAATTATTGGAGCTTGGCTATGAAACTTTGCCTCATCCACCCTACTCTCCGGACCTCTCGCCTACTGACTACCATTTTTTTAGACACCTGGACCACTACTTACAACACATAATATTCAAAAATCAAACGGAACTGGAAAATGCATTTATTGACTTTATCAATTCTAAAAATTCTGAATTCTACTCAGACGAAATTAATAAGTCACCAACACGTTGGGAGAAATGTATTGAGAGTATGGGAAATTATTTTGATTAAAGAACATTGCTTTAAAGTAACTAGTTTCTTTTTTTTTGTTTAATACCAAAATCCTGCATTATTTTCCGGACAACCCAATATTATTTTGTGAATTTGAGCGATACGCTCCGATAGCCATTTTAATGCCCGAAATATATCACTTCGCTAAATGAGCTTGATGATAATGATCAATAATAAAAATAAAGGTAGACCGTGCTGCGGGAAAATTCCAAAAATACTGTCAAACTCTTTTAAAGTAATAACTTATTTCGGTGGTTGCCATAAGGCAAAACAAATGCAAATAGAAATTTACTAAAAGAATCAACAACAACTAAAATAAACTTATTTCCGTTTGAAGGGGTTGGAATAGGATAAACAATACCCGAATAAAGTTTTTCCATCACTCTCGTTGTTGGTGGTGCACCGTCTAAAATTTTACGGTAGAGATGACCGGTTTTATTTGGGGTCATACCCCACAAATACAAACTTTTTAATTTTTTACTTACTTTTAACTGAAAAGATAACGAATTTCGGCTAATGTTGTTTAAAATCCTTCGTGTCCACCAAAGGTGTTAACGTGAAAGTGTTGGAAAAGTGGAGTTAGTACGCTTTTTCTCGCTAGTAGTTTTTTAATATTATTTGTTTCGGAGAAATTGAATAAATTAAGCAAATTTCTATATCAGAATCATTGTCTCGTATTTTTCTAGCAATGTCATGGTCACTCACCTGTGTCTAGCCAACATTTTCAAAAAGAGAAAGTAAATCTTTTATTAATTAAGGTTTTTAGTTGAGATGAAAAAAAGCTATTGGCACGAGCGGGATTCGAACCCACGACCTTCGGCTGGATACGCCGCTGCTCTACCACTTGAGCTATCGTGACCCCCACTCGGACATCAACTTCCTATCTCAACCGCATCTTATGAGTTTTCCCTCCTTTTGCCATTTATCAAATAAATCTTTCAATGGGATGTAAATTTTAAAAATAATAATTTTCCAATCATTTAGATTCTGAAAATCGGAATAAATAATCAGCAACGCAGTTAATTTTGCCTTTAATATCATTTTTCTGAAATGAAAATTTACCTGAAAAGGATACGCATCAAGTTCCGTAATACATTTAATTCCTGAATTATTTAAAAATTTTCCTACACCCACTTTTAGAAAATAATCGAAACCACTGCACTATGTGAATTGCGAAAAAGTTTTATATACACGGCAATTTCTAAAATAGTTCGAAGTATGAACAATTGTGTATAGGTACCTTTGATAAGAGCTATAATTTTTTCACTTCCTGCCAACATCTTAGAAAAACTGGCTGTATTGTTATCATCATGTTGTCCCAGTAAACTACCTGCCATAAAAGTTGACGCATTTTTTGTTAAATTTGGAGTGGCGGAGAAGTTGGGTGGCATTTTATTGTTTTGCAAAAATTTTGACACTCATGATCCCATAACAAATCTACATCTGTACTTCCATTTTTTTGCATGGTGCTGCAATTTCTGAATAATTGGAAATGAACACAGCAAAAATCCGGTAAAAGAGTTGGCATTAATATTTTTGGCAGCTGTGAAATTTTTTAAAGATAGAATTCTATCAGGATCATAAGTTTGTTGTAATTAATGTCACGACAATAATATATATAGTTAGAAATAAAAATATGAGTGTCCGGTTGTTTTGTCTTCGACTGTACTCGACGCCACCCGACGAAATTCTGGCAGTGGGGCCGCAGAGCGCAGAGTAGGGTGGCGTTCGGGCAGATGTGCAGGGGGTAACAATCTTATAGAAAATTGGACTTTGGATTTGCATCGGGTAGGTGTGTTCCCCGCTTAACCGTTGCAGTAACCGTAAATTAAATGCATATCCGCAACATGCCCATTAGGAAACAAAGACATATTTTTAATCACCAACCTGAATATGTTAACAGGAGATAACAATGCAAATCGATTTAATCGAACTATATAGAACTGATACGAAACTCAAGAGGCAGAAGATTTCATGGAAAATTGAACGTTCTCCTCCTTCATGGACACAAGTTTTTTCTCCAAAATGAAATATTTCCAGAAGTGCAATCCAAAAAGGTTGAGTATACCGATGGGAGCTAGTGGAAGGGGGAACTTTCGAGGGAATTTCCAAAGCTCCAACCATTTTTAGTTATTAACAGTTATCAGTCCAACATTTTCAAAAAAACCAAATTACAAAGTTTTTGTTTTTTTCTGAATTTTTCCTGCACAACTTTTCCATCAATTCTGCAATGTAAATAAGTAGTCTTGCAAAAAATCTACATTCTTTCAGGAGACACAAATCATATTTTTCTACAGACAGTAATTTTATAAGCAAGTTTATAAGCAATTTAATGGACCTACGTCGAAAAAAAAAAACCTATAATTACTGTTGAGATTTGGACAAGAGTTTATAAGAAGTTTTTGGTCGCATATGGTGAGTAGAAACACCTGCAATTTTCGCCAGTTACGCTGTATAGTTTCTCCACTTATAATATTATTTTGGCTATTTAATAAAAATATTCATTAGAAAGAGGATAGTGCTCCCAGAATCCAATAAAGCCGGTAGACTATGTTCTTCCAGTTTCCCGGTAAAAAAAAGAAAAAAAAACGGTTGCGGAACTATCTGGTTTATTGAAGTTTAGATGTATCTTTGTTTGAAGAAATTTCAATTACAAAAGTTTATTTATGTTTAATGTTTTTATGTTTTAATTGTTTTTTGTAATGTTTAATGTTGAATGTGGCAAAAACGTTATCATCCTATGACCTAAAAAATTTACTTTTATTCTTGTGGTAATCCTGATGTTTTAAATTTGGTTTTTGTCTGGCTGGATTTCCGTAATAAAGATTAGTGGAAGTTGTTTTTGTACGAAAACTACCTGGGTATTTACATGAATAAACATGAATATTATGTTTTCATTTGTTAACATTTTGGTTATTCGATTTGCCTAAAGTTATATTTTCCATAATTGTCCATTTCCATAATTGGACGACCTGTGATAGTAATTTTTTTTTGTCTTAATAAAAATCTTTACTTCCGTTTATAAATATTTTAGGATAATTTAAAATATCAGCGTAGGATGATTTTGTAAAATTTTGAACGCTATGATTTTCACGGCGTTTATTTATTAAGATTTCAGCCTGTTTTATTTAGTCTAAAAGGTGATAACAAGATCTCGTAAGGATCTTATGGACAATATTTTTTTTCTATCTTTTATCTACAATGACTTTAAAGAGTCTCCTACAACATTCAGGAATTGCGAGCAACATGAATCATTCCCGGACAGCCTTAATACCCTCACCCACCAGCTCAAATCCAGCCGAATCTTCCAACTCTCTAAGCAGGTTACGGCACGGCGATCTGTGAAACTATTCATACCGTAATAATTCAATAATAAATACAAATTGATTCGACGTGAATAATCGGTGATTCCAGGCCCGTTCGGATCAATTGACACATTCACGGGCTGAATGGAGACGCGCTATTTTATGGTCCGTAGTCAAATGACATGTCATAGCCGGTCTCTCTCAGGCCATATTCATAAAGATAATTTCTAACAATTTCAACAACAGGACTATCGGTGCTCTCACCTTTACCGTATCATCTCTACGTTTAAAAAAATTCCGTGCTATCTATTGATTAGGAGACAATGGACTTCAAGGTGCATTTGTATGGTAGAATATCCCGTCGCTAGATGCCAGGGGATGCCGTGAACGACCTCAAGCGCTGCCACCTGTTGCTGTCGATGCTTAATCCCTGTGGTGTATTTCCTACTCCGACGATCAACTTTCACGCCTTTCTGGCTTAGCCGCACTCGTATAGCTTACCCATTAAATGGTAGTGCTTTGTGTCTTTTTTACGCTAAGTGGTAGATCTGCTCTGAGGCACAATGTTATCTCTTTTACAAGCTTTAATGTTAATCATATTACTGATGAAGTGATTGCCAAAACTGTCTTCAGGGGTACATGTGAATTATTTAATCTGAATCACCGTCTTTCGATGAAAAAATGATCTCATTTTCATTAAATAATTAACATATGATCGATGTGTAATTTGAAAGAAGATAATTTTACTTACAGTTTTATTGTTGGCTTAATAGACACAACGGTCACAAAAGAAAGCTATTTATATCCTTCCACCAAACATGATGTTATGACACCCTAAATACTCCGAAACATCCCCCCATAAGGCTGTAGTTTTTTTAAAACTACAATATATCAACATAACCAACATATAAATCCAACTTAATCTCGGAATTAAGGTTTAGAACTCCCAATTGTTCCTACATACAACGATTTGAGTTCTGCCAAGTCTTCCAACATCCAACAAATCCCGGACTTAAGGATCACAACTTGTGGTTTCTGCCGGGCGTTCAGGCTAACAACACATCCCATACTTTATACTGTCTAATATCCAACCTATTCACAAGTCAACGAAGAACAAGCCAAGTTCGTTGCTTCGTCTTTAGCCTTTAGACTATTTCTAGGCAACATACAGTCGTAGATTACCCATATGAGAACAGAAGACTCGGACTACTAGCAGACTGCTTGGGCAAATTTTAGAAATATTTAAAAAACACCCTACAAAATACTATTCCAACTGCAGTCCGAGCAATGGTGTCATACGAAGCCATCTATGATCCAACCAATTCAAAAGCCACCGGAATAATTAATAACTCTAAGCTTATTACTCTCTATCTCCAATGTACACAATGAACTTTCTGAAGTTCCACTCTAACCTGCCTCACTATAACCTTTCCATTCAATCGCTCCGTTCTCTCACATTCCCTCAAACGCCCACATCCAACCAATTTTAATCATACCCGTTTATCGTACTGATCTTTTAATTATTGTGTTGAATGATGTACGACGAAATGGCTTAAAACTCCCGTCTTAAGATTGGACACTATGATGATGATAATGATATTTCGGGGTGTTGTATACTGCGCCCTTTGAGAGCTATTGTATCCCCCGTTCTCTGCCTAGAGCACATCGGTGAGTCCTATTTCATCAAGAAACGTGATTAGTAGGCCCGGTTTTATTGGTTGAAGCTCTTCTATGGTCACATTGTACATCCCAAAACACCTCCTCCTGCGAGCTAATGTTGCTCCGCAGTTTGTTAGTAGACGTGTTATTGTCTCTTCTGCTTCTTTGCAGAATCTGCATGTGCCATCTTTGATTATTCAAATTTTCTTTAGATGTCCATTTAATCTACAGTGTCCTGTTAGGATTCGCAGTCTATTCCTGCCTCCTTTGACACATTCTGTAGTTTCTTTCTTTCCGAAATTGGTAAGAAGATTCGTGGATTGTCTGCGTCCAATAAGCGAATTCCAATGTTCCCTTATTTTCTTTTTGTCCTCCTGTCTGAGATATTCATTGATAGTGTGGGTTCCTATGCCACAGAAGGGTTTGGGTCTTGGGATTGGACAGTAACAATTTGTGAATTTTACACAGAATATGGTAAGTTGTGTGTTCAGTCAATCTTTCAAACAGAAGAATATTGTCGTCGTATGCAGATCGACGTAAGAGAACGGTTTAGAGATCGAAATTTCAGAATTGGTTCCACCGATCCTGCTTGATTCGACCCTTTCTCTCGCTATTAGAATAAAATTAGAATGGATGAATCTTCGAGGTTCCTTCACCTCGCTTCCTCCGTGTCTCCGTTGGCATCATTTCAACAAAGGGGATTCGATTGAAGACCAGAAAAAAAACGCGAATCGACGCTTTTTGGCTTGAAAACCAACACGGTTCATGGTGAGTTTATAAAATGCTGCCCCACTGGAAAAGCGATTATTTGAAACAGTAAAATAACTTTTATAAAAAATATCTACATTCTAGTCAAGACAACCTAGTTAATTATCGAACAAGTATGATATTCAGGTCTGTAAATAAGAAAACAGATAGACGAGTTGAAGGAGTTAAAGGAGGTAAACACCTCTGCGAGCTCACTTTCTTTATTTTTAAATCAATTCAACCAGTGGAAAACAAATTTTGCATATCATTTCACCACGAGAGTGACGACGTGCCGTGCCCTTTGAGGGAAGCACAATCACCAGGCAATCAAACTATTAAACCTACCCTAATTCAGGCAGGTGTGGTTATCTACAATAGGGGTTTTTCGTCAACATCCGTGACGAAACACAAACAACTGAAGATGGCAGAAAACAATCACTAGGGGTTTGGATTTGATGCGATTCAACAGACAGCAAGCTAATAATTCTATGAAAATAGAAGAGGACCCCAAGATGTCTTCGGTTACACTAAAATTTTTACAAAGGTGTCTCGAATAAGAATAAAAAAGGGTTGAACGACCCGCCGGCCTATGTGGGTGACCAATTGCGAAGGTTTTTGACCCCCCCTTACGCCGCGAAAGCGCAAGACCAGACGCGGAGGAACAGTTGAGATAAATTCTTTGAACACGTTAACCGGCAAAAATTAATTAGTAACCAGAAGGGGAAATAAAAAGAGGAAAAAAGGATATATATAGTGTGACTCACCGGCGAGCATCGAGTGGGGGGCGATGTTGTCGGATTTAGAGAGGCCCATTGTATGTAAATGTATGACTCTTTTGATTTCTTCAACCCCACTTTGTAAACAAAACCGAAATCCGGTTCGACCAAATGGGAATCATCGCCGTCCGGACCACGGTTCATTTCCTTGAGGATTTTGAATCAAAATTGTTTTAAAACATTTTCGGCACTGGGAGAACTGGCCGAAAATGATAAAGTACGATACATCGCCAGGCTTCAAATCACACAATTAACCGTACAAAATTCGTAACTTTGGTGAACCTGGTCCGCCTGGTGTTGTATGTTTCCGTCACAGGCGTTTAGGTATTGCGTCATGTATACTGGTCGAGTCTGTCAGGACGATCAGACTGACTGTAACTTAAAGCGGGGAACACACGCAACCCGACGACTTGTCTCCTTTGGTTGGGTGTGCACATTTATGCGACGTAAAACGCACGCCACGTACAGCCACACAGCGTGTATCACAAATCAGTATCACAAACGCCGTTGCGTTTGAGAGACGTTTCTCTTTTGTTCGTAATGCATTATTGTGAGCACAACCATGAAGTAAATTTCAATTTAATTATTTTAAATAAAGTTATTCCGGTTTTTGTGACGCTAGTCGACAAAAATGGTGTAATTTAAGAGGAAAACCATGAAATAAATTGTTAGTTAAATTCTTTATACCAAAAAATGGTATGCCGGTGTTTTGTTCAATTTTCTTCCAATAAAAATATGAGTGTCCGGTTGTTTTGTCTTTGACTGTACTCGACGCCACCCGACGAAAATCTAAACAGTGGGCCGCAGAGCGCATAGTAGGGTAGCGTTGTGTGGCATCGGGCAGATGTGCAGGGGGTACACAATCTTATGGAAATATGTACTTTGGATTTGCGTCGGGTAGCGTCGCATAGCGTTACACCTGTTAAGTGCGTTCCCCGCTTAAATATTTGTATTCATTACAGGTTTCGTTTTGGGCGAGTTAAATTATTATAAAAGTTAAAAATAATGATCCGAAGCGGTTAATCTTTTTAACCCGATTTAACATATCATCTCTCGAAATCGAGCAAGACTTGAATACTCCACGCTCCCCTCTCCAAAACAGCCCTAGATTTGATTTGATTTGTCAAATCCTTCGCCAACTACCGAGAATAGTCCTAATTTCCTAATTTTCCGATGTCATTATTCACCCTCAACCAACAAAACCCGCAGGCAGATCTTCCCAAATCAATACATACAATAAAAATGCTCGATAAGCTTCTGTTGAAATCCCCTAAATTCCAAGGAACTATTCCGAGTCTCTAGGCAGAATTTAGGTAACCTGCTGTCCACAATATATCAAGGTGTAAATATTATTTCGAGGTGTTGATACTGTTCCTTCGACAGGGTTTACCACCCAGAGTATTTGCAGGAGCTGGATAGCATCCTACCAGCCACTCAATTTCCTATCCAATCTGGCTCCTACGTGGGAGCATTCATGGACTGCATTTTTTGGAAATACACTGCTGAACCTCCCGGAAAGAATCTCCACGTTTAGTTACCAGCAATCCTTTCTATTCACAATCCTGCCACTGCATTCAGAAACCGTCAGAACCAATTGCACTGCCTCACTCACGTATGGTCTAAAAAATGAAAAATTAAAATAACCTTCACACTTAGACGGGCTTCACATCAAACCTAAAACGTGTTAGGAATAGAATGGATAATGCAGCTGACAGTCGGTGTCGGGGAAACAAGAAGAAGGAAAGACAGTAGAACATATCCTCTGTCGGTGGTAAGGCCTATTCACCCTGAAGATTCTAACACTACGGTCTTAAGTGCCTCGACATATGGTCCAAAAAGTGAAAATACGAAATTGCAATGAAGAGTCGATAAAACCCTGTTTAGATGATTACACAATAAACGGAAGACGTGTGAGGATTACAATGTTAGCGGGCCTGCACAACGGATTCTGCAAACTCCGGAGTCATAAGCAGCTGCATAAACAAGGTTGTGCACAAACCAGAATGAAGAAGAATCTGAGTAACCCACTGTCACCCTTAATGAACACATTGAGAGGAAAAGCAAAGCTATAAAAGATCACGGTCTTAACAACGTTTTAGGATCTAATAGAAAATCTTAACGTTTACGAAGACCTTTAGATCAATGGGAGAATGAAGTAATATTGGTGACCAGACTTGCAATCCGCACACAAGAATAAAATGGAATTAACTTAACATTCCAAGCTTCTAAATTACAAAAGGCATATATAGTACATACCCGATCTATGGTCTCGAAAGCTGGAGGTCAACCAACGATTCAACTCCTATGAAAAGTCCTAAGAAAATTTTTTAACCAACCCTTTTATGTATTAAACCTCACCCAACGGCGAGACCGGTTATTTCCTTTGAAGAGAATCCTCCCTCTCGACTTGGAAAAAAATTCTCAAAGGTAGAACCAAACAGGGTAAATATTTAATTTCCCTCAGTAAGCTATATTGTCCATACGTGCTAAGGAAATTTTGGCAGCTCACGCGAACACCTTCACAATTACGAACATGTTACCTTAAAATAAATTTAAGTCCGATTTTGTAATAACAACATTCATCGGTTATGAGTTTTAAATTGAGCTCGTGCCACAATTAAAGGCCTTTTATGAAAAGCAGGCCCTTAAACTAAATTTGAGAAGGAGGTCTAATAAAAGCAATAATAGAAAGCTCTTCATTTAGTTTCCAAAACGGAATGAAACCGTGATGATTCAGTATGAAAAAGTACCGTTACAGAAGAGAGTGAAAGACTGAATTAAATGACTCATACGCAGCCTATTAAATTATTTAATTATATAACTCAATGTTTATTTTTACCCAAAAATCCAGGTAGTTTGATTTTGATTTTTCGATAAAAAGTCGTCGAACAACCAAAAAAACTTAGAATCGGCCGTATGCAGTTTACCCATCAGGATATGCGGTGGCACTATATAGACAAGGAATTTACAAGTTACAAGAACTGTATACGGTCTCAGTAAAATTATACCGTACAAAGCCCTCTGACGAGAAAAGTAAAGTCAAAATATGTTTAAAAAATGGCAGCGTCTGTGGGTTGGAAGATAAGAAGGGAAGTTCTTAACATGAACGCGGTCGATGGTTGGTTCTCGAAGGAACGAAGAAAAAATTTCCTCAACCTATTTAGAATAGGCCAGGAGACACACTATAGGTTGTTCGATTTGTTCACGTAATTAAAATCTTTCCTTGGCTCCAAACAGGGAGCACGTAGCTATATGCTACACGACATGTAGATTATCCTCAAGCATGGCCCAGATATCTGGGTCCGCTGTTACGTTTCTTTGAGGAAACAGGGATGGTTTATCGTTCACTTTATTTCACGTTTTGTGTTCCCTTTTGTGCATATTGACAGTGAATGTATTTTTCCCGCAGCATGAAAAGACCGATGGTGGATTATTGTCTATCCCATTGACCCTCAATTTGTTATAAGGTATGAAAAACGTTTGTTGTGCCAGCAAGTAGAAATTGTTTGATACCAACATAATTTGGTGTTATTCCTTGGCACAAATAGAGAACTGAATTCATACGATATGACACTTATGCTAGAGCATGGCAATTATTTCGGTCCCCTTTTTTTATTTTTGGAGAAAACAAAACCATTCTGTTGAATATCGTACTTCATACTTGTTTTACATGTTTTGAGAGTGCGTGTATTTATCAGTGTGATTGTAGTGTCAGAAAACCGACGGAAGAATACTGAGTACCCCACGGGCACTGTGTCCAATTCAACCTAGATAAGGGATACAAAAACAAGAATATAGCTATCATGTCAGATAGCCAAGCAGCCATCAAAGCACTAAATTCAAATATCATTAGCTCAAGAATGGTGCTGAACTGCAAAACCAAATTAAACTCATTAGGTACGCAGAACAAAGTTAGCCTCTGCTGGGTCCCAGGACACATGGGAGTAGATGGCAATGAGAAGGCGGACACCCTTGCAAGGAAAGGGGCAGCTACACCGCTGACAGGAAACGAACCCTTCTGTGGCATAGGAACCCACACTATCAATGAATATCTCAGACAGGAGGACAAAAAGAAAATAAGGGAACATTGGAATCGCTTATTGAACGCAGACAATCCACGAATCTTCTTACCAATTTCGGAAAGAAAGAAACTACAGAATGTGTCAAAGGAGGCAGGAATAGCCTGCGAATCCTAACAGGATTCCTAACAGGACACTGTAGATTAAATGGACATCTAAAGAAAATTTGAATAATCCAAGATGGCACATGCAGATTCTGCAAAGAAGCAGAAGAGACAATAACACGTCTACTAACAAACTGCGGAGCAACATTAGCTCGCAGGAGGAGGTGTTTTGGGATGTACAATGTGACCATAGAAGAGCTTCAACCAATAAAACCGGGCCTACTAATCACGTTTCTTGATGAAATAGGACTCACCGATGTGCTCTAGGCAGAGAACGGGGGATACAATAGCTCTCAAAGGGCGCAGAATACAACACCCCGAAATATCATCATCATCATCAATCCCACGGACACTCACTTAAATTAGAACTATACACATAAAATTAATTATTTACCTCCATATAGAGAGCGTGTATATGCATAAATTAATTAAATTGTATAATTATTATATTAGATAGAGATATTAATATTATAATATTTCAATTTTTATGTTTAATGCATAAATTAATAATAATGATACATATATGTATACTCATGTATATAAGTATGTACACGTGTGTGTATACATATGTACTCGTGCATGTATACGTATGTACGCGTGTATGTATACATATGTACACGTGGATGTATACAATTTTTATCATTATCAACCATTTTGATAATAGATATATCCTAATAATGAATTATAAATAAATTTGTAGGATATACGTGATCCGATTTCAAGTAAACATCAAGAAAACAATAACAACCAAGAAACATTGTCTGTTTTTCATTGAAGGTTTTCTCCACAGTTTTAGGTTTTTTTTATTATTAGGCAAGTTGATGAACGTTATGCAGTGTCAATATTTTTATCAGCTCATTTTGATAAGGCAGCGTTTAGAATTGAAAGGCAGCATTTGTTCCTGCACAAGAAAAAGTTTTAAACGGTCCAACTTGAATTTATGCAAATATATTTATAATTTGATAATAAAGATAATAATTCAAATATGATTCAATAGGTGTTTTGGCAATAGATATGCAGATTGACCACTTTATTCACATGGATTAGCCTTTGTCGCGCTGACCGTAATATTGATCTGAATCGATTACCATAATGAAACAAAGATAGGATTTGGGCATTTGAGTGTTAAATAGCTTCCCTCAGCCTAAATAAAGCATAAAAAAACAAAGCTCAAGACGTTTTCCAAGTCTGTATCGAAAGTTAGAAAAGAATAGCACAAAATGACCAGATGTTTAAAAGAGACGTTTTGAATAAAAACTGCTCCCAGTCTTTGGAACGTTCAGCGAGTAAGCACGCCCCGTTCTAATCATAATGGATAGTGGATTTATTGTGGGACCGCCTCGACGTTGTAGGTCCTTCGACTCAATTTTGGTACAGATTTAAATGTTCAAGTGCTTTTGTCTCGACCCGTCGGCCCTCGTACGAGCGTCTTCTGCTGATGACGGTCTTACAAACTTGAAGGGATTCTGCCCAATTAGATGGCCATCCATGATCGAGTGACTACTATAAGCTCAACACAATGAATATATTTGTTAGATAGATTATGATTCAAATGGTGCAATATTTAAAAAAAACATAAACATAATCCCAATAGATGCGAGAATTTTACTCCGTCTGGCGGCACCCCCGTTCAAGTTTGTACGTGGAAAAGATGCTTTCTTATATATTTGAAAAATATAATAGGTGTATTTTGTGCTAAATATATTATTACACGATTCAGTGTATTTATGATTATTATGGTATTTATAATTTGGAATTTATAAAAGAAAAATGAAAGGTTAAGTTTTTATTTAACGTTATATGAAGAAATTGCAACAATAAAGAAACCCCTGGAAGTTGACCGTTAACGGTTAATTTAGTTTAGCTAGTCTCGCCGATTTGGTTTATAAGTAAAATTTACTCAAGAAAAATGTAATAAAATGAAAGGTACCTCATCACCCTGCTTATGCCCCAGAACAAACCGGCCAAGATAGGCAGACAAAAATTATCGCTAGCGCAAAATTATAGGCTCATCACACCAAGACTTAAGGAAAAAATCCCAATTGTAACAAATTAATTTAAGACTAGGCCAAATTCGCCTAACAAAACAGGATGCGCAGAGAAAGAAAGGTTGATCGATATATACCGCCTACTCTTGGCTCTATATAGAGAGCGAGTAAGAATTCGGCCAGATATGAGAATTGTACTCGACCTGTCGGCGGCGCCCTGTTCAAATTTGAAAAGGAAACAGGGAAGTTCTTATATATTTAAAAAAATGTAATAGATGTATTTTTTGTTAAATATTCTGGCAGATCTAGTGCATTTAATAGCATGAATGTGTAGCGTAAAAGGGTTTATGGTGAATATCGCGTATTTAGTCTTTGGAAAATATGTGAAGAATAATTAAAGGGAAAGTTTATAATACAATATGAGGAAATTTCAGCAGTAAAAAATGGTTGGAATTTGGTTAACTTGCATTAATTAATCATTAATTAAATCTATTCTCGCCAGTTCGGTCTATAAATGAAATTTGCCCAAGCAGGATTCGCGAAATGAAGGTATGAGTGACTCACCCTGCTTACGGCCCTACCGAACTGATTAGCTCATCTGAACTGATCTGTAACGACCAAATTACAGATTCATGAGCAATCTTACTGTAAATAATAATAAAAAGAATCCGTCATATGCAGTTAACACACCAGGATATCGGAAGAAAAAGAAATATCGAAATATACCATTAAATTTAAAGGCTTCCTAGTGTAGAGAGCGAGTAGGAATTCCACCAGATAGTAGAATCGTATAAAACTACTGTATAAAAATTATATAGAAGCCCTCTGACTGCAAACAAAAAAATAAATAAAAAATATGATCACATGGAAATGGCAATTCAACGGGTTGGACAAGCCGAGTAGCTCCTAACAAGGACACGGTAGATGGGTGGTCTTCGAATGATACGAGTAAAAGTATCCTCAAATGATTAAGAACAGGCCAACGAACACATTCGAGCTGAAGTCCCCGTATTTGTCTTACATGTAGTCTTTGATTGCTCGATGTCTCCTACTTAATCCCTTCCATCAATATAAGGAGCGTGTTGTAGTTGTAGCTTGAGCATAGGACCGCGTTTCGGAGGGAACAGGGCTGTTTTATTGAACTTTATTTCTCGTTTTTGATTCCCCTTTACGTATATTAGAGTGAATGTATTTATTACCGTGAATATGTAGTATGAGAAGGCCTACTGTAAATTACTGAGTAACCAATCGACCTTCAAATATCTTATTTGTAATGTACGTGACAATATGTGTTCCATGTCCCACTTAATTGAAAAGTGTTATTCCTGAAGCTGAAATGAGAGTCCTCTGTTACAATATTTGGAGGAAACGGAGCTGTTTTATTGCATGTAGTACTTGGTATCTGGTTTTGTATGTTTTGACAGTGAAAGTATTTATAACAGTGAATGTGCAGTGTGAGGGGAATAGCAGTGGCCCTTAAGTACACTACTTATAAGTACGTGTAAAGGTTTATTGCGTCCGGCATGGAGACGTGCCGAAATGTCCCACTTAATCGAAGTCGCTCCTTGCTCGGTATAGAGAGCGTGTAGTAATGCTATCCAATGTTGAGAATTACCTGGACGAGATGTTCTTATATAATTAAAAAATGTAATGGACGCATTGTATGTTATGATTCATGTCATATTGCAAGATAGAGAGAGCAATAAAAAAATTATTATTTAAAAAATCAATTGATTACATTAAAAAATAAACTGAGAGAATCTTTTTGTAAATGTTTAACTTTAATCTTACATGCCTAGGCTTGCATAGAACTGGAATAGATCGTTACGGCCGGAAAGATTACTTACCTGCAACAGAGAAAAATTGAGTTAGTCATTAAAAAATATACCCATAAAATAAAACGTATGTATGTTATGTATAAATTGCTAGTGTATCAGTAGGACAAGTAAAGATTAAAAGACTTTTGTTTTCGATGGAGATCATGCTCAGTTCACGTGTTCCAGTTGTTTAATCGGCTTGGAGGATGAAGAAGCGAGCAGCGGTTGCAACGTTTGCACCCGGCCACCCGTCTTCTGCGGCCTCTTGGTTTCTGAACATGTCAACAATATTATGTTGAGGAGTCTGTTGAGGTAGGCCGCGCCGAGCGGCTCGTAGACCCTTCATCAGCTCCGGGTGCCCCTTTTCGATGCTTCCTCCCCTCGCTCGCTCCCCCCCGTTCCGTCTAATTTCCTCGTGTATTAACTTTTCAAGCGAATAAGCACAAATGGCGATTAATTTTTATTAACTGGGGGAAATTCTTCGTAGGGAGGTTGTCAAATAGGCCGGATCCGGCGTTTTCGGATATTATTTTGGAGTGATAGATTAGAGGAAAGAATCGGTTTTAATCTCCAGTCGGCCAGTTTGAGCTGAATGTATATATCAATGGATGAAACGGCGAGAAGCTTGGCTGGCATTAATCAGCTTGAGAATAATAATGAACCGATAAAAATGCTGTATCCCACATCATGCCAACATGAGACCATGACGCTACAGCAGAACTACATTTCAATAGGTAGAAGATATTTATCAGAAAGAATGTTTTTATTAGAACGAGTATTTCCAGGTTGAATGCATGAACGTCGTGTTAACTACAGGCATTAACCATCTGAGAATAACAATGTCCCAGAGAAAGGTTTCTTAATAACGCTCTTTCTCATATCGTGCCAACAAGCGACCAACTACCATAAGGGCATAAAACAGGTGAACAACTTAACTGGTGGACTTAGTTGGCTAGAAGGTACTCATCACCGAGAATGTACTTCTAGGGCTGGATAAGCAGCTTTTACTTATCAAGGAAAGATATGAAAAAGTATCCTCTCAAACGATTAAAATTAGACAAGGTTGACATACGAACACTTTCGCCGCCATAGTGCAAGTAAACAGCCTACATGTACTTACTTTATTAGCTAGAAGCCATTTATCACTAAGAATGTATTTATTAGCGAGAATGTTAATGGCGAGATCCTTGACTGGGGGATGATAATCCCTGTTTCCAGAGCTCCTCCGAAACGATTGCGGGATCAAGATTAGAGGGATAGCACGTCTTGATGGACCTACACGTTTGGAATCTGGTATGCAGCTGAAGGGTTCAAGGCGTGTGCTCATCTGACATGACAATCTAAAGCTCTATTGAAGCAAACGTGATCATAGTATAAGCACAGCGTCAGCAAAGGTAGCAGGATGGTAGAGGGACATGATGGTCTATGTGAGGTAAAGATGAGGTACCAGAGGGTATTAGAAATAGACCGATCCTTAATGGACTCGAAAGAATCGCGCAGTTAACGAAGGGTTAAAAGGACACGTTTCAGTTTCTCGCGACCTTTCGTACCGCGTACGTCCTCTCCCAAGAAGAAACTTTACAAATCGAAATAGTTGAGAATTTTTCAAGCATATCCAAGGTTGTGTGGAATCATCGGACTACCTTTCACATGGTAAGGGATTACTATTGAAGCGTCTAAGAAACTTAACCGGTTTTTGAGAGATTTGTTGATATAAAAGTTTTGCCACCATTAGGCGGGTGTTACGAAACAACTTCAAAATATTTTTACTGCAGAGTCTATCAAATTGCTACCAATTAGCAATAACTTATTCTAGTGTGTGAACGAACAGGCTGATTGTTTATGAAGTAAAAGATCGACAAGATAAGTATTATCCCTTATTCTGAGGTGGAAAGTATTTCAAATGTCTGTCGCACTCTCCGCGTATTCCGTTTTATAACGCTTTTCAATAGAAGTGGTTTCTTTTTGGTCAAATCTGAAAACCTTCTCTCGGCAAAGGAACAAAAAATTCGCTACCCCTGCACTTTTCACAGTGGAGATAAGAGTCCTTGACGTGTCGGGAGGCTAATGAGGCCTAAGGGAAAGAGCATACGTGTCGCTCCGGGTGATAATGCATTGCAGAATCAATTTTTTTTGTCTCAACCTAACCAGCGTGGATGGACGTGCACACCAATCAACCTCCTTTTTACCTCCTTCAATGCAAGGCGTTTTTAGGTCTTAATTATTGTCAATTGCGGTAGCCCTGGCAATTTTTATCATCCTTTGTTTTGCTAAATCTCAATTTCTTGGCAATTTAGCAACGATATATCCTGCATATTGTTTTAGCACCGTACTGGGTAACTGTGATGAATAAATTAATCGATTAATTCCTTTTTTAACTTCTTAACAAATGTGCTATTTAGTGACAGTTAAATAATGATTATTTTGAAATCGTGAGATCCGGTCTGGTGTGATGTAGGTTTCAGAAAAACATTTTCTTTATCATGCCACGTTTCCGGCTTTATTGAGATCATCTTCAGGGGTCAAAATGTTTGGTTTCTGTGTAGATGTGTCATTACTGTGTGACGTGTTGAGAGTAGACACTCACAGTAATGTACACAGAAAACAACACTTTGATCCCTGACGATGATCACAATAAAGATTGAAACGTTGGCAAAATAACGAAATTGTGTTTCTAAACCTAAATTTCACGGCTTTCGAATAATTCTTCACATATGCTGTTGTTGTGGTTCTTTTTCGACAAAATATATTTTGTCAATTGTGACACCAATCCGACACATCATTCTAATAATTCATGTTTTTTGTTTCTTTCTTGGTTGTATACTCGCTGTAAAAAGTGCAAATCTCCATAATTGAACGATTCTCTGGTATTTTGTACTCTATCAACTTAAAGATTCAAAGTGTTAAGGCTCTGTAGAATGCAGAGTAACAAAAATAACAATTGATTATTTCGAGGTCAAAAGATAAAATATTTGAGGCAAAATACGAAGAAAAATTCCGACAAAATCATCGAATTCGTTGCGCTGTAGTATAGATTAATTTTTTTTATTGGTTACATTCAATTAACGAGGAAGAGTTTTATTGTCTAACGTGAAAGTTAGAAATTAAATCTGTGCGTCGTTTCTTCATGGAAACCGGTAAGTGCAAATCGTATGAAATACGTCTTTTATCAACCTTGGAGGCCTAGGTAAATCGAGTTTATTTCTTCCTATAACTCGATTAAGTATGCTGATAATTTATGATTAAAGATTGTTAATTAATGATTATTTAAAGATCGTCAGATGAAGTTTGGTGTGATGTAGGTTAGAAAAACATTGCCCTAACGGTGCCAACGTTTCGATCTTTATTGACATCATCTTTAGAGCCTGGGTTTATAAACATTGTTTAAATTATACAAATAAATATAAGATATTAATATGAATTTATACAATGATGAACACAATATAGAAGTTTTAGGTCTGGTGAGAGTATTTGTACTCAGTTAAAGTGTGTTTTCTGTGTTGTCGTGTGACTGATGTGTGATGTGTTAATTAGATTTTCTTTTAGAAATGTTTGATTTTGGTGGAGTGGGAAAGGAAAAAGGGCTGGAAATTCATTTTTTCTATGAGGTCCGGCTTCTTTGATGCGAAAGGGATCGAATTGATTATGATAAAAAATAATTGTCACAGAAAACTGATATAACATTAGAATAATTGTAGGACCTACGTGAGGATTTGATCAACCGAAGCCGAAAAAAACGATCTGCCATTAATTATGGATCGACGTGCTACCTGTTTACACTTCCCGATACGCAATGCGATACTGAACGAGAAGAAGCCGCGAACGCAAATAAAGAAGCTGCATTGACGTTGCATGGATCAACGTGCTACTATTTACGCAACCCCCCCCCCCTGCGCAGTCCCATTTCCCGCGAGTAGGTGATGAAATCGCAAAGAAAGGAGCTGCCATTGAATTTGCATGGATCGACGTGCGACCTGTTTACACTTCCCGATACGCAATGCGATATCGCGCGAGTGAAAGCAGACATCGCAAAGAAAGGAGCTGCCATTGACTTTGCAGAAGGGAGGGAACCCTTGGATAAGTCGAACGATGCCCAGCGATGAGCTTGTGCTAATCGCAAATCGTTTTTCGTTTCATGCAATTTATATGAACTTGTTAGATCTCTTCACTCTAAATTTGACTTTGAAAAATTAATTATTAATGTTTATTATTATTATTACATTATTAATTTCTTTATCCTGCCAACGTTTCGATCTTTATTGTGATCATCTTCAGGGCTCAAAGTGTTTGTCTTCTCACATTACTGTGAGTGTCCACTCTCAACACTACACGCAACAACGGCACAAGTACACAGAAGATAAACACTTTGAGCCCTGAAGATGATCTCAATAAAGATCGAAACGTTGGCACAATAAAGAAAATGTTTGTCTCAAACCTACATCACACCAGACCGCATCTCACGATATCTGAATAATTAATGTTTATGACGATTCGGATCCAAGTTTAGGCAAGACTTTCTGGCCTGAGTCGTTTGTCAACCTCTGTCCCAAGGTTTCCTGTCTTGAAATTGATGTATGTGCAATGACAGGAGTGTTCTTGTATTTATATACAAGTATCGCATTGAGAAATAATTCTTTATCATCAGTGCCATGCGCGTTTTCGCATCAAGTCAACCATTCCGCCATTCTTCCAATGTAAGATACTGGCAGCATATTTTAAGCTAATTGACCTGCACTATTTCTGAGTGTAAAAGGGTCCGAAGGGTCGACGATATTTCGAAACGTTTGGCTGGAAGGCTAATGTAAAAAGCCATCCATTCCCACTCTCTGAGACCGCCATTTTGACGTTTAAAAATACCATATTCTAAAATTATTTCGTAAACTAAGCCATTTCCCAGCGAATAGATATACGATAACCATCCACGCCCAAGTAGAGCGTTTGTTTTACCTCTAAAAATAAAACATTTGTTTCTTTTCTAATCATTGGAAATCCTGGGAAAATGGCAACAAATAAAACTATGATAAGATCTGGATAAAAACATATCTGGCCAATGGTAAATAAACAAAAATACTGTTTATTTTTTCTATTCACTGTGGGAAGCCACCTACTGTACATTTTGAAACACCAAGGAAACACCCTCTATCATGGAAACAATCCGTCTTTTTCCAAATACAAAAATCAAACTTCTAGGGCCAGTCAGTCGGTTACTGATTCTTACAGTAAGCTCCAGAATGCTGATGTTAGAACGAATCATTATAATTCAAAATTCCCCATTGCGTTTTGGTAGTATCGTTCGGTTTCTCGAACCGGCCCGAGGTTTTTAACCGGGTGTCCCACATGGCATCACTATACCGGCTGTCTAATCACAAGCAGCTTCCCTACAAATACTTTTGGTATACTAAAAAGGTTTTTTTTCAGCTGTTCAGCTTATGGTTTTTTATCCCTGGCTCCATATTTTTGGAGGAGGGCTCGCAACACAAATGTGAACTTGAGCCCCCGTTGTAGCAGTGTTCTTCCATCGAAGAAACTCGTTTTTGAAGGGGGTTGAGACCAAATTCAGGCTCCCTGAGATGATGAGTGCCGTGTAAATTTCTTTCAATTGCGGCCACCGGTCACCTAAGGCGTCAGAAAAATCCCAGAGGCGCCGGTGGGGCTCGAACCCACGACCGCGGGATCTATTAGCCGAGACGCCTTAACCGCTCGGCTACCATCAAAGGGTTTCTCAAGGTAGTATTCTAGCACCCGTACTTTGCGAGATAAACGGCATCTTCATCTCACCTTCAAACCGCCACCTGATCTATAAAAACAGTGATCCTCTCGAGCAAAGCGGATCCTCTAATAAATAAAGATGAATAGAACAAAAAAATCTCCAAACGTTTTAATTTGTTTCGCCGGTTCTGATTTATTTACGGTGTCCGATTTATAGTATAATTTATGTAAAATTTATACGGATCTAAACAAGGGTAGTTTCTGGTGAATCAATTAAATTATCAACATTTTTTAAATTTTCTAACAAAAATCGTATCCTTATAAAAATGATTCTCACAAAAATTTGTAACACTGTGGACAAAGCGAATATTAACTTAGTTTCGAGAAGAAATATTCTAACCTACTTTACGTCAAAATTGTACTTATCTTTTCCTCGCCGTCAAATTAACCTTTTTTTTTGAAATGTCAATTTTTTTAAACTTGAAATTAACCCTTTTTAATTTCAAATGAACCCTTGTTAATTTCAACTTTTCAAGGCGAAAAAAAGGAACGATTATCAACTTCTTGGTAAAAAATTATCCCTTTTTTTTATTAAATGTCAAATTATCCTTGTTTTAAAGAGGGTATTTCAACCACGAGGTTATATCAACACTCGGTGTGCCGATAAGCATAAAAATAAACGATTATTCTTTTAAAATGAGAATTTAAAAAAATATATATAAACAAAACGAGTTCTTATCTAAATTATAATATGAAAATAATTAGAATTAAAATAGAAAATTACATAAAATCAACAAACAATCCTTCTATTAATTCCAGTTTTTTTTATGTAAAAACTTATTTTACCGTTAATAAAAAGTATGTTCATACGGTATTTCCTTCATATAAGAGAGGAAAAATTATATTTAAAACAATCTGGAATTAACCGAAGATTAATTATCAGAAGATTAATAATCAATTGTTTTCACATTTATTCGTAAATAAGTTTTAATTTTTATTTTTATTAATTTTCGTAACTTCCTCCAAGAGCCAAATAATTCTATAAATAAACAGAAATCGCAAATACACAGGAATTGTAGCTTACATGCTTATATTTAATACCATAGTATAGGTTTTTCATTGCTTTAAAGACAGGATTTATTTGAAAAAACTTGAAGTTAAACATTTAATTAGGCTAATTTGAAATGAATAAATGTTGGTTTGTTTAAAGTAAAAAAACAACTAATTATTCAGAAATCGTGAGATGCGGTCTGCTGTGATGTAGGTTTAAAAAAACATTTTCTTTATTGTGCCAACGTTTCGATCTTTATTGAGATCATCTTCAGGGCCTGGGATTTACAAACATTGTTTACATTTAACAAATACATTTAGGATGTGGAAAAACGTGAATTTATACAACAAAAACAAAAACAATCTGAAAAAAAAAAAGATTAATTTTAAATTTAAAAAGTTTAGTTTGAAGCCAAAAAGGGTGAATTTCAAGTTAAAAAACAGACTATTTGAAATTAATCTAATTAATCTAAATTAAATGATCTTGACAGAAAACAAGCTATGGACAAATTTTTTACCCAGAAATAATTTGTTTTCTGCCCCGTAAAACACCCTGAATAGAAATTTTGTTGAAAAAATATTTATTTTTTACGAAGCCTTTTTTTACCGGCGATTTTTTTTTCAGAAAATCACAAAAATGTTGATAGTAAACGACTCACACGATCCGACGGAAACAATACAGCGGTTTAGAACCCTATAAACTAGACGTAAAAGCACAAATCGGAAATAGATCAGAATCGTAATTCATCAATTGATGGTAAAGGTTAAAGTTTTTTTTGTTTTTTTTTTTAATGTCTTTAAATAAAGGGTTAATATGAAGTTAAAATGGGTTAAATTTTAAGTTGAAAGGAGTGAGATTTGAAATTGAAAATGGTCAATTTGACGGAAAGTGTCAAATTTCCTAATCATTGTCACGTGTTTGAAGGTAGTTGTAATGTTCGACTAACATAAATTATTCTTCTCACGATAGCTTCAGGATAACACATTTTAATGGCTATCTTAAAAATATTGCTTCACTAAAACTTTGGATGATGTTAATAATTAGCATAGTGATTGATATAAAATTATATAAATCTGTGTTATGTTATATTGTTCGGACAGAAGGCTTCCGAATTTATCATTTTTTTTATGTTGGGAGTTTTTATGTCTGAGTAAAAAAGTGCCCCATGTCAATGCGCATATCTCCTTTATGGTTCAACGCGTCTAACAGGCAATATCTCTCTCTAACATGCCTAAAACAATATAGGCCTACATATTTTGTATCGCTAATTTCCGTTTTTTTCTTCAGCTTACATTCTACATCTCGACGCGGTGTAAGTTCGTTTGTTCCTTCGACCGGAAGAAGCTTAGTTCAAAAGAAGCCGGAGATGGTGGATAAGTTTTTTGAACAAAAAAAGAAAGATTCTTAAGGCATTAAATCAAAATTTTCGAAGCAAATCAAAATCCGACATTTTTGGGCTTCTTTTGAAATCCAGGGTTTCACTTAAAAAATTTAAAACTTCCCAATATTTTATGCAAATTTAATTTTTTACAACCGTGGAAACCTGCGTGTCTCTTTTTTGAGCCAATATCAATATAAAATTTCGCTTTTTGTGTTATTAAAAGTCAGAAAAATACGGGTGACATTAACAAAAACACCTCAAAAGTTTTATTTTGTACCTAGGTTTTTAGGGAAACCAGATTTTTGCTATTAAGTGTAATTTATAGCGGTCTAAACACCTCTGAAGTTTCAGGTGGGTAGGTCCTTTTAAAGATACCATCACATTTGCGATTTTCGAACAAAATCATAGGCATAATAAAGCGATTGAAATTTTTTTTAACAATTTTTTTAACTTACTTTACTCGATCACTACGTTTTTTTAGCCAAATTAACACTTTCAAAATTATTAACTTTTCAAATTTCAAATTAACCTTTTTTAACTTCAAATCAGCCCCTTTTTAATTTCAAATTAACTGTTTTAAAAATTCGCTCGTTAGCATCAACTTTTTAAGCGCTTTTTCACCGTGGAAGCAAATTAAAATTACAACTTACTTTTTTGGTAAAAAATTAAACTTTATTGCTCTTTTCCGTAATATTAACCCTTCTTAACTTCAAATTAACCACTTTTAATTAAAAAAAAAACGTTTTTTAGTTCAAATTATCCCTTTTCAACTTCAAACGTAACTTCCTTCTTACAGCAGGAGACCGGCATTACCGACACTAACACAAGTGAAATATTTAGGACTAGCTCTAGGCACCAGACGGACGTGGACTCTCAGACTTTCGAGAACTGAACAGATTTGGAAAACTTAGAAGACTGCCAGGACCAAAACTATAAAATGGCAAAAAGGAGGGAAAATTCGAAAGGTAGGCTGAAGTGGGAAGTTGGTATCCCAGTGTATCCGAAGTCACGATAGTTTGTTTCAACATAAGGAACGGAACGGTAGTTTACCCAGAAGCTATCTAAGGCCCAATTATTCATCAAGCATTCCAAGATACTCTAAAGTCATTTCTCTCTACGCCTCTAATCCCACCCTACACAATTACGTAGACATTACTTACGTTCTGGTTCTTTTACATCTGATGTTTTACTCTAGGCTTTCTTCTCACCCTAATCCTCCTGACGCTCAAGCATTCCCTACTATCCCACCTCCACATCACCCCAAGTGACATTGACCCTGTGCCAGTCTAGACTTGTGTCCTCTAAGGGAGCGGCGCTGAACGTTCTGCCATTTATGACAGGGTGCAAATTAGAAGAATATGTAAAATGTATGGGATGCAAATAAAAAAAACCCGCTATTTTTGATGGTGATTCTTTCCATTCCATTTTATTTCAACGATTCTGAAACGAACTTCAGATCATCGGCATAGACAAATCGAGGGAATGGGCGCGTTTGGTCCCGTTATATTGTGAATCACTCCCCCAGATCTTTGGATCCGTGGCAGGGTTAAAACGAAGGGGCGCGGTCAGTTACCGATATTGCGCTTTGACTACGGGACCGGACACGGCGTTCAATTTTTGCTCCTCTTTGATCTTTACCGAGGGCGGAGGTCGCCTCTTCGATCCTAATTGCCCTCGTCACATCGGGTTGACAACGTGCAAAATATAGTAAATAGGGATAATGAAAGAATCCAAATTCTTGGAGGAAACTAGCATCGCCGGTTTTATGATTTTTGTACACCAATACAAATTTGGTAAGCGGCCAAAAGAAACAGAAAGTGGGCGGTGAAGATGAATGGTCGTTCAAATTCTAAAATATCCACTTTCAAGGATTATTATATACAAATGATATTCATTTTAGATAGTTACCAGAACGGTTTTTGAAACATAGTTTAATATTTACTTCTAGCTCGTAGATGCTGTCAATTAATTATGAATCCTTAATGGAAATAGGATCGAGGTCCATCCGTGCTCAGCCAACTATAGGCTAAGCCCACTGTCCAAACCGGTTGTGTACTTTCAAAACACTAATGACAAACACCGGAAGAATTATTGAGTACTTGGGCGACAGTGAGACAGGGCGCAGAGCTTTCGTCGTCTAATCCGCTAACTTAAATGTCAGACGGATGGTTACGGACAGGAGTAACAACAATAAATAAAAAAATTATCGAGAACGCCGGGGATAGGACTCCTTTCCAGCCGTCGTACCTACAGATCACCTACAAAAAGTATCTCGAGTTTTTATACCGTCTAATAACGCCTAGGAAACTTATCCTGCCGAATAACTCGTACAATCAGGTTATCCATTTTCCCGGAAAGTCATTATTTGTTAGGATTAGACCTGGCTGGCGATGGTCAGGAGACGGAGTGGTTATAGATGGCTGAATTGTGTTAGGATTAGAACTGGTTTGAAATTGGTATGGTTCATCAAATTTGTTCAAAATTTGGAATACTTAGAAGTTATGGATTGTCAGAAAGGGTAAGATGTTAGAATGGTTGTAGGTCGTTAGACGTTGTTATAGATCGTCAGATATGTTTAGGAGTTGGAATGGTTAGAGATGGACCATCTTATGATCAGAGCTTTTTGGAAATTCGTATGAATTATCAAAATTGGGAAGGAGCTGCTACACAAGTTCTATATGAGAAGATGATGACCTGTGTGTCTAAAATAAGTCATTATAATGTTGAAATTATATTTCTTACTAAACCAAAAATGCTTTAGGTTTTGACTCAAATTTTCGTTTTCTTCCACACCACAAGTACAGGTGAACTGAAAATGAAAATAAATTCCGCCTGCGACGAAAGGGTTCTTGCGCGACTTAAATATTTAGGAATTAATGCTTCATTGCACTGCTATGTTTGACTAATTGCGGTTTCCGAGAATAACTTGGTTATGCCATTTTGCGGTGTGCCGTGGGAAGTTGAGCGCCTCCGGTTGAAACAGGACGGCGAAGAAATTTTTCCTTCACGCACCGCGGCCTTACATACATGAATATGTAGTAAAATATGTTAATAAGAGCAATAAAACTCCGGTCACGGTTGAAAGAAAAAAGGAAAAACCGAAGGAGGGTTGGAGTTTTACTTCGCTTCTGTCTTGCTAATAAAGTGAAGAAGGGGAGAAGGTGATAATATTACGGGTTCATCTTCCCATCAAAAAAGATCCCTGGATTTTACAAATACTTCGCTCGCAGAAGGAAACTTATGGACAATATTATATACCAAAACCAACTTAGGGAAATTGAAGAGGGCTCCAAATCCTCTTCAACTCCAATAAACTAAGAATTGGAGGGCAACTCCTCGCGTCACCTACTGCAGATGTTGAGGATTCTTCAGGATAAAAGCAAATCAGAAGACGAAACCACTAAAATGGTGTACACGAGGAAGATGGAAAAACTACTTTCTCGAGTTCAAGAAATTTTCAGAGGCTCAGAAGCGTACGACGGTGATCGAACGAGCCAAACAAAAGGGGGAGCCGATCTTGAAAAAATCAGTAAAGATAAGCAAAACCTTAATGCTAACTTCCTGAATCTGGTACCGAGGCCGACCACTGGAAGCGTTAACCTCAAAACCAGTGCCAACGCCAATAAAAGTTGTAAAAAGGACAGATCACTGCGTAACACGTCATCAAATTAAATCTTAGAACATGTCCCAAAAAAAGACAAACTGAGGGAAGCGATGTGGAACAAATCATCTCCCCTCCACACAACATAGTTGGTTGAGAGGGCAATGGGACATATCAACAACCCTCAAAATGCCGTGGTGTTTGAGGAATACCTTGACAAAGGTCCAGCCGATCGGGGAAGGGCCGGCCAGGGGCCATCCTAGCTGAGGTTTGGCGCTCCAAAAGCACCAAAGGGCTTCAGTTCCGGAATGTGTACGTTGATAAAGGGGATCTCCTGTTAACCTTCAAAAACCCAAGTGCCAAGGAATGGGTGATGGTAACGGTACCTATTATCCCCTCATGGGAAGGGGAAACCTCCGAGTAGGAGTAGCACTTACTTAGCTCTGTTCCAGGGATCAAACAGTAATTAGACCAAACTGCATGTAGGAAGGTGATTCATCAGGGCCTCAACCATAAAAGCAAACTGAGGACCTGATGCAATACTACAAAAGGCTTAAGCTTGGAGCTGATGCTAACTCGCAAAATGCTGTATGAAACAGCACAAACAGATTTAAAGCTCTTGAAATTTATACTAATTAACAATCTTAGTGTTACTATTTAACAAAGGCTCTGAACTGACATTGGCAACAGAAGACAAGAAGTTATTGATATTACTCCGTTATCTGCGTAAAATTCGCAAACTTTGGAATATAGCGGGAAAAACGGGGGATATTGAGGAATACAGTCAAACCCCAACAACATTTAATAGGGAGATCAAAAAGGCATAGCAAGAATCGTGGAAGAATTATTGCAAAGAAGTTGAAAGCATCATTGAAGCTAGTAGACTTCACGAAATCCTCTAAAAAAGTCAAATGAAAAACAGACATAAACCGGAAAGGAAACTAGAAATGCTAGTAAGTTCACCCTTTCCGGAATCAGAAATTATTACTAAACTGGACATAAGGAACTAGTCAAAAGACACACAAGAAGGGAAGATTGGCAAATAGCCAAAACAGTAATCACCTACGAAAAAATTGAATGGGCCGTTGACGATTTCAGTCCATTCAAATATTACATTACATCACTAAAACAGCGAGGAACTGAAAAAAAATCCGTTGCAGATGGATACAATACAGAAGAGGACAGGCCTCTATGTGCTATAAAAAGGTAGAAGAAGCAGTGGTGGCGAGAGGATGTCCGAAAGGAGGACTACTCTCGTCTGTGTTGTGCAATGTGATAGTGGATGACCTCACATGTAAACTAAATGAAAACGAAATATTTACCAAAGGCTATGCAGATGACATTGTCATACCAGTCAGGAGAAAATTCGACTCAAAATTAAAACAGCTTACCCAAATAGCACTAAACACGGTGGAGCATTGGTGTTAACTACGAGGACTTAATAAGCAACCCTTCAGAAACTACTCTAATTTCTTTCACCATGAAAAGAAGCATAGAAATCCAAGAATTATGCTTCTGTAACGAAATGCTGGCGCTAAAAAACGACGTTAAATGCCTGGGAATAAATAATTTGATAAAAAGTTGACATGGAACCCTCACCTGCAGCAAAACAAAATAAAAGGTAAAATATCGCCAATTACCATAAAATGAACCTTAGGAATCTTGGTGGCTAAAACGAAAGTGGCTCAGTGCTATACATGGCAGTAATAAGAGCCAAAATAAAACTACAGATCACTAATCGAGTGAATCTAAACTCAATACAGGCTAGCTACCCAAGCACTAGGCAGCACACCAAAGATTAGCAAACCCATGCATCACATGGGCAATGATACCAACCCCCACAAGTGCACTACAAACTCTGACAAACCTACCTCCTCTGGGAAAAATCATACAAGGAGTAGGTAGGAAAATCTCATTAAAAATAATCAAATTTGATTGGAACTAAACAATTCGTGCACACAACCATAATTAATAAAATAAAACACCTATACTTAGAAATGACATCTCAACAGATTATAAAGGATCAGGTATTTTTTTACAAGCAACAAACAAGGTTGTGCAACCGCTGGGAAGAATAATCAGCGGTACACTATGTCATTCCTGAACTCACTGAGAGGAAAAGCAAAAGACTGAAGGAAACAAATTCCCTTAACAAAGTTTTGGGATCTGATAAAAAAAAAAATTTAATCTTTAAGAAGCGCTCTAGATCAAAATGAAGCTTGCACAACAGACCAATTCGCGCTGAGCTAGGAGCTTAGACACTACGACCTGTTCTTGGGGCTTCACCTAGCAAAGGTCTTAGAATCGCACACGAGAATAAAACGAACAACTAAACAGACGAGTGCGACTTCTGATTTTGCAGACTTGTATAGCCTCCGAGCCGCAGAGCAAGCCATATTCTTAGGAAGAAACCGAAGCCGCGGAACATCTCTTCCGTCGGTTACAAAGCCTATGCAAGCTGAGATCCTACGCTAGAGACACATTATTGCTTCGAAATATGGCCCAGAAAGCGGAAGGTGAGAAGGACACTGTCACAACGAGAAGAAAAGCAAAGGACTAAAGGATACACCCTTAACAAAGCTTTGGGTGCCTCCTAGAGGAAAAAAGCCTCAAGCGTAACGCTCTAGATAATAATGGATATTGCATAATAGAACAATATTGGTCGCTTTACGCTAGTTCGTAAAGAATCTCCTTTCTTCCTTTACCTTAACCTCGACCGTATACAGATTCTACCACCTGTCGAACACGTTATTCAGATTAACCTAGAACGAATTAGCATTCACACACAAGGCTAAAACTGAACTTAACGAAGTTTCTTCTCAATTAAAAAAAAGGTTGTTATGCACTATGATTCTCAAAGCTAGATGGACTGGAATCAAACATTGCGGGTGGATCGAGCATCCCAATTTCAAAAGCAGTCAAATATTACAATCAAAAGTCTTGAACGCCTCTCATGTTTATCAAGTTTGTATTGTTCTTACTGTTTTTTTTTCTCTATGGTAAATTACAGGTCATTAAAAAAATTCGAATAAATAGAAGTAATTCATGAATTGATTTTCACTGGAACTAATGGATTCTGTATCACAATGTTTTAGTAAAATCTGAACTAAACCTTATAAAACTGGTTATACAGAGGGTTATTTGTTACCTCGACGGTCCCGAATGAGGACTTTTTTTATCGCATTGGAAATTAAAGAATAGACTGTCTCCACGAGGTAAGATTCTCGCCAGTCCATTGTTACCGCCGTTGTTATCTCGGATCTCCCGTTGAGAACCCCTAATTATTTACAAACCTCTTCCCCGAGTTTTTTTTACACTTGCCCGGATCATCCTTTTTTCTGTCGGCCTCCTGCTTTCCGTAAGCGACGGTTCGCCTCTCGAATACCACGGGAAAATAAACGTGGCAGAACTAAATCCGGAGGTGAGAGGAGATCAGTACTGATGTGAGGACAGGGTGATGACCGTTTGGTCGGACGTGTTTCATCGGGAGTCAACGGTCAGTTTGTCTATTGTGTCCTGAAGATTTAAGGGATTGAAAATTGACGTTGGTCGCAGAAAAGAGTCTGACAATTCTATCCAACCCAACGAGGCTCAGGAATCAGACAGGATCGGAACTGATAAAATGACAGGGTTCTTTCTAGACTCAGAAGCTGCAAGGAAAATAACCTAGTTTACCAGGAAAACGAAATAATGTCAAAGCGCCAAAACCAAGAGGCATTAACACCCTTCTTCAAAACACAGCAATCTTATCTACGTTTTGCACGCAAAAAAAATTAAATTCTTCATATTTTCAGGATCAGGAGAAAGGAACAGTGGCACAGCGCCAAATCGCTTTTCCCCTTCTGTTTTCTGTATGGTCTTACCAATTTCTTCGTTCCTTTGATATGACAGGAGGCAATCTTTGGCTTTTTATTAAAAACATTCACTTGCAAGGACAGAGAGACTACTTACGTGAGAATGATTTGGGGTTCTTGCCGAAGGGTCCGAGAAAAAAATTTAAATCCTTTAAATTTCTACCTTTTTTGTGCAAAAATTTCAATGTTTTTTTTAACGATTATTTAAACTAAGATAATAAAATAATATAAAAGATCATTATGAATGAGATTAGGCAAATAAACACTTACAAAAACGAAAACAAGCTTTCAGTAAAGTAGACCAAAATCATTAATTTTTTTTTAAATCGGTTTCGTTTTAAGCACCCTTAAAACCCTTAAATACGAATTTTCATCGCAAAGAAAAAATACGGTAGATGTAAATATACATACATATACGAAAATTTTTGCGAAAAGATAATCTACTTTATTTGACCACTACGTCATTGTTGTATTTACAGATTCTTTTCCGTCAAATTAACCATTTTTAACTGCAAATCAACCTTTTTTTTTTAAATTTCCCATTTATTTCAATCTTTTTTTAAATTCAAAATAAACGCTTTTAATTTCAAATGGAAAGTTTTTAATCGGGGAGCAAAAAATGAATATTAACTTTGCTTCTTGGTAAACAAATCTAACTTCATTACTGGGTCAAGACGTTAAAATGTTATTTATATCTTTTTCGGTCAAATTAAATGTTTTTAACTTTTAATTGACCTTTTCTTTTCCACCAACTTAACCTTTATTTAACTTCAAATTAACGGTTTTTTTAATTTTCAAGTTAACCATTTTTATCTTCAAATTAAACGTTCTTTTTTGATTTAAAATTACGCTTTTTACATTCAAATTAACGATAGTTTAACCAGGGTTAAAAAAATGAATTGCAACTTTTTTTTTTTGTTTTTGCTAAGCAATATTTTATCGTACTTTCAACGTAAGTGCTTTAACGCACTTCAACGTTAAATTTATAGCCCTTTCCCCAGTCAAATGAAACTTTTTAACTTCAAATAAACCGTTTTTCATTTCAACCCACTCTTTTTAACTTCAAATTAACATTTTTTTACTTCAAATTAACCCTTTTTCACTTGTAAGTATAAAGAACAATTATTGCCCTCTTAAAAAGGCGTATAGAAATTATTTACAATTAAAATTAAAAAGTACACAATTAAATTATTCTCCTTTTAATATGAGAATTAAAAATAAATAAATAGAATGGGTTTTCATCTAAACTACCGCTTGAAAATTAGAATTAAAATGAAACGTATAAAAAAATAAATCTAAAACCAATGAATCTTCTATAATTCTAGATTTTTAAAATATAAAAAAAATTATGGTTAATCAAAGGGATAATAAATTAGGGTGCAGTAATAATTTAACTCACCCTACATGTTCTAGGTTTTGTTCAGATTTTTTAAATTCACAATATAAAAAAAAGTATTTGATTTTTTATAATAATTGGTTTTAATTTTACTTTATGTTCGTACTGTATTTCATACAAAAGCCCACTGTTTAAATTTTAAAAAATCTTGAACTAATTCTAGAAAAATCAATGGTTTTTATTTTTAATTATATTTCACTGTTTACTGTAATTGTGATTAATTTTCGTAAGATCTCCTAAGAGGTCAATTCTTTTATATTAAAACAGGTACTTTAAATACTTCTATATCGTACCATCTTTCAAGTTTTTTTATTGCTTTTAAGTAAAGGTTTTTAGTTGAGATAAAAAAGTCAAGTGTCACGAGGGGGATTCGAACCCACGATCCTCGGCTTGATACGCCGCTGCTTTACCACTTGAGCTATCGTGACCTCGATCCACTCGGACACTAACATCCCATCTAAACCACACATTTAATTGAAATATATTAATTTATCAAGCGGGCTACGAAAACTAGTGAATTTAAGGAAAGGGTTAATTTGAAAAAATCGAAATTAACAAGGGCTGATTTGAAATGAAAAAGGATTAATATTAAGTCAAAAAGGTTGAATTTGAAGACACAACGGTTAGTTTGAAATTTAAAAAAATTAGATTTTAGTTCAAATATGTCAACTTGATATTTAAAAAAATCATTCGCTTCAACTGAATGATATTTCAACTTCAATTTATAGAAAATGGAATCTATTGTACCTACAATTTAAATTAGTCTAAATCTTCTAAAATGTCTTATACGATGGCATTTGTTGTAATTAAATTAACAATGAAAAAACGGCATTTTTTAATGGATGAACTTATCCCAACGTCTTTACATAAAGTCTAGTGTCGTACGTAGATCTGACTGTTGGTTGAAGCATAAAAATATGCATAGACTCGGATCTTACTTTGAACAGAACACCGCCCTCCCTACAAGGAACAAGCCAGCCTGCAAGTTTGTATTTACGAAATACCATACATAATTTGTAACCGAGCGAGCATAATTATTTTAAAATATTTTTTTAATCCAAAAAGAAAAGCGGTTAGCCCCCGCCGGAATACTGGTTAATTGATATTAGCGGGCCAGGATGGCGAACAATTTCCCTAAATTGTCCCTTTTCAACAGCCGAATAATGTAAAACTTTCCGAACGATCGCCAAAATAACACCAAGAATGGATACGACCAGCGAGAACAGGCGACTCAGGATCGTCAGGTTCATTTACCTAGGACGACGTAGTCCACAAAAGTTGCAATGTCATAATGAGGATATGAGAGAAAAGAAACCACAATCTACTCTTACGCGTATGTAAGCGTCTGCAAGGCTAATCCTTATCGTCTATTAGAAATCGTAATTTAATTTCACTCTTGCCTTTATTTTTAATAGTCCGGGCGCTTTAAATAATAATAATAATAAAAAGAACGGTCGATCGGTCAAGTACTATGGTACTATTGTACAGCTATAGGACTTATAAACGTCTAAAAGCGCACGTAGGAATTACGTGCCCGGAGAACGAAGTGATTCATGTAAATCAATTGGCCCTTCCAGGGGGCTCCTCCGATCGGCACACTTCCATCCATTTTTCCATTTGCCGCGTGTGAAACTGAACAAAAATCACCGACGGCGTCCGATAAAAGCCCACGACGACCTGTTTTCCAGGTAGGCGAGATGCCCTGCTCAATGCGTTTCCAGATTGCGGAACATTATCAGCGGGTTCCATGCCAGCCAACGTCGTTTCAATAACGGCCTACGAGATAGTGATATTGGAAAGGAACCAATCGATAAAAACCGTCTCGACGAAAAACTGTCAAGTTACAAATGCGGATATTCTTTCTTTCTGTAATCTTTCAACGAAAACGTCTATAATACTTCCATTAGGTCAATCGACGCTTTCAGGCTCAGCACTAGGCCGGATCAAAAGAGATCTGAGGGAAGAAGCAACTTCAATTTAAAGATCCTTGGAAACAACAGATAATACATACATTTTAGTGGTATCGGTGGCCGTAACGGATTAGACTTTGATACGGCGCTCAAAAGGTAAAGGTCTGTGGTTCGAACCCGCAAATGGTACTGTTTTTTTTTACAAAAACACCGGCATCCAGAGGTTTACATAAATAAAAAAATACATTTTTTAGAGGCAGATTTGTAATTCAAATGATATTAAAGTGAAAGGGAAAATAAAAAAGGGCTTGAAGTGATAACCATCTTTTTTCCCAAATTGCTCATGATCACGGTACATACAATATAATAAACGTGTAGCTTTTATAACCAGAAAATAATATTATGCGCGAAGGTTTTGTCAAATTCGTTGTTATGTCTTGGAATGATTTTAAAAGAAAACAATTGGTAACGAAGTTTATCGGAGAGGTTGACAAGATGAAAGTCAATAGCAGGGATTGTTTTCAATTTCGGTCCGGTTTCCCTTGAGTAACTTTTCCGTTGTATCCGTGTGACGACGAGGAAAAGCAAAGCCAGTCCTTAATATTAATTTTTGGACAATCGCAATTCCAACTACAAACTACAAGAGACGATTTTTTTTAAGAATAAATTCTTTTCGCGTACATAATATGACGGATGAGCCCATTTACACTGGCAGCGATTCGATGCTGCAACTCGCGAATACAATCTGAAATCGCAAAGAAAGAAGCTGCCATTGGCTTCGCATGTATGTAAGCGGCCGGGTTACACTAGAAGCGATGCTATGCGACATCGCTCGAGTAGAAGCTGTAACGCCAAGGACTTGCGGATGAATCTGCATGGATCACCGTGCTAAGGAGGTGCTTACTCATTTAACATGTTCACACTGCATTCGATGGAATGTGATATCGCGTGAGTAGAAGTTGAAACCGCGACGAAATGAGCTGCCAGCGATTTTGCATCATGGCTGCGCTACTATTCCGCGCCTCGAACATAAGCTAAAGGAAATCCATTTTATGTTTCATCCGATGTGGACGTGCTTTTCTGAGGTGAAGACTGCAGAAATTGCTTTCTTGTGGGTCACTAGTGGTCATAGTCCTACAGGTATAGTTTGACTGCTATTTTCTCACTGCAAATACGTGTAGGGGTCATCACAACAGAACTACAAATCTTCGTAGTTCTCTTTCTGTTAGGTTGTGTGCTCTTGGGAAGTTCTACGTTTGGTGTCTCGGTATAGTCGTAAGTATCTGAATTGAGAGTAATAAGTCGATATCTCCTTGTTTTTGATGTACTGTGAAGAGCAAGGACTCATTTCACATTCAGTCTCGGCTTCCACTATTTGCGTTTGACAATACAATAACTAATGAAAGTGTAGAATTTGAAAAGAATCGCTTTTACGTTTCCAGGTTCAGAATAAGGTAGGAAAACAAAATTGTACGAGATTAATACATCGGTAATAATCAATTGGTGGTTTCATCCACTCGCGGTTGACTAGATAAGCATTTTCCCCCGCCTATTTCGGCCCCCGTAACTACTCTAATTAAACCCCTTCTAGAAAGCATTTATTTCGATTACTTTCCAATCAATCTTACTTTCCCGTTAAACTTTCTGTAAAAAGTGTTTTTCTGAGACAGTAAACCATATAACTTGCGAACTGAAAACTTACAAACATCAGCGGCCTGTCAAAGTCCAGGGGGCCAAAATTCATTTACAGAAAATTGATGTAGTAATCGTTTAAGAAAAAAATAATGCTTTAAAAAGTGACATTCCAAGAATATTTATTGTTATTCGAAATTTTGATCGTTAGCTGATATTTCACAAGGCCAAAATTGGCTATTTTTCTTCTTTCTGTTTTGCACTCCCTATTTTAAACAGTTTCTGTAAATAATCAAGACGTTGTTTTTTATCTTCGAAATAATGGGCGTGCCCCGGGCTTTTATTAATGGCCGAGTAGGCTCTTAATTAATCGTTGAGAGTAGATTTGTTTTCTCCTTGGTTTAAACAAGAGGAGGATAATTTCCTTTGAGCTCCTCCACCCGAGATTCATTCCAAACTCATCACAATTTGTGGTAATTTACTGCCAACCTAATTGAAAATGGCAAAGAACCATAACAAATTTCTAATCCGCTTCTTCGTTAATGGCTTTACACTTTCGCTAATACAGTTTAATTTTTGAAGGGATTCGGCCACTCTGGTCACAGTTTTCCCTCCGTGTCCCGGGTTTTGTACTATGGTTTTTTACGAGCCCGAGCTTTAGCTTCTACTCACGCGAATTCGCCTCGCTTCGTTGGTAGTGATAGTAAACATGTCGCACGACACATTCGCGCGATGTCGCCTCGCAACGCAGACGGCGTAAGCATGTCTCACGATCATCCATGCAAAGTCGGCGGCAGCACCTTTATTTGGGACTTTAGCTTCTACTTGCTACGATTTCGAGCGGCTCAGCTCGTAGTATAAACACATCGCACGGTGATCCATGCATACTCAGTGCCAACTTTCTTGCCAATTTCAGCGATATCGCATCGATGGCTGTGTTTTTCAGGGCCGTTTCAGTTGACAAAAATCGGTCACAGCAAGTCAAGGAAGTGTCTTATGTTTAAAAATCAAGTAGTTTTCTGTGGAGAAAGTAAAATTAGACTTAGTCAAAAAAGTCTCACCTAAACTTACTAGACACGCGCGCGCAGGTAGATTCTTGGGGTTGGGATCGAGGTAAAAAAAATTAATAATTAATGATCGAATGTCCATTTTATAAAGACGAAAAAAAATAATTAAAAACACTCTAGACCGCTTGATCACTTTGTTTTACTGCGCTTATACAAAAGCCATCGCGAGGAATATAGTTCGAAGTGTGTAAGTGTCGCACGTCGACCCATGTATGACTATATGAATGATTATGGTCAGGGGGAGCTCCTTTCTTTGCGATTTGTGTTTCTACTAGAGCGATATCGCTACGCAAGGCCGACAGTATAAGCATATCGCACGATGATCTAGCAACATCAATGGCCGCCTCTTTCATTGCGATTTCAGCTTCTGCTCAAGCGATATCATTTCTCAGCACAGACAAGTAAGTATTTAACACGATGATCCATGCAAATTCAATGACAGCTCCTTTCTTTGCGATTTGGTTTTACCCGCGCGATATCGCAACGCACCGCCGACAGTGGAAGGATGTCGCGCGATGATCTAAGCAACATCAATGGCCGCCTCTTTCATTGCGATTTGTTTTTACCCGCGCGATATAGCAACGCACCGCCGACAGTGGAAGCATGTCGCGCGATGATCTAAGCAACATCAATGGCCATCTCTTTCATTGCGATTTGCTTTTACCCGCGCGATATCGCAACGCACCGCCGACAGTGGAAGCATGTCGCGCGATGATCTAAGCAACATCAATGGCAGCTTCTTTCATTATGATTTCAGCTTCTCCTCACGCGGTATGACATCGCAGCGCAGTCGATGTAAGCATTTAGCACAATGATCCATGCAAATTCAATGGCAGCTCCTTTCGTTGCGATTTCAGTTCCTACTCGCGCAATATCGCATTACATCACAGATAGTGTAAATGGGCACTTTTGGCAACATCTCTCAAACAAAGATGGGGAAAAAACGGATCATTAATTAAGATTATTAGAGAGAATGATGTTTGTGCACGAATTTGCACTAAGTCTTACGCGTCTGCCCCACACTCGACGCTTTTCTCTAAACCTCTTTTATTCCTTTCCCATTTCTCTAAGTCGTTCTTTTTTTTAAAAATTAATTCCCATTTCTTTCCTCTTTTCTCGTTTTCACTGTATTTATTAATTTGTTTCACTCCTCTTTTTTTATTATGTGCAAACATAATTTTTACAATAGTGTTTAGTAAAATGAAATCACAGAACGGAATTTGAGTGAAACAGGTAACGCATAGATTAAACACAGGTAATTCATGCCGCAAGGACGACGGCCTATTCAGAATAATAATTATTTATTTATTCTCAGACCAGATTGGTATATATATCACACAACGCCCACACTCTTTGTTCCTGCGAGCAAAATGTCCACAATGGTTTCGTGAGGGCAGAACGGCAAGATTTTAGTATCAGCGAAAAACAATTTCACTTCGTGAAATCTTTTTTTAGATATTGTCGGCGAGAAATCCAATCGATTTTGGCTTTGTTATTTAATCTAATGTTGTGTAAGAAGAGGAAAAAGCGCCCAGTAAGGTATTTGCAGCAAATAAACATGTGCGTGCGACACGCGTTTTTAGGGTTGTTTTAATTTATTGCTTTTGGGGGGGAAAGTATGAAAGAAAAAGCAAATGTGTTGCGTGAAAATATGTTTAGCTATCGCGCTTAAGGTGTGCATAGCCCACCGGCGCAATAACGAATTCATTTAGCGTCTATTAGCTGTGCTATTTTCTAAATTGTTTCATATTAAATAAATTTCTAGAGATGCCCAATAGGTATGGTGTTAAGATTTGTAAGCTTAAAGAATAAATAAACGAGTTAAGGTACGCCCTACCGAGTGAAGGAAATGGAGTGAACGAATGGATTAATCGTTGATTGACTCTTCTCTTTCAAATGCGTTTGTGACTTTTTCAAAGTTAAATCCAAGGGGGGGGGGGTATTAAGCCGTTTGTAAGTCAGCGTCGGAAAAGTTCTCAGCCGCCCGGGCGAATCGACGCCCGAGGGCGTTGTCGGTTTTTTTTTCTCTTGCCGCTCTTAACAACTGAAAATTACGTCAGAGTTAAATATGCATAATTGGAGGCCGGCTTGTTTACTTCCTTTTCTCGTCTATGACTAAAGTTGAGGCTATGATTTTTGGTAGATTCTGTCCGATGCTACGACAGGTAAACCGGTTCCGAGGTAAAACCGGTTAATTCACTTCCACCGCCTGCGAGCCCGAAGAACGTCCTCTCACGGAGAAAAAGGTTGAAAGTTTAGCTATCTTTTATTAGCCTGGTTTCATATAGTTTTGAAAACGTCCAGCTCTTTGTTATTTTAACGTGTATAAGCCATTAACAACAAATTTTATTATTTTGTTTTACAAAAATTTGATATTATGAGCAATATATATTATAAACGCTGTAAAAATAACGATTCCACATGTTAACACCTGCTTGGGCCTCACAATAACGCCAAACTTATGTAATTTGCTAATCCCATGAGGTTAGGGCAGGATCATGTTTCATCCCGCGTGTTGGCAAGACTGATTTTTTAGGCGCCAAATCATATCACTGCATCTCGTATCGATTTATATATTTGCCAAAAATAAAATTTTTGGTATCTATTTTATAATTTAACCCTTTCTTACCCCAAAGTTGCTTCAGAATAATCATTTTTAGGAATTTTGTTTACGATTAGAACGGAAATCCCGTGTGTTTAGGGAGGGCGCAGTGTTGTTCCTGGTTTCAGCTGATTTATTTGGCGCCCATCTAAACTCATGGGATTTCCTGTTAACCTTTCAACACAATTGTTAAGTTCTTCTTGCGCCAGCGTTTTTTTTTTTTTTTTTTTTACTAAACATTAGGCCATAAAAGGGTAAAACATTAAAGTAAAAAGTAAATTTTAATCATAATAATTGGAGAAAAAACTTGAAATATCCCCTATAAATTAGAATTTATACAGCAAAATTTCAAGATAAAATGACAATATTACCTTCTTCTTTTTTTAATACACGACTATTACACTAAGAGAAATTGATGCGTAATTTCAGAAACTGTCCGAAGGAATATTGATTAAACGGACCCGGAAAATCCACTTCGCCATTGCTCGCGTACTTCTGCGTACTTTTTATGGAAAGGATCAAAACCGCTCACTCGGTGAAATGAATCAGCTCTTTTTCACGGCTCTCCGCTCGCACACACCAAATTTATCTAACCCGTAATTCCATGAGAAAAGTTTGGCGAGCTTTTGGAATTTCGGTGTGCCAGCGCCAGGTGGTAAAGGCTGATTGTCTAAATTACAGACTTGTTTTATGAAACAAATAACGAACTGTTCAACCTTTTTCTATTATCGCAAATAATATATTTCATTAAAGAAATTAAAAAAAAAAATCAATAAAAACGAAGAAGGTTCGACATTTTATTCACATGACGAATAACAACCCCTTAATTTCATTAATTTTTTTCTTGTGAACGAACAATTAAAACAAAATATGTAAAACAAATAGAAGTACATACGGAAATAAATATTTTCTTTAAACATAAACTAAAAATGAAATCGATACATTTTTAAACTTGCAGAGCCCATCTAGAAAATTTAAGTTTTAAGTGTTAAATGTATTGACTACTCTTCTCCTAACGGTGTGGTCTTCATAATAACCAAAATTTAGTTATTACCGTCAAGCTTTCGACCTTTGAAATCGTCAGTGATAAATTCAATTATGTCAACCTTTAGACATATTTAAAATGGTTTCGTAAGCTCTGTATAGTTAAGGTTCGGAACAAAACGAGCGTCAAATTTTTAACCGTAGATAATTATTTTTTAATCCATAACTTATTTTCCCAAAGTTTGAATATATTATACACATTAGGTGTTAATAGAAAATAATTTGAAAGAGTCACTAACAATAATATCCAATTTGGGGTGGGACAAAAAATTGGCAGTTGATATGAACACATTAAAATAATATAAATTAAATTAATTAATAACCTGTGTACGAATACCGTTATTCTAATCATACGATTTTTCTTCTTGAGGGAATTTGGCTCACTCCTCCGGAATTGCTTTTTTTAATTCATCAACGTCTTGAAACGGTCGGCTACTACTGTAATCACTCCTGCCGAGGTGTCCCCAGATATTTTTAATTATACTTAAGCCTGGGGACTTTGCCGACCTTAGTAAAATTAGAATAAATTCATTAACTTAATTCTCGTACAATTTTTTCACTGTGTACTGGCTCATTATTTTGATGGAAAATGACGTTTCCTTTGGGAACCGTTTCAATATACTTTTTAAACTGAGTTTCTATCACAATATGACATAATCTTGAATGTTCATTGGGCCAGAAATATCCATTATATCAGTTTTGTGATCGTAGCCAATATCACCCCGTATCATACATAATGCTGCCTCCCCCCCTCCCCATATCTTAGGAAACACTTTCTTCTTTCCGTAATAGTGAAGCCCCACCATCAGGATCATCGAGATTGATTTTTTTTTTTTTTTTTTTTTTGAATCGGTGAACAGTATTTCCTTCCATTGGACTTTTCATTGCACATGATTACGGGCAAACTTCTTCCGCCCTTTTTTAAGAGCCGTTACCGGTGGCATCCCTCTCATTTTTCCCTTTTGATGTCAGGGGCTTCGCAAATGACCCCTTTGAACTTTTTTAACATTTGGCTCTACACCACCTCTTGCAGCAATTTGGCAGGACGTTAAAGTAGAATTGGAAGCTACCATAAAAATTGCCCGTATTTGTCGTGTTTTTACAACAAGCGGTTTTCAAGTAATTTCTTTGTCCCATAGCTTTCTGGAGATTTCAAAAAGTTTAAAATCACTTTTTCTGCTTCTGTCAGTATTTTCTTGATTTACCAGAAATGGAAAATCCTCGAGATTTCCTTCGCTGAACAATATTTTTCCAAACTGATGTTTGATTTTGCTCGTCTCGTTGCACAGGTAAATTTTATCGCAATGAAAACAAAAGCATGACTAGATTAGTCATGTTTACTTTGAGGGATTTGTTTGTATTTGGAAATAAACAACAAGTGTGCAATCTTTTGTCACCAAATCGAGAATTATTTATTGTTTCTTGGAAATGGTTTTTTTTTTATTAACACCTAATGAAGATATGTTCGAATGTTATCAAAATACACTTTGTATTACAAAAAATCTAATATCATGGTCAACATGTTTAAGAGGAAAAAATTTGAGTGGGCCATCTTTTTCTACCGAACGATTGTTTGTTTTTCAAATGTGAAATTAATATAGGACCTGATGATGACCTTAAAATAGGTCGAAAGCTAGGCAATAACAATTGAATCTGCATCATACTCTAGAAATATTGTGGTTTTTTGTAACTTGATAAAGTTTGAAATAAATAAATAAAAGCTAGAGAATTGCTCATTGCTGGAAAGTGGGATCGTGGAGCTTTGAAATCTGGAAAGGTGGGTGCAGCTGGAGCGGTGACCGTCTGGAGGAAAGAGCGGTGAGCGGGGCTGGAGGGGCAAACGGGATGAGTCCCTTGCCTTAAAAAGAGAAACAGAAAAAAGAAGAGTCTTAAAAGTTACTGAGTGGTGGTAAAGACAAAATTCAAAATTAAGTGGCGATCGTTGAAGAGGATCAGAACAACCGCTGATTTTTTTCCCCAGAAAGGTTCATCGCTCGCTTAATAAAGTGATAGTTTTGGGACCCCAAAACACCCGTTAGTTGGCATTAGAGATGAAAAAGAGGTTTACTCGCAAAATCCCGATAACAGTGGAACGACAATGGCTTCTGGATGGGCTTATTCATGAAGAGTCACTCCTGATGGTGTCGAATGAAATCTGAACAGATAGAAAAATGGATAAAGGATTGTCACACCTTTGATTGAAAAAAAGGGTTTTGTTGCAGAAAGGTAAACTCTAAGACCTAAGGTATCCTCAATGATATGATAGACTACAGCTCAACAAAAACGGTGGAAGAGAGTCAGAGCAAGCCCGTTTTGCCCATATTGGCACGTATAAAGGACACATCCAAAATTTTCAAAACTTGTGACAACATAACTTGTGTTGGATCAGAAAGGAATTCTCGGTAATGAATAAGCAGAAATGGGAAAAGGAGGATCTGAGAGACACATGGGAATAGCAAGATGAAACGTAGAATCCTTTCAGAGACTAAAGAACAAGTACTCGAGAACTCCAAGCAACCGGTCAATGAAGGCACAAACTATAGAAAGGTACCAAGAAGGCCTGGAAAAAGAATTACAAAGACAGTTATTGGCCTACTTACTACTATTAAAATATCTGGTTCATTGTAATAGTCATTTTCAGGAAAAATTTAGAACACACACCACACGAGGTGGAAGAGAAAATATTCAAGTTTTGCATAATCCGTTCTGTTCAACAGCCATCCCAAGGATTGGTACATACATTGAGGCAGTTTAGCTGCTTATGGGGGGTCCGGGGCGAAGGCTCATGACACTTTAGAATGTTTCCAGATCGTTCCCAATTCAGATACCATGTGGTATGACCCGATTTGAACCCAGGACCACTAGCGGGGCAAATACGAGTCAGACGCCCTAACTACTCGGCCACCGCGATCATTCTGATTTATAAATAAGACATGAGGCAAGCAAGACTTTGGTACCAATAGTAAAATAATTCCAATCAGCGGCTGGGGCTAACGTCCAACCAGTTGGTTGTCACGAATGAAGGCTTAAACACCACTTTACCATTCTTTTTTCATATTGTTCTCAATTAAAAAGACTTGGGATAAGCTGGGATACAAAACCGAGGGCCGCTAGCGTCGAAAATACAAATAGGACGCTCTGACCACTATCACCTTGGTCCAAAAGTACAGTATTTCCTGTCAAATAGAGGCGGGGCTTAACGTTTAACTATCTTGGTGTGTCGCGGATAAGAGGTGAAACCATTTTACAACATTTTTTTAAAAATTATTACCAATTAAAATTCCATGGGATATGAAGTGATTTGAACCCAGCCCCTCTAGCCTGGCAAATAACGAGACAGACGACCAACTATTTGTCCACCGAGATCATTCTGATCTATAGACAATGAGACTACACTTTATAAATTTAGCTTTTAAAGTGGAGAAAGAGACATTTTGGAATTGATGAAAGGGAGGACCTTCCACGATCCCTTCTATCGATCGGTTAGATATCAAGGGTATTCGGCAAGCTGGTCAGCCGGTGTTTCACCATGAAATTTATGGTCAATTAAAATCTCATCCTAAACGTGCACTAAAGTGAATTAACGCATCCCACCGGTCCTGAAGCCGGTTTTTCTCTTTATCCGACTGTATCAAATGTTTCAAACATGGGGTAGGACCTAATAAAACGCGCATATGTTTGGGCCGGTAGACACAACAGGAACACCGGCCCCAAGGCTGCCTCGCTAACCGTGCGAAGCTACAAGTAATTTAATTCTGCAATATCTGCCCGAAGTGAAAAGGGTTGAAAAGAGGGGTCGCCATCTCACTTGTTGCTCACGAACAAAAGCTTCGTTAAAAATAGGATATCCCGCACGGCTGCTGTGGGTGAGGCAACCCCTCTAGATTTATGTGGTGGGATATTGCCCTCCGAGACCTGATAATTGGATCAGACGATGTGACAACATAAGAAATATTAGACTCATTTTAATTAAATCATAAATATCACCGGCCCTCCTATTCTATCAGATGATTAAACCTCTCGGTGAAATACTAAGACAAGATAAAAGAGAGTGTAAAACGCAAAACTCATTATCGAAACTGTAACGTGATTGCTGTTATTATTAATATTTAAGGGACCAAGATTAAGTAACAAAAGTCTAAGACGCACTTTATAAAAACATCAGCGTATTGATTACCTTTATCCATCTTAAGTTACCTACAAAATATCGACATTTTTAAACTCACAATTTACTATTTATAAAATTAATCTGTTAGTTTTTATAAATCTTCTTCCACTTTTTGTTATTTGGGTAGATTCAGTTTCTTCTGGCTTTCCTATTACGTAATCTGCATTTCCGTTTTTTCCTTAGTTTTAGAAAATATCTTTATTTGTTCCCTCGGGTGAATGTACTATGTTCGATCTGGGCGTCTCATCCTTGATTATTCTCGCTGTACTCCAGGCATCTTTTCATGTTTGTATCCACGCTTCCTGTACATCATGGTATCGAGGTAGCCTCACTTTCCCAGAGTCAGCCTATTTTCATACCTGTTTCTCCTTTGTTCTAGGTTGCTTTTTCTATGTTTCTGGCTCGGCAACCCATTAACCTTTGCACTGGAGATACCAGTTCTCTTTGACTATGTTACGATCCATGAATAACGCTATTTCGAAGTTTGAGCCTCCTCTGCTATTTTTTGCATCTTTTTAAATTAAAGCTTTCGCTCCTTGTACAACCTTTTCTGCAAGACCATTAGAGCAAGGATACCCTATGCTAAAAATACCATGCGTTTACAATGTTTTTCATTGGTGTTAATGAATACTGACCATTATAGCTTATTAGGATCGATGGTATACCGTGTACTGCAAACCACGATTTTTAAAGACTCAATGGCTGTGCCACTGTACAATTTGTTCAATGATATGAAATCCCGAGTAACTGTCTACTACTAGTAGAACTTTTTTTGAATTTACATCGAATCTGCCCATTATTTCCAATGGACTACTGGTTATTTTATGCAAAATGTCTTACATATTTGGCATACTTCTATGTAGTTTTCAATACCTGATGCCTGGACAATACACATAGTTCCTCGCTAGCTTAACGGTTGTGGCCGTAATGAAGACTGTAGCACATTTCTTGTGGGGTTATTATTCTGTAGCATTTCATGATAATGCCTTCAGATATAGTGAACTGTCTCTGAAGTACCAGTTATTTTTCTATTATTGGAATGACTTCTCTTATAGAGTCCGGCCATCCTTGCTGATTTACTTGCTTAAGTTGGTTCATTTCTGCGCCACTCGAGGTTTCCTTAGTCTGTTATAGTTTGTTCTTTGAGGTACTATCAAGTGTATCTGAAGTGTTGGTGACGCATCTTCAGGATCCAGTTCACAGTCTCGGCTCAGAGTGTCTGCTGGCACTGTGAATTCCTCTGTTGGATTATAAGGCAGTACTTTATACAGAATCCTCAGTAATATGGCTGGTGCTTCTTGAAGAGTTTTGTGAGATATTGATTTAAATGGCTTGTGGTCGGTCTGTATCAACTGTGAGGTGTGGAATTCCCCAGGCATAAGCACGAAATTTTTTAGCCCAACATGGTGTAAGCATCCTTATGGATTTGGCTATACCGGATTTTCAGTGCCTTAGCTGCATAGGCTATTGGTTGGCCACCCTGTAGTAATCATGCACCTTATGGTTCCTGACTAGGATCTACCGTAAGAGTCAATTCCTCCGCTGCGTTGTACTACCGTAATACTGATGGTGATTTCAGAAGACTTGTAATTCTGTTACAGGCTTCTGTTTGCTGCTTGACTCAGTACCACTTAGTCTTTTTGTGTTTCCCAATGGTGCTGTATGATCATCGAAATGAGGAACGAACAAGTATGTAATCATGCCTAGGAACCGTTGAAGTTCTCTCAGTGAGGTAGGTTGTTTTAATTTCGCGAAAGTCACTACTTTTCTGCGTCTATTTGTAATCCTTTGTCTGTCATTATATGACCAAAAAATCGAACCCTCAGTGAATTATAACACATTTATCCTCGTTCAGCATCATTCCATTTGACGATAATTCGAGAATATTATTAGTCTTTTCTCATAGCAGCCCTTCGGTTGGTACAAGGATTAGAATGCCATTTATTACAGACTGTACACCTTCTATGCCTGATAACAGACGGGTCATTATTTGCTGGAGCACTCATGGAGCTGAGGCCGATCCGAAGGCATCTGTAGGTTTTGCCGACGTTAAATAATTAACTGTTCTTCTTGTTTCGTTGATCTGCCAGAATGCCTTCAGGCAATCCAGTACTGTAAACCACGCTTAGGCATGAAGTCTTGCTGATATTTCTTCTAATGTGTTAAGCAGAAAGTATCTCCTGTTTAAGTCTAAGAAAAGTGTAAAACGCACTTTAAAATGAACAACAGTATATTGATTACCATTATCGATCCTAAGTTATCTAGCACACATCAATTCATATACTGACAGAAACTAATGGGCGACTTGTGGACGCCTCGAACGGGCGACACTTTTTTTCCCCTTTTATAATTGCACACCCATCGATAGCAAAAAATCGCCATACGCCGCACTGGCTACGAGCTCAACTCAAATCAAAACTGCCTTTTGGACTTCTTGGAATCCAATTTGTTTTCATAACATAAACTATTATATTTTTTTCGAATTAAATGTAAGATCTCAAAAATCAAAAATGTTTGGCCTTTCTTGGTCCGATTCCATCCCTATACGTAATTTTATGGTGTCCTAAAAGATACAAATAATTCTCGTTCATTTTTTGCTGTTGCGTTAGTCCATAAATTATTGATCGGCCACCTTTATGCAGATCAATCACAAATTTATCTTTGAGGTCTTGACTGAAAATCCTCTTTATGTAGAAAAGTCCCAGGCTATTGTTTTGGATCCACCCTTTAATCCTTCCAAGTCGACCTCCGTTTTTCTTATATATCTTCTAGATATCTGTTTTTGCTGTTACATTACTTCGTACAATATTGCTCCTATCTTTTTATGCAGATGACTCCTAAATTTAATTCCTTTTGAGGATTTCAACTTTAGCTCCTGGTCCTCTGAAAATTTGCTTAAATTGAAGGTAGAAAGGTCTCAGGCTATTGTATTGGAGTCCAGTTCGTCCGTTTGTTTTGACCATTTCTTCCGTTTGTTTTCCTCAGAATCGCGCTAAACTTGGGACTGACCTTGCCCTGGAAGCCCGAAGGAGCTTTTCCACCATACATCAAGTCTTGCCCAACCTTCTTCCATTTATCTTGTATTTTTACTCATTATTCCGACATAACGATAAATAAAATTTGGCAAATAATTTACAAAATGACGGACGTTTTATATTTTGATTTGGCGACCAAATTTCATGGTTTCTATTTTTGCAGGATTCTATCGTTCTGGAATGGAATATATGCTATTAAATTTATACCCCGATCTAGAGATACAATTTTGGGAAAAAGGATAAATCATAATATTCCATTAAACCCGAGCAAAGTGATTAAGTATTATAAGCTGTACAAACAGAAAAACTAGGGCGTAACGTTTCCCGAAAACAGTTTTTCTGAACCCATCAGTAAAAATAAAACATAAAATAGCGATGATACTTACAAATCAAAAGTTGATCCCTTCTTCCCAATTTTGCCAAATATTTAGCACTTTGTTGGCAACGTTATTCCGAAGCCTGAAATATAAAGTCAAGTTGTAGTACTCAAATTTTTGAAATCTACTGCCGCATAAGATTTGTTTTTTCCTTTATTATTCAAACATTGTCTTGGATTAGTATTAAATTTAGCTTTTGAAACTGGCAGACACTTGACTGGAAGAGCGTCCTCAGCTCGGGTTAAAGTGGTTTATACAGGCATACACCTTCACCAGTGCAAGTTTAACACTACTCTGTAAAAATAAGCTTTTAAGTACCATGGGGCTCAAATACCTTCAATACCGTTTCATGCATGGAACGCCTCCTTTCCCTTTATTCATTAAAATGAATAATCTTTTTTAAACCTATTTATTTCCTGATGTGTAGGGACCCCCCATACAAGGATATTATTTTTAAAAAACCGCTGTAATTCAGACGCTTTTTCCGCCTATGTCAGTTCATATTCTTCTTGATTGAGTGGGCCGGCAGTATTGACAATTGCACGGGTTGATCGCAACCAACGCGAACTGTAGCCTTTGAAGTGTTCAACCCGCACCAACGATTGTTACTTTCAGAAAAGGTACCAAATGAAACACAATTAAGCGCTATTTTCACAGTGAACAACATAATGTTGTTGTTATTATTCACAAAAGTTGGTTATTCCGCGTAGCATAATTTGCCTCGCTGTCGACAAGTTCGACGGTTAAACATAAAACATAATACAGTACTAACAGTTAGAAAGAACGCCGAGCTCGTCCATAATCAGTATATTTTGAAAGATAAAAAAGTAATTCCAGTCATGCAGGAGGGGCGTAACGTCCAACCCCTTGAGTGTCCAAGCTCAATCCACTTTTTAAAATATATTATTGTCGTATCTTTTTCAAAAGGCATACGGCTATACCGGCATTCGAACCCAGGACGACTAGCTTGGCGAGTCGGACTTCCCAAATGTCGGCCACCGCAGTCCACAAATCCGTGGAATAGCTTGAAACTCCACGCATTCACTTTCAAATTGATTGAATCGCCTCTCTACATTCCGTTCACTGAGCCTATGTTCAGAATGATGCTAGGTAGAAGAATAAATAAATTGCGGCGTTTTGCTAATGGATTCAGTAGGATGTGCCACAATACTGGTGCCACTGTGTAGGCACAGGGGGGGAAATTAAAAATATATATATTATTTGGAGATCGCGAGATGCTGCCTGGAGTGACGTAGGTTTTAGAAAAACATTCTCTTTGGTTTTAGAAAAACGTGCCAACGTTTCGATCTTTAATGAGATCATCTTCAGGCTCAAAGTGTTTCTTTTCTATGTAGTTGTGTCATTGTGCGTCATGTTGACAGTGAGCCCGCACGGTAGACACATCTACACAGAAAACAAACTCTATGAGCCCTGAAGATGACCTCAATAAAGACCGAAACGTTGGCACGATTAAAAAAAACATTTTTCTAAAGCCTACTTCACATCTGACCCCACCTCCCGATCTCTAAATAATCTTTAACTAACGGTCATTAAACACCACTCATAAACTGTTATTAAAAAAAGGTTAATAAGTTAAGACTACAATCATATTTAAGGAAGGGTTAAAGAAAGCAATATAAACTAAAAATTGCTTAAAGTTACTAAGCGTCTGAGTAAATTATGAATTTGGCTATATTTTTTATTTATTTTGGTATCAATATTGATATACCATTAATTTTCTTAAATTGTATTTCATATATCCATTTTAGATAGGCATTTATTGGTATTTTTTTATTTGTTGTGATGATTCCGGCATATAAGATTGGGTGGAATCAAGATACACGTTTAACCCTCCGGGACAGATCGGCTCCCTGAGGACGATAAACAATCCATCGGGAGGATATCGTATCTTTACCAACCCCCAACCCCCCACAAGTGTTTTCCCTCAGCGTCCATCCGTAAACAGAGCTTTATTTTCTTTGTGAAACGAAAGAAATTAATAATCGCGATGTTGACCTATCGCACAAGAAACAATTACCCAGGTTTTCGACAAATTTCGATATTTCATAGGATTCCAAGGATATCTTTTATTGATCAACATATATCAAAATCACATAGCACAAGATTCAATTTTTTTTATGTATTTTAAGCCGCTGAATAAAAAGAGTAGAAGAGACGAGTATTTTCTTCGAAACTGTTCCCCTTCTCCGCTATAAAAGTCATTTATAAAGAATATATACGTCGGTGAAAGTTAAGTGTATAAACGGCATCGTTTTGACTAGGCAAAGTTCAGATACAGGTTGAAACTTCTGAGGGGGGCGGGGTTGAGCGAATTTAATGCTTTTCAACCTCAGTTACAGGTGTGATATCGGTGACTAGCATCCAAGAAAACACCTAACATTATATTTATTAATGAGGAAAAAACTGCTAGTCGTACTCTCTTCGAGCTTAATTGGGACGTTTTGACAAAAATAAGTGAACGAATCAGGTCGGGTATAAACGTCCAAAATATGAGCTCTCAAACTCATTTCCTTTGTAATACACCTCAGATAATCCCCATATGATTAGGCAGCACAGCAGCCCTAGAAGCATTGGCAAAAAAAGTCACAGTTATAAATAGCATTCATAATCTCCTAAACCTTGGAAAATATAACGACCTGACAAAATCCATGACACGAAGGAGTTGTGGGTAATGAACAAGCACACATAACCTCATGTAGACTTAGCCTTGGGTTTCAAAAAGACCGGTGAAACAGACTTGCAGTGTCAATTGCCACCTGCTTCTCAAAAGAAAGTGCGAATCAATTCAAATGAACGGAATGAAGGGGCCAGGAAAAGTACAATAAGCCATAAAGCCCTCGTTGTACATGTCGGGCATGTTTCAACGAGGTAGTTCCACACTGAAGATGGAGCAAACCTGCGACTCTAGTCTCCCATAAGTGACCTAATGGACAAAATATAAAAGAAACAGTCCTGCTCAATTCAATCAAGGTCCGTCTGTCCCACTATATAATGAGTGAATGTATTTATTAGCGTGAATATATATTGTAAGAAGTATTGCGTACCCCATCGAGCCTCAATGGGATTACTTCTAGAGTATGTGTATTTGTTGTGTCCCACGTCATTCCTTGGCTCCATATAGAGAGCGAGTAGTCGAGAAATGAGTTTATTTAACGAAATATTAATAATCGTAACTCTTTATCTTCGAAAAATGGAGAAGGGCTTAAAGGAAAATCACAGCTGGAAAAAAACGCTAACTGCCGTTTTCTACTAACTTTATTGTCTTTGTTTATTTATTTTTTTTTTTTTAGTTAAAAAAAAGATTGGTCTAGATATTAACCCCTATTAAATTCTTGCCATTCGGACAAAAATTAAGATTGGATCAATGACGGTTAAAAATAAAACTTCTTTCTTTAGGAGTACTAAGCGCACTGGTACAACCTACAATGAGCCCTTGTCATCTGCTCCTGACACTCTTTGCAGCTCACCCCCAAGATTTCCAGCATCCTGATGAGCGTAATACGTATGGCCAACCTCACCAGCTTCCAGTCCACAAGACCCTTCCATTGATCCTAATAGCTTCTTCTTAGATATCACGTCTGACGTTTCACTAGGTATAATTGGTATCTTGGGATGTTTACAAACACCCTCAACAGCTTGATTTCTCAGATTACCTGACGCTGCGTTTCATTTGATTCATTAATCGTCCTACCTTCATTCACTACCTCTTTGTACTTCCTTTAAGTGTACTCAGTGGTACTTTGTCCACTTTCCTTGTGGTACGTTGTCGAGTAGTCACTGCCTTCCATCCCTCTCCATCACTCTGGAGTCCCACACCGCACAAGCAACTCTGCATCCCAGTTTTGCTTTGCATTTGTCCATAAAATATTGATCCAGTTACCATTCTCTCGGAGGACTTAAAATTAGGCTCCTGGGCCGCTGAGAACCGGCTTAACTAGAATGTAGAAACGTCCCAGACTTTTGTTTACATCCAGTCTTCCTTCGTTTTTTACCAATTCTTCCCCTTTGGTTTTCGCTAGTTTCCTATTCTTTCGATTGTTCTTGATTCATCTTTCTTCTGGAAACCGGGGTTCGCTGCTTTTTTCCCCATCCATATCAAGTACCGTTTATCAAACCTTCTCCCTCTTTAGTACTCAAATCCATCATCCCAAACTCAAATCTTCTCTCTTATTTTAGCCGACTTTAAGAAGGGTTAGTGAACAGCGGGCTTACTGGGGAGCTTCAAGATAAGCTTGACGTCTAACGGAATAGAAAGTTTTTTCTCTAGCTGCCCGAGGACTTGAAGGGGTTATAGCCTCTATAAATTAATTCCTCCTTCTTTTCTTCCTCAATTCAATCCCTGTCCTAAATAAAAGGTCTACCCTCAGATCCTCTGTACGCTCCCGTCATACTAGTCACTGCTTTTGACTACTGCTACTGTCGTTCATTCCTGTATGCCCCACACCTATGGAATTCCTATCCTATATCCACTGAGATTATCCATCCCTTCGACCTGAATGACCCTCCTCTTTGATTACCTCTTGTCCTTACAATTATTATTATTATTCCACTGTTATTTTAACCTTTATTAGACGAACGAATTGCCTAAATTAAACAAAAAAATTCGCCTTTTAATACTTGCAGTTGCTAATTAACAATCGGCTGAAACGGTGCCAACGGAGGCCTCGCAACAAAAGGAAATTCGTTCTAATTATAAATAGAATTTAGTTTGTGAATACAAAAGATACACTATATTAAAATAGACAAATAGTTCAGATAAAAAAAATTATAATTAAAATCGTCGACTCGATTTCATATATTTCTTAACCATGGGGTTTAGAGTAAAGACAAAGGGAAAAATCTCAGAGATGAATATAACAGAATTGTAAAAGGTGTGTTTCGTTTGCGTATTCCTGGCACTGTTTAGCGTGTCATTGGGTAGAGAAATAAGGGGGAAGAAAATATTTTTGCCGCCGGTAATCAGACGAGACTGGCCCCGGGATCGGGGGAGTCAGCAGTGCCGCAGTTTCAATCCATCCGGCGAGCTGACTAAACGTAAATAAATAAATAGCTGATCACGAAAAAGCTCATTATTTCAACGGAACAATGCAAGCCGTATTTATGATATTATAAAATAAAGACTTTACGGATTATTAGGGATTTACCGGCTCTACCAGAATAATTAATCACGAGTTGGAAGTAATTATCAAAAAGTTTATCGTGATTAAACGGTTCGCTAATAATCAATCATAGGGTTTTTTATGGTGAATTTTATTTTAAAAAAAGGAGGTATTTGAGAACCATATATGATCAGTTTTGTTCCACTACCTAGTGCCATCTTCCATGAAAAGTCGTGATTCCCTTCTACCAAAATTCACCAGCACGATTGGTTAGGCATGGTTAGGGGTAGTTCGTAGTTGTCTGAATAAGAACGATCAAAAATCGCACGCAGCCGGTTCCAGTCTAAGTCTAAGTCGGTGCCACTGTAAATGGGTGATAAACTGTACGAGATGACAATCTACATCGTCATCAAGTTTTCTAAGCAGTCTAAGTTGCGGTTTTCCCTTTACAGTAATTAAAAACCCATTAAATGAAAATGCAAATTTCCTCCATTTTAAATTAGCAAAACGCCTTGTAAAAGCACGAGATCTCGGAAGAAACTTGAGAAATAAACTAAACCCTTTTCAGAGTGTAAACAATAATGCCTAAATAAAATTTATTTTGAAATAAGGGGAAATCCAATTACTGAAAAATGCTATGGACGTTTTAATTGTCCAGTCATTTTACGTAACACTAGGATTCTGCAATAATTATTTAATTTCAGCCAATCGGTGAAATTAAAGGGTGCAGTGGCGTTAAAAACAACAACCGTACGAGCCGAGATAATCGTATCAACTCGACGGGGAAATTAAACGTCCGTATGTACAAAATTGAGGTAGCTCATAAAACGGGGTTTGTGACTCATAGGAATTGAAGTGGATCGATTAAACTGGCCCATGTGCAGGGTACACTGAAGCATTAAAAAAAACGTTACAAGATTGTGCGTTATAATTATCATCCCGGCGTGCTCGTTAACGCTTTCGCTAAATCATTAATTTACGTTATTTTCATCCGTTTTAATTGTTCGTTTTGTTTTTAATTGAATCGTACGCCTGATTGGCCGTTTGTACGTACGAATTGACTTCGTTACACTATTCGATGGTTTGAATATTTCAACAAGCCACAAAATATTGGAATACCGCACGAATTCTCAGGAGGGTGCGGTTAATCGACGGAAAAATAAATCCATCCATCGACCTGTGATAAAACGTATTAATTTTCAAAATTTACCGTCCGGATATTTCCAAGATTCCACACAGCAATCCCATGATGCTCCTCAATCCACAATTGGTCGAACAATCAAAAACAAGTTTAACAAAATTTTTTGCAAATGCATAACAATAAAAAAAATATTTGTGTCCTCTATATAAATTATACCCATTACAAATTGTTATTTATGCTATAAAATCCCGAACAGGATATTAACACTAACCGATGCCACTTTATTATCGGATTATGAGCGAGGATGTCTCACGGCAATCGTCGTGTGACGATACATGGAAGGTTCTAGGGATGCTACAGCACTATGCTGGGTTAAAAGATTGGTGACAAACTTAACGAGAATGTTAAGCTTACTGTGCATAGAGACGTTAGAAACCTAGTAATGAGCTTGGATAAATCGTCTGAATACTATTGATTGGAATACATGAATTAGATGGATAGCTTGGTACCCCACTCACTTGAAGATGATGTTAAGGCCACTATGAACCGTGAGGTTAGAGACGCAGTAAGAAGCTTGGAAGATGTGTACTTTTGATTGGGGTGCTTGAATTAGCTCGATGCCAAATGGCTGGGAGGTGCCCACATACTCCGCTTGTCCAAACAAGTGCAAGTGACATATCGTAAAATATTAGTTGGGTCAAACATCACAATCCAGCAGACCCCAAGAGATCAACTGAAACCTCTTGCTATGGGACAGCCATGATGGCGCTACTTACTTTACTTAGTCTTCTTTTCTAAGGTGTCGTCCAAAAAGAGATTTTACCATTTGATAACACGACAGTAATACCAATGTAACTCGGAGAATACTTGTTATGATAAATCGCTCAATTTATCGGTCTGGGTGGGGTGCCTCGGGACCATACCTGGTCGAGGCTGCCTGGAGGGTTCTTGGGATGGGAGATGTTTCTGTTGGTGCCAGACATGCTCCATAAGTCCAAATAGGTCGAATTAATGTTTTAAAAAACATTAGTTTGTTGAACAAACTTTATCAACACCCAGCAGACCCAATAGAGGAGATGCAGTAAAACCTCTTGGGGGTGTCATAGTATGGCTACGTATGTCCTCTTTACGGAGGTCTTCTTTTTGATCGAATACACAATTTTAAGAGAAATTAGAAACGATTTTCGAACGGATCGAATTCTAAGCCTTTCGAAAGGTACGCCAGGGTATATTCACATGACTTGGCTTGAAAAAGGTGATTCCCATAATTTAAAATCATTACTAAGAATCAAAAGTGTCAGCGGTTTTTTTTTTATATCAGTTTTCCCCGCTGAACGCAGTGACAGGATAACGATACAAAATGATTACAACATTAAGGTAGTAGAAGGTTAAAAAGCCCAGTGTCTTTCGCACTTCAAACGCAAATGTAAAAAGAGTCAGGTTGCAATCTGTACATATGTAAATATTTGGTCAAATATACTAGTTTTTCTTCTTTTTTCTTCGCATGGCATGGTTCGTTGTGTTTAGTAAATTGCAAATATCAAAAATTAAACATTAATATTTAACGTGCGATATGAATCAAATTATACCCAACTGACTATCGGCTGTTTCATGAAGGGGAAAGAAGAGAGACCATCCATGCAGCGCAGCGCTAGCTTGTATGGTCTATTGCACTTGAAATGTTTGTTTGGTTAGATAAATTTATTTATCTTATCACTGTCGAAGTCGTAAGATTAATTAACTGAGGATGAAAAGAGATTACATAATTGAAAAACGTTCTTTAATTGAGAAGGAATACACGATAATATAGCACATTTGGATGATGATAATTCGATTTAAGTATATTAAATAATAGAAATAGTGGACTAACATCTGAACAAAATCTACAAAAAAAAATTTAAAGCATATTTTCAAAAAATAACAAATTTTCTAATTTACAGTTTCTATCTATCTTATCTTGGTCCTTCATCGCTGATTTTTGACAGATCGGCATTTGGCCATCTTCATTGTTTGGGCAGACCAAGATGATGAGAGACTAACTATCAAACTAGGAATTTCACCCCGCAGACCACGGTAGGAAATCACACAGTATTCCGTACTTAATTTAATTTATTGTTTATTTCATTCATTATTCTCTTTGAAGAACAATTGTTTAAATTATTGTTTTCCTTTTGCATCAAAAATGATAAAGATTATGTCCTGAAGATTATGGACTTTCACCCCGAAGAGCTGTCACTCCTCGATGCACTGACCTCAGGGTCTATGCCATAGGGGGGGGGTTGCACCTACCCGCTTGGTTGGACGTATCTCCGTTAAGCCAGGACGCCCAGGAAGATCGTCGCCTCCCAACCAAAAGGGTCTTCTGACATCTAGGTCATTTCAGCCCCAAATGCATTCAAACCATAATCTAGCCTAAAACTAACCCCAAGACAGTCGCACAAAAAAATACATTCGCTCCTAAGTAGATTAAACTTTTTCTTCCTCCATCTGCCTACCAATAGTATTAATAGCCTAATCTAAAATAACATCTGTGAAGTAATTTTTTTAATAATCCGCCAACGCACAGACACTGTATTTCACCATCAGCCCCTCACCACTCACACTAATAAATACACGCACACAAAATAAGCACATAACCGCAACAAACAAACAACAGATTACAAAAAACCTCACGTCTACTAAAAATGGAAGGACCCAGAAAATCATTACCGTACTGAGAACAATTCTTAAATTCAGCGTTATGCCTACATACTCTCTTTAAGTAACGAAGGCATGGCATCCTTATATTATTCAAGCCGTATCTCTTAAATTCTTGAAGATTATGAGAATGCGAAAGGCAATATGAGGTCGGAGTCGATTTTGAATTGGAACGTAGCGCGTGATGAAACGACAGAAATAATTAAAATAATTACAGCTCGTAAAAGAGAAATAAATTAACCTCATATTTGTTCTTTACATATGCCAACATAATATAATTTAATTGCCAAGCCCTAATTGAATTATATTTGAAATGTATGTTTTAACTATTGGCCTTATCCGAGTTTTTCTTTAGTAATTACTTTGAGTTGAAATTAGTAGTTTTTAGTATGAAGAGATTTAAACCTATTGACTTATATGACAAAGGAACAGCGAAACAGAGGCTTATATCAGATTTTCTCGTTTACCATTACGATAGCGTTTAATTTTATTTCAACAGGAGGCTGTTCATTATCTCAGCCTCTTTTAAAAACTTGTTAATAATCTACTGTACGATAAGAATACTCGTTGCTATAGAAAGATGTTTCGCCGTTATATAACAGGCCCCACTCCTTTCTAACAAATAACCGATAATTAATTCCAATTTGAACGCACATGGCATTGAAAGAGTTTACGTTTTAGAGTCACATTTTATTCTCGGCCTGTGTGCGACTGGGATTCCGTTACACGACGCACGTTGGAAATCCGTAAACTAACAGATATTTTGCAAAATCTCGGATGTCAGAAGCTATTTATAAATCGGCGCATGGGGGGGGGGGGAGAGAGTACTTTATTCCGAGGAAATTTACCGATCCTTTTATCTTCAGCAGTCCAGTTTTATTATCCTCCTCCGCACACTGGACAATATATGAATAAGCGGGATGGCTTTTTTCGAACGCGAATTCGCGTCATACAATTTCGTTTAATTTACCAACAATTAAATACTATGAGTAATTTGTTTACTTTTCGAGAAAAAAAAAGTATGAGATAAGATAACGACGAAACGTTTCTATTATCTCCTCAGGCGGTGAGAACTCGTTCCAAAATAAAAATAATATTTTACAAGGAGTTATCGAATTTTGAGTTCATGATAAAATTAAACTAACTTATTACAGTATAAAAAACATTATCGATTCTATCCGTTTGGATGGAACGAATCAACGATTCTCCCAAACACTAAACATATGGGACTTAAGAGTTCAGCTGAACAAAATAGCATTTAACGGAAACCCTATAACTGCCGAAGTTGCAATTGCACAGACGATCAACGAGAAAATACCCAAAGAGAGATCTCATGATGCTCTACTTGGCCAACTGAAGGCAGGAACAAATGACCAACAGTATTTATTAATTAAAACTCAACAAAATCAACCTATGTTTAATTAAGCTAAATTTGTTTCACAATTTGTTTAAAGAGTGCAAGTAACATCCTGCCAAACTTCTAAGTTGTTAGTTATAAGAAAATCACAAAAGGCAGGTAAAAGATTCGGTGGGCAGACATTACAGGTGAAAGCTGTCAGGATCCTCTGTACTTCTAAGCGACTAGAGCAACGAAAACGATTAAAGCTTCGGGAAGAACTTCGGGCATACAAGGTTCGATACTGTTAACCCTATAGACTTTAAAATGATGGGCAAGCCCGAGTATGGGTCAGTAGATGGGCTCTTTAGAAATAAACCAAGGACTAGATTTCATATATGGCAGAGGGGCAACCTGGAGGTCAATAAATTTGACAAGGAAAGTTCGAAAAGGACAATTATCTGCACTGAACCTATTTCATGTCAATTTTTCAAAATGTATATCGTTTCGTATCGAAGTTCATCAAAGGGCCAAAGAAGGAACTAACGGAAGAACTACTAACTGATTGGACACTGCAAATTCCCGAAAGGTACTTGTAACTGCTGAATTATTATTGCTAGCAAGAAGAAGTAACATCGAAACATGTCCCCTTTTCGTAACAAAGCAAGGCTGGAAAGATTAACAAATCTTCGGGATTTGGTAAAAAGCCGACGAAAGGGAAATATAAAGCAAATACAAGATTGGTTCCAGTATTATTCCATGGAGAACACCAGCCTACATTTCTAAAATTTCCGAGTAATCTTCTTGGTTTTCTCGGAATACTCTCTCGGAGGGGTAGGTAGAACTGTATAGATACTAAAGTTTTACGAAGTAGGGAGGTGGGGAAATGGTGCCTTGAAGTTAGAAAGCATGGAGGTATGGGGGTTCTAATCAAGTCTTTTGTTATTATTGTTAATTATTAAACTTTGTTTCTTGGAATATTATAATGAAGTTTACAGTAATTATTAAGTACAATATATTTAATTCATGTGAGACAAGATTGTTGGAAATGATATTCCCGAATTCTACTCGTATTGAGAGCGTTACGGGATCGTCCCCGCCGAGGCGAAAAAGTTTCAAGTTTCACGATCTCTTTTTCACCATCCACTGGCCAGATATGATTTCATGGACCTTTTTCTATGGGAATTTTCAAAGAAGTATCCGTCACGGCCAGGATTTTCAACGGGAAAAACAGGCAAATCCGACTAAACGGCGAGAACTGGAAAATGGACAATTCCAGGGCCCGCAAATGGATTTAGCGATAATAGACCCCTCCAGAGAGTATCGGCATATTTTAGTCCGGCTTCCGCACGACCTCGATCCGTAATTACGCCGTGTGCATCGCATATCTTATCCTTGATTGGTCCGTTTAAGCGGCGTACTTCTCAGTACCAGAATCTATTACTTCCAAGCCGATTCGACCCGTCCCAGGATTTATAACGTCACACTAATTGCTGCCACTTCAACGGCAATAAATTTAACGAAGTAAATTGAGTAATTCAACTAACAAGTAATACAATGGGCGAAAAGTGAATGTGCACAAACTGAACCGATCAAGGTAGGTAGTAGGTCAAACCGAGTTGTTCGATGAATGTACAAAACATCCTCTCCTGTCAATCCTAAACCTCGAGGAACCATCTTCTCCTAGCGTAGAAATGTTGCAAAGAAATGAGAATCAAAATCAACAGATAAATAATTATCACCTTCATCCTCCTGAGTAAAACCAATATCTTCCACCTTCAACAATATCCATCACAAACTGGGTACGATATCTAGGGATGTACTTAGAGACAAGTATCTATCCTGGAATTAATCTTGGAGACAAGGTAATACAAGGACTTTTAAAGGATATTTGACAAAAATTCACTATTTCTAACTTGTAGGTTGATGGTCAGGCAGGAAAAACATTTCGTGTACAAAGACTTCACAACTGATGACCAACTTTCTGGGTTTTCTGAATTGCTAAGAGATCTGAGAATTACTATGACGATGAGAACGACCTGAACAGTGGAAGTCCTTATTGTACCACAACTATCTTCCGGGAGAGGATAGGTCCATAATTCACTGGCTAATGCTGGAAATTAAAAAGGCAAAACATTTCAAATTAAAATATCCTGCAGACTAAGAGAAAATGATTACAGATGGCTCTAAGAGCTGAATAGGTCTGGTATCTATAGAAATAAACAAAAACCAGAATTCATACAAACCTCGGAGCCTGATGAGACTGCTAGGGAGATCTAAAGGTTAGATATTACCAACAAAAGAATGGTCGAGTTCTCGGATATGCAGCACTAAATGCACCTCATTGGTAGTTAAAACCAAAGCCAATTGGACCCGCATGGGCCTGTGAGATTTTGTCTTTGGTTTCCAGGTCACACAGAGCAGAACAACGAAAAGTTCGATCAGGCACCTATTGGTGCTAAAGCCTTTTGGGAATAATATCGACTGAAGGACAAACATGACTCTGGCATTTGAAACATACATGGACATGCAGGTGAAACATTTTGGTTCGGCTTAACGGTCCAACATTCAACTGATTCAAAAAAACCAGCCAAAAATCATCCAACTATTCTCGCCGAGAACCCCTCCACGATCGTGAGATCTACTGCCCAATGATGACACCAAGTGTTTTATCAGTAGACAAGTCCTCCAGCCTTTTGTTTCTACGGTTTATTCATCTCTGTACACTAGGTTGTAGGTAGTTTTAATATCCAATAAAAGAAAACAAAAATGGATGAAAAACGTACGCGAATATGACGTGTACGTAGTACTGAAAACAATAAGACATGTTAATTTCTCATCAATCATTTTGCCTGATTTATCTTTCTCTTATTTTCTTGCCAATTAAGGACATTTTCGACGTTTTAAAAGAATGTGTCAGCAGCTCATCTTTGACTCCTAATCAGCGGCTTTGTTATAGATGTATTTAGAAGAAGATCCGAAATAGATTTCTGTAATTTTCGACTTATTACCGGTTAAAACTTACTACCTAAATGTGTTTCTGGTCGGATAAGATGTTGGACACCGGGATGAATTGCGCACAGAACGACACAGGGAGCCAGTCAAAATAACACGTACGGGCTCGTATCAAGGACTCGTTCGGTTCGTGTTTACTGAAAATCCGGTTCCCAAATGACGGCAATGGGAAAAGCGCCTAATTTACGATTATTGAGCTTGAGCTCTCTTCAACTGTTCATGTCAATACAGTTATGCCAAAACGTCTAAGAGATAAAAGTAAATACATGGATAATATTTTTATATTTACTCTTAGTTAATTCATTTTTCTTTCTTTATGGGACATTACTTTTTATTATATGAAAAACTGAATAAGGATTTTTTTTCTATTCACAGATTAGGCTCATACATTTAGAACTTCAGCCTAGTGGAAAATTATTTTTATATCAGGACGTAATCAAGTACGAATCGGAACATCCTTCTCCCAGAACCACAAATGCCGAAACTGGAGTTCCGCATGGGAGCATCCTAGGTCCAGTTCTCTTTTAATATAAAGTCCCGGTTTTTTTTTCAATTCTGCTACACCACACCTCATGTGTGGAGATAATAGCGCCTTTTAGCATATTAGGTCTTAAGCTTCCAGCATCAACTTTTTTTGACTTTGACAACTTTTTGAAGAATTTCAAGAATCAGGAAATGACTTAACCTTCAGCCCATCACCTTTCTACAATTTACTAATATATTCCGTTCCGAATAACCACGTCGTCCAATATTTGGGACCATGGACAAAAGACTTCCTTAAAACTCCCACACTGCAGTACAAAATCCTTCAAATCACAGCCTAAGCATCAGACTTATACAACTTCACTATCCCAGGCATTCAGCCACTTTTGACCTTGAAACCGTAAAAATTGGATACAGACGGCTCCATAAAACCCTTGGCAATCCTCCAATACCCATCCGGTTCTCCCATGCTACAAAAGCCATATCTCTCGTCTTGATGGAAAAAAATATAGATCAAATACAAAGAAATCCAAGCAACAAACTTATCACCTTTCAATTGATTACAACTCTAATTCCTTTCCGAGCATCCAATATGTCCGCAATTTGAGACTTTATATAAACCAAAGACTTACATGGTGTGAAATTTTAAAAAAATGTTTACCGACCGATCCCATTTAACTAAAAAACGAACTGTGACCAACCTGAAACAGTGGTGTTCGACCAAGTGATCCAAACTCCAAAGAATCCAGCCACTCGAGTCCAAAAGCCTTCGGACCGTTGCCCAACATTAATGAAACATCTGCACTAAAAATACGGGTACCATTTTCATACAGTATTTTATTGATCATAAATGTTAACGGGGATATGTTGTGAAGGAAAACAATGTTCCCACAACGCTTAAATATCGAAAAAAGGTCTGAAAGAGGAAATATGTATTAAAGGAAAGCGAACAAACGAGTATTGTAAGTCGAGGGGGAGGTGACCATATCTAATTGGACAATGAGCACGAAGGGTCTATTGTACAGGCATTGTACTCTCACCACAGAAAAGTACGTCATTAACAAGCATAAGACACTAAAATACTAGCAATGAGATTTGTGTCCCTACAAAACCCTATTCACAAAGTGAAGCTCATTTAAACGTCCACATTAGTCTTTTGAATTCCCTTTCACCCCACCTAGGTATAAATTCGCCCATCACATGACTTAATTACTAAAATGATTACTTAAAAAATAAAGAACTTTCACTACAAATAATTAAACTGTGCTACAGAGACTACGCAATACGATCCGAAGACATACACACAACTATTAGATGCTGATAGTTTCTTCGTTTTTGCAATAAACAAATTTATCAATCACAGTCCGAGTCAACAGGACGATGCGAATTTTCTAGGGTTGGATGACGTAAAGCAAATGAATAAGTTAAACAGGATCGTGTTTTTACAGGTGCGAGAAGGCGCAAATATTTATTCCAAGCAGTGGGCTGGCAATGCCGGCGAAGGTCCGTTTGTCTTTTGGCCGGTTTGCTATAACAATGACGTGGAAAAGGTAAAATTGTCTACACAATTTGTAAACAAAAAATACAGCCAAAATTAGTGAATAATAATAATAATAATAAAACCGAAATCATGAAACTTAAGCTTTGGAGCAATAGAATAGACATTGATACTTTTACTTCAAGTCTTCACGAGGAATACGAACGTTACTCTTTGATTTAATTAAAATTTTGATTAAGTATATTTATTTAAGGGTTAAATTTTTCAAAAACCAGACTAAAACGAAAAAACTTACAGCCTAAGAGGCCTGTTTCGCATGAGATAGCGTAAATGTTTCTACATAGCAGAAGAAATAGAGATGTTAAAAAAAATGTTAAAAGAGCGAGAAATTGGTAGGAAAAATTGTTTCCGCCGGATTTCTGTCATTTACGAAGTTTAAGTGGTTTGGTGTTATCGACCAGATGTGATAGGCGCTCGCGAGCAGATCATGAGAGTTAATTTGCTTCACAAAGTGAGTTATGAACCGCGCTGAAAAAAAAAGAAGAAAAAACGGTACCTCTTATATTTCTACCATTTAGCTGACATCGCAGTTGCATAGTTGCACGACAATTTTGAATTTTGTCTTTACCGTCACTCAGCAATTTGACAAGTGGCTTCGCCCCATTCCCCTTCTCTCCTGCCGCCCTTTGCATCTACAGCTGTTCACTCCTGCAGCCCTTTCCTAAAGTTCTTCAAGTCGACAGCTCTTTACTCCAACAGCCCTTCTCTCCTACAGTTCTTCAAGTCGATAGTTCTTCGCTCCAACAGCTATCTCTTGGCTCCTGCCGCCCTTCGTAGCTACAGCTCTTCACTCTTGCAGCCCTTCCGTCCTACAGTTCATCAAGTCGACAGCTCTTCGCTCTAACAGCTCCTCGCTCCAATAGCTCTTTGCTTCAACAGCCTAGCCCTTCGCTCCTACAGTTCTTCAAGTCGACAGCTCTTCGCTCCAACAGCCATCTCTTGGGACATGCCGCCCTTCGCACCTACATCTCTCCACTGCTGAAGCTCTTCCCACCTACAGTCCTTTACATCTATAAATCTTCTCTCCAACATGTGTATGCGCCTACTTTATATTTCCTTTTTTTATTTTGTGGTCAATAAAAAACGAGAAAGGTTGAACAGGTAGTAGATTTTTTCGTAAAACAAACCTTTAATTCAGACAACATACGATTGGCCATGGTTCTGACAGGCCACGTTAGAAAAACCCGCCCGAGTTATGGGTAAGATAAATTTGGTGGACGCGAGCGGAGAGCTACGAAAAAGGGCTGAAAAATTTCAATGAGTGAGCGGTTTTGATCCGATCTTTGGAAAGAGCGTTCTCCTCCGCCTCCCCCCCCGTGTATTTTACAAGAATCCTAAAAGGTTAGTAGGATCTTTGGGTCGTTCAGTCACCGGAAATGCCGATTTAGAAATTTGTCATTGCGCAGGGCACTCGGACTGGTAAAGAATAAAATAAGCTTTCTCTTTATATGGCCGTTAATTCCGCTAAATCTCTTGTTCTTGTGAAACGCGCCGACTTTCACAAACGCTCCGGATGTTTTGTCAGCGCCAGTTCTGGGAAGGCATCTGTCGAAACATGACGGGCCCTTTAAAAACTGGAAGAGTACGTTTTACAACAAAAAGCGGTAACATAACTAGTTTACGACCTACCACGCAACGAGCAAAATTTACTTACATATAAATATAAAACTAACATTCAGAGAACAGTACTAAACAAAAATGTAACATCATCTCTAACTTGTTTGTTGATCTAGATAACCTTATTATTTCAAATTACAATACTCCATAGCCTTGAAAGATTCGTCAGTAGGTGGAAGCTGTGGCAATAAACAAGGACTAGAGACATAAGAGGGTAATAAGGAACTGTCTTTTAGGCAAACACTGTACCAGGAACATTAATATTACAGATTTTATCAAGAAAATACCCATTTATTCGTACATGCGGCACTAGCATCTCATTGGTATTAAAGTTAAAGTTGCTTGGCACAACTTAGCCCTGTGAGATATTGAGTTTGGTATCCAGGGCACATCGACCTGAAGGGAAACGAGGAGGCCGATAAATTCCCAAGAAATTGTTCGATCAGCACAGCAATTGGCAAAAGGGTACAACTTTTTCATCGTGGTCAAAGGACCAACGCAGAAATCGAGAACAACTTTAGGACGATAGGATCCGTGGGCATATACAGTCGAAGTAGCTGGAACAGGCCTGTACAGATGTTGACAGGAAGAAGAAGAAAGAGTGAAACATGTCCTTTGTTTTCGGGAAGGATGCAGGGAGGAGAGTTAAAGGGAAAAGCTCAAGCTAAACTTTTCGATAAGAAAATAGTAAAATACACCAATATTGGTAGCAGAGCGTACAGTCTAAAAAGACCTACTCCTTTTACCTTAACCTTACTCTTGATAAAAGTATGGTAAGACATAACATCAATGCATTTTGATGTCGTTCATGTTTTTTTTTTTTTTTTTTTTTTTTTTTTTTTTTTTTTTTTTTTTTTTTGCCCCGATGCTCTAATGTCACACGGGTTGATGAGAAAGTTTGAAGTTGTGTGGGGCAAAGTAGGGATGTCTGCCGTCGAGACGTTGCTGAATTTAAGTCTTAACCTCTTGGATGAACTCTCCCACATTGGAGTGGTGAACAGACCCGATGCAAGCTACGCAATGCTACCCGACGGCGACATCTATGCGACGAAGAGCTCACGCCACGTGCGTTCACACAGCGTGTATCACAAATCATTTTCACAATCGCGAACCCTTTATTGTTCTTAATGCATTATTTTGAGCAAAACCATGTAATAAATTGTTAGTTAAATTAATTGTTTTAATATAAAGTTATTCCAGTGTTTTGATCAATTTTTTCCTACCTAAACCATCATAATTAAATAGTTTTTATAAAAATTCATGAATTTTTGATCTCGTTTTATTTGGTTTATATTAAAATAATAATTTTTTAATTAATACAAAGATACATATACATAGTTTAAAATGAAATATGAACGTCCTGTTCTGACGCTACTCTACGCTAAATGGTGTATGATGAAAAACATGAAATAATTGGTAGTTAAATTTTATGGGCAAAACCCTGTAATAAATTGTTAGTTAACTTAATTATATGAAAAATTGGTATTCCTGTGTTTTGATCAATTTCCTGCCAAACCATTAAAAGTAATTTTTTTAAAAATAAAAAATAATGAATTTTTGATCTCGGTTAATTTGGTTTATTTTAAAGTAAGTATGTTATAATCAATATAACGGCAATAATCCACGCAGTTTGAATAAAAGTATGGGTGCCCGGTTCTTTTGTCTTCGACTGTACTCGATGCTACACGGCGAAAATCGCGTACCGTAGACCGTAGAGTACGTTGCGTGGCATCGGGCATATGTGCACAATACAATCTATATGGATACAGATAATACAATCTTATGGAAAATTTGGCTTGGGATTTGCGTCGGGTCGCATTGGGTAGCATCGTACAGCGTCGTCGCTCGGAGGTGTTCCTCGCTTAAAACAGGAAAAAAACATCTATGCAATTGTACATGCTGATGAGTTTAAGTGTAAGGTTATAGGAAACTGCCGAAAGGAAATGTCTTTGAAAAGGGGCATACGTCAATATGACAAGTAAGGTCACCTTTAAAGATTTCCTCGTTTTGAAACGTAAAGACTATTTCATTATTAGGAATTGATACGATTCTAAAAACCTCTGTATTGAACTTTAAAGGTAGATTAATTCAACCAAATTCCATCGTTTTTATGTTTTACAGTGGATGAATAAGGGATAAGCGGCTACACAGCATCATCATCGATAAATAACGAGTTGAACGACTATACGACTATAATTAAGTGTTGTTTTTTGTCTTATTATTTTATATGAAACTCAGAAGGGGAAGCGTTTTAAACAATAACTATATTTTCCGTTGTTGGTTACCTTTTCAAACTCTGAACCGTTAGGGCTGCCGGCGGGACCGAGTGAATAAATTGATGGAGTCGGATCTCGGCCGAATCGGAGCCAGGTAGGAAGGTTGGGAGGGAGACGCCACCGCAACTTCACAATCCGGTCGCTCAGAATGGAAAGTAATTTCTTCGAAGGACAGGTATCGAGTTTACCTTGAGAACACACGTTAGACCACCGGAAACTGACTCACGGCACAATCCTGTGAAAATCTGTTCCACTCTCCTGGCTAAACTGTACATTTTTCCTTGCCAGTTCGTTCCTGCCGATATTTTTCCTCTCGACAGTTTCGTCTAATCCTTGTTTGTCCAAGTTTTGCCTTTCGACTTGAAAAAGTAAGGTTTTTATCGTTACGGGTACAGCTACAGCTGTACGTTCTGACATTTATTATATCATTTTGTGTCCCCTTGTGCTTTTATAATTATTTTTCTTAGTTTCTTATAAAATATTTATCTTGTCATGAATAACAAAACAGCACTCTAAACCTTTAAAAGTGCCACGTACTAATACAAGTCGAACATTCATCCATGTCAAGTCAATGGCAGATTCTTTGCGATTTTATGCTTCTACTCGATAAACGTGTCGCATCTGTCGGAGAATTAACGAACGCACGTAAGTCCATAAAAAGTCTATGGCAACTCCTTTCTTTGCGATTCCAGCTTCTCCTAGCGCTTTATGAACAACTCGCACGCTGATGCTACAAAGTCAATAGCAGCTTTTTTTACGATCGTCCTAGTCGTGCAAAATCCCATGGCAGGTAAACATGAACATCGAGCGACATTATTATTATTATTTTTTTTTTACTTTGCCTTTTTAAGGTAATACACGATGCACATAAAATGCTTGTGAACAGACCTCATTTATGGCAATTTTTTTTCCAATTTGTTCTGAGCAACTTATTAACAACCAATTCCATATTGTAACATTTTTTAAGTTAAAATATAAATATAAAAAGTTAAAATATTTGATTCGATCTATGGAATTATTCAAATGCCTTTTGTACAGAACTGTCTCAACTTAGATCATTCCGACATGGTAAAATCAGAGCTGAAGTACGTACGTGCTTGAAAAGTTCCAGGGTCGGCGAAGCGGAATTACCAGTATGATGAACCCGAGGTGTAAACTAATACTAAATAAACAGGAGTTAATTCAATGGCGATTACTTACTTAGAATAATAAATCAGGATGTGTGGGGCGCGCTGGGTCTGGATGTATTCACCGACACGTACCCCCCCTTTGTTGGGCCAACATCTCAATACGTGGAATTTTGCAAGTTTTGTGCAATTTCGTTGAGTGTAAACGATGCTGGATACGGAGTCGGTACGGAAAACTTCAACCCGACCGAGGCCGAGGTGGTCCCGGCCCGAGAAATCCCCACGATTTGCCATTGTATGCACCCGCATTTTTGAAATAGTTTAAATTCTTTTTTAAAAAAACGGCGTTTTTGGCCGTTCCCGTGGCCAAAAACATATTCGCGATGGATATTACGGTTATGCTAAGCTTTAATACAACGATTTCGGGCTGAACCGACCTTTTTTTGGCTATGCAACACAGAGGCAAAAAGTTAATTCACAGCGATTCGCAAGCTACAGACGAACTAAGCTTGAAATCGAAATTCCTTCACTCATATTGTTTTCTATGCGTACTTAAAATCAAAACTCGAGCGCGCAGAAGACTTTCATAACTTAAACTTCACTGGGAATTTAGAACTTCAAGTCGGCGTTATCAAAATACTCTCACGCTTACTTTTGATTTTCAGTTCACTCCCCCCCCTTTTCAAAAGTATTTGAGAAGATCCTCCTCAAACGATCCCGACACTCAACTCCTCCAAACTTCTCGCAGATTATCAGTTCCGACCTCTACACTCCACTACCCAGCGCGTTAGTCGCGTCGTGGACCGCATATCATCGTCCCTCGAGTGCAAAGATTTTCTTGACGAGTCACAAGAATTCGACCGCAAGATAATCCTGTGCAAAATAAATCGCACCTTTCCAAAATAAAATCTAATTATTCCTTCCTTCCTACTTAGCCGAACGATACTTCCGAGTCGGCCCAATTTGCCTAATATTGTCCTCTAGGAGCGGGAGAACTTCAAGGCAGCGTCCGAGGACCGATCCTTTACTTCCTCTACACCGCAGATATCCGAACCCTCCATCATCCTTGTATCCTTTGCCGACAACAAAACTGTCCTATCCTCACATCACTGTTCCACCATTGCTTCGGCAGAGCCCCAGGCACATGTCCTCCAAATAGCCAAATAAAGTACAAACTGGGGTATTAAGCTTAATGAACGCAAAAGCGCCAATTTTCGAAGCAACCCCCCTCCTCCCTACAATATTTCCCAATAATACCCCATCCCAAAATATTGCGTCTGCTACCTGGGATTCCATCTATACTCAAGACTATTGTCAAAGCTAGATCACACAACGACCTCAAAATACGTGCAAAAAATAATTCCCGAAACATTTTCCACTTTCCACAATAAACTCTCCTCTCACCCTAATCGAGTTGCCTAATGCTCATCCAATAGAAATCCCCTTATAATTCTATCAAACGACAAACGAGGAGATGAAATCGCGGTCTAATAATTATATTAAAATTTTTCAAAAATGTTAAAAAGCTTTTGATTTTCATACTCAAATTGTATTTACCTTTTTTATGTTTAACGATAAATCTTAATTCAAATCTTGGTTTGACTGAATTTAAATCATCGTTACAAATGGGTCTAACCTTCATATAATACTAAAATTCGAATCATCGTTATTCGCACTAGAGGATGATAAACTGAGGACTGTTTTTGTCCACTGTGCACAAAAGATATGATAATTAATTCTGGGAAAAAGCGAAATTATAAATCTGTACACGCTGTAAGACAAAAAGATTTAAAAATACATTTTTAAAAGATCAATTGACCGTTCATCACGCGGGGTGGAAAATTGTTTTTACTTTAATTTAAAGATATTTCCTTCTTTGGAATACTTTCCCCTATCGCACGAGAAAGCCAAAAAGTGAGATTTACGGTGACATCGATTGCATGTAATGCATCGTTCGACGAATTCCAGAGGAGGTGATATATGCGGTGCTGTAGACTATTGTTTTCCCAGGACGGGCGGCGATGAAACTGAATATTCGCATCCATGCATTATGAGAGGGGTCACACACGCACACGCATACACACAGCCCACAACGCTTTACACGAATTACCCAATCCAATGACGGATTGGTTTAACCGCGACAGTCTCCAGCCAAAGATTGCTTGGCTTTTGACTCAAAATTTCGAAATTTGCGGATTGTTGCCCTCGTGCAAAACACTTCAAGATTCGATACCTTTTATTGGACGATGAAAGAATGGGGAATTCAATTCATGCATGATCGACAAAGTCCTCCCGAGTCGGTAGTCACGACGCAGTGCGTTTCGTCTCGGGTGTTGCCGGGAACAATTACGAGGCTATGGTGCAAAACGTGACCACAATAGCCCATCAGTTCTTTCAACTTAATTTTCCTTAAAATACCAGCTCGAGGATACTATAAACTAACAGTAAAAATTATCAAAACAATCAGTGTATAAAGAAACGTGGTTTTATAGGCCATTTTGCGTCTCCTTCCCCCTCGAAATGACCGAAATTAATGTAAATACGAGATTTATCGATCTATGCAGTTATCAGTTGGATTATTCAGATAGTGCAGTAGACAATGCAGGAAAGAGGCCGATAACTTCACATAACCAACGTTCTTCGAGTAAAGTTAATAAACCTTTTGAAAAATTAAAAACTAAAACCCGGCAAATTTAAAAAGTTTCACATTAAGATTTGTTGTTTCTACTTTTCCATCGAATGTTTTGTTTGTTAATTTATTTTAACGAATGTAATTTATTAGCACATATCGTAATCGCGCCACGAGGAATATCGAGTACTCTGGACAAGTGTGTGGCGCCTAGAGAGTAATTTATTAGCGAGAATAGAATGTGTTCCTCCGCACCCCCCACAATATCTGGGCGAGTATATGTGATAATTTTTTTACGATGATTCGGAACATTACAGGCCATATCAACCACCCTCAAAGTGACGGTGTTTTCTGAAAAAATTCCCATGTGTAATGAAGTCTCAGGAGGCTGCTGGATTCGAACCCGGGACCTTTACATTTCAGTGATGAGCGCCGTGTCAACGCCTTAACCGTTGTGGTCATCGACGCCCCGATTTCTCTTTTTTTAATGGTTGTTGTGTTTATGTTAATTTATTGGAATGAATATAATTTATGCAAGTGAAAGAAATGGTGATTTAATCCCATTCCGAATAATATCGACTAACTCTGGGTAAATGAATGTGGCCAGACTGTTATGTTGGTATACATGTATTGCATGTATTATGTCTATGATGTAGCTGCCAACCTGAGGTTAAAATGAGAGGCTAGAATATTACGATATCGACTTAGTTTCCATATAAACAGACCGAGTCGTTCAAATGGCTCCAGGATGAAAAATATGCGTTAAACACCAGAAAACCACGTAGAGATGGTCGATTGTCATGGCATCAAATACCTAAGCTCGTTTCTTCAAAGAGGTGGCCAATATCTTGCGATAAGCACGGAGTAACAGATGGACACTCTTAAATACTTGCTGGGTGAAAAATACGTGTTAAAGCTCAGAACAATAAGTAAAAACGCGCCGACGCCCCTAAACTTGCCAAATAATAATTAAAAATTGACTCGCATTGATGACTTGTAAAACCCGGTTTGTTTAATGATAATAAATTATTTTACTAAGTATCCATTTACAGCAGCGTAACAAAATTGTTATTTACTCAACATTCCAAAACGAAAAATTCGATATACGTCCGTTTTCTCGCAGTTAAATGATAAACGATAAGAAAACGTCCGCCATGGTTATAATGGGACACTGAAAAGAAGAGGCTATAGACGTGGGATTTTTCATGATGCCAGGTCCAAAAATATTTTACACGTCTCCCACCGTTTAGCCAATGTCATCAACAAAAAGGAAACATTTACTATATGCTTTCCTGCCTTTTTTTGTATATTTAATGTTCCATTATGAGTTTAAAAAGATAATAAACTAATACAAAAGATCGTATTAAATTATTAAGGCCAAAAAATTCAGAAAACCATTCGGATTCGTATTAAACACCGTATAATAACGTTAAATACGAAATTTTTTGTAGTAATAAATTTTGTAGTGGTGTAAAATAGTTTTTGAGCTAGATTTAGCCGAGGCGATTTTTTCTCCGATCTCCTATTGTTTCATTTAAAAGTTCTTAACCTCTTTCTGTTTTATCCAAATTTCACGTTTTTTACAACCATTATAAAAACAAATGTCTATTCTTTCAACCTAGATCTGAAAGATTCATATTTTATGTTTTTAGTTTTTTTTTTTTTTTTTTTTTTTTTAAAGGGTTAGCAACAGAAGAGGTCATATAAACCCTCAGTGTGCCGGTGTTTTTGAAAAAAAAAACATTTGTAAGTTTCTCGGGTTCGAATGCAGGGCCGCTGGATTCGATCCCGGGACTTTTACCTTACAGTGATGAGCGCCATGTCAAAGACTAAACCTTGCCGCCACCGACGCCCCCTTTTATGCTATTAGGTGCTATTAAGTGATACAAAAAGGATAAACAGAACGAAAACTCTCCAAACCCCCTATTTTATACATCCGGTATTGTACATTTACGAAGCTTCCCTCTCCTGCGAAGTTTCGAGTTTTAAATATGGACCAATTATACATTTGTCTGCAAAATGAAATTAAACGAAATTTCTTTTGTTGTTACATAATTTTTAGTAACCCATGTTATTTCGTGGTCCCGTTGAGCAAATAACTTCTTTCAGCTAATTAACCTTCCAATGGATTGAATAAGTAAAACGAAACATATCTTCACTAAAGCTCTCCGCGGCGATTTCATTTGTTGCAGAGATCGAATCCTGATTACACGACATTTGAAAAATGAAAAAAAAAAGGAAGGATTCGAAAGGTAGGTTGAGATGGGAAGTTTGTCTGACTGGATCGAAGTCACGATAGCTCAATTTGTACAGCAGCGGTATATCTACCGGAAGATCGTGGGTTCGAATCCCGCTCGTTACACTGACTTTTTTTTATCTCAACCAATACCTTACGTAAAGAATAATTAATTTAAATTGTTAGTTCTGTTCATGCGCTATTTCATATAAGAGACCAATATTAAGAAAATACAAAATATTTTGGTTATTTTCCCCAAAATTGGAATTCACGATATTTTCCATATAACATTATTTTTTAAAATAGAATTCGAAAAAAATGACCTTATTAAATGAGATTGAATAAACAATAAAACGTTACAAAAACAAAAACTTAAATTTAACTTTTTTAAAATTTCCCATTAGTTTTAATTTCAAATCAACCCCTTTCTTTAAAGCATAAAGAAAATTAAACTTCTGATGAAATTTTTTTAAAAGTTAAAATCAGTTAAAAGGAAAATAATAAGATTTTGAAACGTCCATTAAAAAATCCTTTCTTTAAAGCATTAAAAAAACCTTAGGATATGGTTTGATATCCCAACATTTATTTGATGTTTGAAAATTCATGATCCAATTTGATATTTTGGTTACAAATTCGTTAGATGAAAAACAGTCAATAAGGTTTTGTAAATTCCATTAAAAAAAAAACAAATTAACATAAAATTGAACATAAGAAAAAACATCAAATTAGCCCTTGCTAATTTTTAAATTAATTTTTATTTGAAGTGGAAATTTACAATTTTTAACCGCAAATTACAGTTTTGTAACTTTAAAGCATAAAGCGTATTTTTTGATCTACTTTATTGAAAGCGTATTTTCGTTTTTATGGAGGCGTATTTTTATGTATGTAATCTCTGTTAATAGGATCTTTTATATTATTTTGTTATCTTAGGTTTAAAAAAATCGAATACTATATTATAACCTAAATTACGTACAGAAAAAAAGTCAAATTTATTTGTGTTTTTATTATATTTACATCATTATATATAACTAATAATAATAATATGTACGTAAATAATAATAAACAATGTAAGTATATATTTGATTATATTATTTATTTTATTTTGAATTTTTTCTTTTTAGTTGGTTTACTTGGATCTCCCAGGTTAATCAAGCTCAAAAATTTATATTTTTTTTATTTGTAATGAAAATTCGCGTTTATAAGGGTATTTAAGTAAGGGTGTTTAAAACCAATCCGGCTTTGTTTTTCCAAAACCTAATTTTTTGTCGTACTTTACTGTGAGCGACATTTAGTTTCGATAACTTTTTATGTACGTAATCACATTTAGCAATTTATATTTTTATTATTTTGTATTATTGTCTTAGTTTTTATTCATTTTATATTTTTTTAAACTTATTATAATAGCATAAAATCGATAGCTATTTTACGTAACATGAAATTTCAAAATTTCAGCTTTTCAACTGTTGTAATTTCGTGGATATCGGATAAGATTTTAACTATTTATGGATTTTTTTTTATTGGCAAAAAGTATCGTTTTTTAGCCGTGATACCCAAAATGCCTGATTTTCATAAATAAAAATGTCTATTCCACTAACGAAAAATCGGAATATTTGCCAATTTTAAATTGATAAAAAGACAGAAATGACAATTTACAAAAAAACAAAAAATTAAGCCCCCCAAAAAACCATCGTGTGTATTGTTTTGGTCAATCCTTTACCATGGAAAATTGACTTAAGGCTCCCCAGTCAAAAAAGTAAGAAGTGCTTAACAAAAAAAAATTTTTCGACTAAAGAAAATCTTTCAAACTTGAGCGGAAACCCCCGTGAAGATTTGGCCAAAAATGGTAACTACGCTAACTACTACATTAAACAAGCCAATTAGCGATTTTAAATTATTATTTTAAAAAAATCAATGAGAAATAAAAAGCAAAACGGCAAACTAATAACTTACGTCATTCCTTAGGGTCCTAACAGTGTTGTCGAGCTCGGGGCAGCTTGATTCTAAAACAGAAAATGTAAGCAATTCATATTTTGCAAAGATAAATACAATGAAATACAAATATATATCGTGACGTTATAGGTAGAACAATCAAAAATACAATGTATGATCTTCACACCAACTCTCATACAAAAGCTGGAGATGTCATTCACGCCGTTCGATTGAAAATCAACTTCGAAAAAAGGTTTTTCGATCAGATCGCAGAGTTGTAAAAATGAATTTTACTTGTCAAGACACGTTGCAACCGTTTTTATCGATACCAATTACATAACGCGATAAGAACGTTTGTAAGGCGAAAGAGAGTTTTATGATGATGCGGGGATGAAGGTCACACAGTATTTCAAAAGACCCGGTGGTCTCCATCTGTTCCCTCTTTGCGCGAAATTGTGAATTAGAATAATAAAAAAAATCTCTTATTACGAAAGGCAAGAGGTTGGATTATTTACTGAGAATGGGTGGGATCGTTTCACATCGGTTTGACGTCTTTGGACATCATGTACTAGTCCTACGAAGAAAAAAAAGGCTGAAAATGCTTGGTACAAAACGAATGAAAATAATAAAATAAAAAACGGTATTTTAAGAGAATATAAAATATTGAATGGAAGGAATCGCAAGGCCATGGGGACTTTAGGATTCCCAGAATGCTCTGTGTTGTTAGGATAAAGGCAAAGTTTGGATAGCTCAAAGTATGGGGGGGGAACTAAGTCTCTTTAGCCCATATAAAGTCCCAATTTGTAATAACACAGCATAGGGTAAGGATATTGGGAATGACGCGGAGTACACTCAACAGAAAACAGAACCAATAACGTCGCCTTGCGACCCACCCGTTTCAGCATAGTGAGCGGTGGGAAGATCATCACTTCTAAGATGGCCCCTGAACAACATACCTTCCGAGAAGTGGGATTTGAAGGTCTGTATGGTATGAATAAGGTTGGACCCGAAATAAGGAGAGAAGGATTTTGCACGGAGAGTTGGGGGTTCAAAGCACGTCTGTTGCCCATGTAAAATCCCAAATAGTGGACGCCATTGATTGCAGGGAGACGAATGTACTAGTACTAATAGGAGAATTGATAGGCTGAGCATGAAGTTTATATGGTTTGGTCATGATTCTATATTCTTTGCAGTTCTTCCAAACTGGAGAAATGGTACAGGAGATTTGTTAAGACAACTGCCAGATATTGGCTTGCTAAATGCAGTATTATCACCACATATAAGGAGAATAGCTGGATAGATAGGAAGGATCGAATAGAGAAGTGGACCAAAGATGTCACCTTACGGGACACCCATTTCAGCATAGTAGGCGGGGCATTAGGTTGATCCTTTTTATATTATCCGGTAGGATTTTAGTTTTTGAAGTTAATTCGAGAGTTTTTCCAGGATTTTGCCAAGTAATGGCTGCACACTGATGGGCTGATATTGCGTACTAACATTTTGAGTTTTGAAATATGTGCACAGTTCTACTTTAATGCTTAGCTATTATTTTTGTTTATTTATTAATAATCAAGCAATTTGGCACTTAGTATCTGAATAATATGGGTTTCTCGTGGGACCGGAAAAAAGGTCTTTCTCCCCTTTTCGTCATTAAATAATAAGCAGATAATCATTTAAGGACAAATGGCGGAAGCTGACAGAACAGTGACATGGTTAGATACCGGCTGGATAGAAAAAGGGCAAAAATTAAATTAATCTTTTATTCCGGCTATCGCCCTGTTTGATTTTTTTAAATATCAGTCCGTGTTGCCGTGTTTACAAAATAAAACAGGAAGTCGATTGTCGTGAAGGGTAAAGGAACATACGAAAACGCACGTACGCGTTCCGCACAGGGCGATTGGATATTTTCACAACCGTTGACCTCGGACCCTAAAGACGAGCGACCTGCATACTTTCGTTATCAAACTCTGTGCTCCTCTGAAAAACGGCTGCTCGAACATTTTCGACTAACTTCAGTACCGGAAGTGCGCGCGGATTCTCCGAAGCAAAACATATGGGCTGCGGAGTTGGGCCAATTAGAGAGAAAGGAGCATTTCTCAACATCCCTAACATTGCATAATTGTGTTTTAGTCTCGGCGGTTCGAATTAGACCGCAGTGCACTTTTAAAAAAACGGAATTACGTGGCATCAGGATTTTGAAACTTTTAAAACATTCTTATTTAATTCGTTGTTCCTATGTACAAAAAATGCGTCTTTAAAATGTGTACATTATTGTTATCTACGGCTGGAGGGCGCAGGCTACGAGAAAGCAGCCAACGCTTGCAGTCATTATTTGGGATTAAGGTCTCAAGGTCTTATTTAAACTTGAGTTCAAGTTGCTGCCTTCGTATAGCAAATTGATGGAAAGTCAATGACACCTCCTTTCTTCGTGATTACAGCTACTACTCGAAATCGCATCCATCGCAGTTTAGGGTCGCACCTTGGCACCTTGATCCAAGGAAATTCAATAGCAGCTTTCTTTGCTATTTCATATAGCTCACATTAATGCTAAATAGGCCGTACCTACGCTCCTCCCTTCTTCACGATTTCAGTCACACTGTTCACAGGAAGTTCTACAAGACCAAATTTATGCCGTGAACCTATATACGGCCAACAAGAGCAAAAACCACAGAATGGAACCAACAAAGACAAAAGCCGGAGTTTATAAATTCTACAGTTGCTAGAGACAATAAGTTTATGTTAACCTTTTCTTTCCCAATGTGCTTCAGAGCAATGCCAATGCGGGAAATCCCGTAGGTTAGAGAGGGCGCAGTGTTGTTCTGTTCTATTATTGCCCTTGTATTGGCAACAGTGATCTAAAATCTCTGTCACTAAATTCACGCGATTTACAAAATGGCTAAATGTGTAGAGATTATTGACCGTTAATCGATAATTATTCAGATATCGTGAGATGCGGATAGAGGACGAGATAGACAGCATCTCACGATATCTGAATAAAAATGGCTAAAGTTCGTTTTGATCTAAGACAGGCCATAGAGGTTTAAAACGACCAAAATGGCAAATTCATTGGATATAGTTATAGAGATCTGAAATCAGAGAATTTATATACAACACGAGGTGTCGATTGTAGATGGGCCGGCTGAATTTGTCTTGAACCAATGACGCTATCAAAATGCCAAAAAATCGTGTTTGATATTTTTTTTTAGAAAAATTGTACATACTCAGACCCAGATCAACTTCAAAATTTCAAATTTGACACACATCTTTAAATATCATTTTGAAGGATTTTTTAAGCTGAAAATAATGGTGCAATCGGATTTGAAAAAAATTGAGAAAGTTCACCCATATCATCTTCGAATGCGAGGCAACCCATCAATGGAGATATACCTTTACAAAGAAAACAAAGGGAAAGGAATTGTAGCGACCAATGACCTAGTACTCCTGAAAAGAAGGATCGAGTCAACTGCACTGAACTAGGAAGAAAATACAATAAACCAGAAGACTGCAGTGCTTGGGGAACATAATCTCACTTCCTTGTTCCCTTCCATCGCAATCATCATCATCAATCAACACTTTATAGACATTTTGGCTTAGACGAAACGTTCCTTTTAATGATAAGGAAGAGAGTAAGTAAGAATGCTGTGGTACTTTTCGAACAAAAAACACACACTCTTTTCGCATCGCAAATTGTTCACACTTGTGCGCGTTCGCTGTCATTCCCTTCTTCACTGTGGCAACGGGAAATGGCGTGTAACACTAGAAAATAATAAAGAGGATTTTTTCTGCCATTGCTATTCGTCTTATTAAAATTGAAACGAGGGCAGGACGATAGACAACCCTTCCAACAATTAAGAATTTCCCTTCCGTCGCGGGCTTCATATCCCAGATGGAAAAAGTGCGCCGGGAAGATTTCGTTAAATTTAATTAAAACGGGTGTTTTTGTACAGTGAAAGTAATATTTGCCCCGAAAAGGGCTCCGGGGCAGAAGTTTCGGCGGTAATAATTCCTTTAATCAAAACAAGAGTGAGTGAAGATGGGCATAATTAGTGGAATGGCTGGTGGATTTATCCGCAGGCGAGTGTCGGGAATTGAGGCCATTATAGCCGTGGCCGTATCATTTTATACGCTGTAAATTGTCAGCGTAATAGTGGAGAGGATGGTGGAATGCATGCTTTTAATATTGAGGTGGCACGCAGCCCCCTCGTCGCCGCCTCCCCTTTTTCAACGGCCCCCAGTCGCCTCTGGCCCTTCCCCACCTCGGCAATAGTTTCCCTCAAAACACGTCCCAAGTTTTGGTAAATTAACACAAAACAAAATTTGTTTAAACATCTCCTATTCAATACCGTGATGGGTTTTCCAATTTGTTAAAAGTTAATAGGTGGAGGGTGACGATCGTTCTAACCCTGCCTCCCTGGAGATTACTTAAACCGTCTCGACTTAGCTTAGTCCATTATCAATATTGAACCTCGAATCAGAGATTGTTTATACAAAACTTCGTAGTCCAGCAGTCAGACTCTTATGCTTTCATGTCTTCTTATGTTTCTCCCTCTTCAATCGAAACGTCATTAAAACTTTAAACAAATTCGCCACGACCCTTTTATATGCATAAATCGGTTAGATCGTCAGATTAGATTTATGTATTCGTTACAGGAAACAAATCAAAATGGAGATACGTTCGTTTTTAACCAAGGCGAACTTGTTTTTAACAACACTTTCATCTGTCACGCGAATAAAGTTTTACCAGTCAAGACTTTTGTCCATTTCACAATCTTGAAAGCAAATAAATTTCCATGTAAGGAACACGTACAATAGTCGTATGCCGGGTGCCCCGTCAGCAAACGTCAATACTTCAGGAGGTTATTCTACGAGTCAAATCGGACTTAACTGTTTCTATTGTTTAGTAAGATTTCTAATTGTATTCGAGATATTTCACGTTTCAGATTATTTCAAACTTTCGCAACTTTATTCCATGAAGATCAACATACCTCATAAAATGTTAACCCTACTGTGAATTTGATTAGACCGATGGAGAGAACATTGAAAACTCAATTAGATTTACTTTTCTTATTGTACTTACAATATAAATTTTTACGAGCTTCCAAAGTTCATGTCTAAAGTTGAATTAAGACTCTCTAGGTTCTGTAAATACTGACACAAATGCCCCTTCTGACGAGCACATCCAGTTATCACCAAAGTAAAATTAACGTTTAATTCGTAAAAAATTAATGTTAGGGTACAATCGGCTTAAAAATATTAGTCAACTATTTTATTTTTGTAAAATCCCGAATTAATACAATGGAAAAATCATTTGCTTTTGTAATTAATTTTAAATGACTTTTGAATTTGATTCTGATTTCTTTTCATGTGGTACATATTTTTGTTAAGGACCCAATTATATTTAATAAATTCTCAAAATAAAGAAAAAATGCTAAATAAAGAATAAAGCTCTTTCCTTAAATTTAACTTTTTTTAAAATTTCCCATTAGTTTTAATTTCAAATCAACCCCTTTCCTTTCTTTAAAGCATAAAGAAAATTAAACTTCTTATGAAGTTTTTTTTTAAAGTTAAAATCAGTTAAAAGAAAAATAATAAAATTTTGGAACGTCCATTAAAAAACCTTTCTTTAAAGTATTAAAAAAAACTTAGGATATGGTATGATACCCCAACTTTTATTTAATGTTTGAAAATTCATGATCCAATTTGCTTCCCTCTCCTGCGAAGTTTCGAGTTTTAAATATGGACCAATTATACATTTGTCTGCAAAATGAAATTATACGAAATTTCTTTTGTTGTTACATAATTTTTACTTTTAATTTTTAGTAATCCATGTTATTTCGTGGTCCCGTTGAGCAAATAACTTCTTTCAGCTAATTAACCTTCCAATGGATTGAATAAGTAAAACGAAACATATCTTCACTAAAGCTCTCCGCGGCGATTTCATTTGTTGCAGAGATCGAATCCTGATTACACGACATTTGAAAAACGAAAAAAAAAAAAAAAAAGGAAGGACAATTCGAAAGGTAGGTTGAGATGGGAAGTTTGTCTGACTGGATCGAAGTCACGATAGCTCAATTTGTACAGCAGCGGTATATCTACCGGAAGATCGTGGGTTCGAATCCCGCTCGTTACACTGACTTTTTTTAATCTCAACCAATACCTTACGTAAAGAATAATTAATTTAAATTGTTAGTTCTGTTCATGCGCTATTTCATATAAGAGCCCAATATTAAGAAAATACAAAATATTTTGGTTATTTTCCCCAAAATTGGAATTCACGATATTTTCCATATAACATTATTTTTTTTAAATAGAATTCGAAAAAAATGACCTTATTAAATGATATTAAATAAATAATAAAACGTTACAAAAACAAAAACTTAAATTTAACTTTTTTTTAAAATTTCCCATTAGTTTTAATTTCAAATCAACCCCTTTCTTTAAAGCATAAAGAAAATTAAACTTCTGATGAAATTTTTTTAAAAGTTAAAATCAGTTAAAAGAAAAATAATAAGATATTGAAACGTCCATTAAAAAATCCTTTCTTTAAAGTATTAAAAAAACCTTAGGATATGGTATGATATCTCAACATTTATGTGATGTTTGAAAATTCATGATCCAATTTGATATTTTGGTTACAAATTCGTTAGATGAAAAACAGTCAATAAGGTTTTGTAACTTCCATTAAAAAAAAATTAACATAAAATTGAACATAAGAAAAAACATCAAATTAGCCCTTGCTAATGTTTAAATTATTTTTTTTTAAAGTGGAAATTTAAAATTTTTAACCGCAAATTACATTTTTGTAACTTCCAATTACCCCATTTTAATTTCAAATTAAACCTTCGTTTAAAGCATGAAAGATACTTAAGGGATGGTATGAAATACCAGGAAGTGCTAGATGTGGGAAAAGTGGAGAGGATATTAATTATTTTTGTCAAAATCGGTTAAAAGAAAAATAGTCAATCAGATTTTGAAAATTCCGTTAAAAATGAAGATAGTAGTGCAAAGTAAACAATAGAAGACTCTTTGGAATAAAATTGAACTTGAGAAAATACGTAAAATTAACCGGGTTTAAATTGAAATTAACCATTTTTAACTTCAAATTAACCTTTTTTAATTTCAAATTACCCCTTTTTATTAAAGCGTTATAATAAGTTATTTTTAACTTTTTATTGCGCGCATTGAAAAATAAAAACGTTGTTGAGATTCATCGCGATAAAAACACATTGTACGAAATATCTTCTATTACAATATCGTGAGTAATCAGAAATAAAAATACAAGTCGTACGAGCGTTAATGATGATAACAAATTGTATAACTGGCATATACAACGTCCTCTTTATCCCAGGAAGACTGGTACAGATAGTATAACAGTTATGCAACAACGAATTACTCTCTATAGCCCTTTATAAATTTAACCATCTCAAAAACAAACAAAAAATGTTTCTAATACCTAACGAAAATAACTCGACGGAGACAGGCAAACGGCCTGGACAAGGGAAGTTGTTCATTTTATCGATACAGTGAGAATATCCGCCAGTGGTGGGAGGGCAGCATAAGGACACTACGCTTCTTTCAGGTCAACATCGCCTTGATCAAGTATTCTCGACGGAGATAGAAACACTTTGTCACTCCCCTTCACCGGATGGAGGAGGGAATCCTATTGCTGTTCAAAAACCAAAAAGCGACTTCGAAAAATTCACCCAACGCTGAAACACTTCGCTCAACAAAACGCACTAATACAATAAAATATTACGATACATATAATCAATCACTGACTTCTGGTGAGTATGTTTCATTTTTAACACTTTATGCCCTAATGAATAGTTAAGGCGTACTTAAGCAATTTTTTTTTAATTTGGCTCCTCAGGCGGTTTTAAACTTTTTTTTGTTTTGTGATATATATTTCCGATTTGTAAAATTAGTATGTATAATTATTCAGATATCGTGAGATGCGGTCTGGTGTGATGTAGGTATCAGAAAAACATTTTCTTTATCGTGCAAACGTTTCGATATTTTATTGAGATCATCTTCAGGGCCTGGGATTTACAAATATAGTTTACATATAGAATTTGGAAAAGTGAATTTATACAATGCAAAAAATTATATATGTTAGATTTTGAAGTGGTGGGGAAGGAAGTGGGTATGGAAGAGACAATATTGTATACAAAGGGAAACAATGTGTTGGTAATGTTTCGGCCATTTTATTCTTTCAGGATTATATAGAAAGGGATAAATGGGAAAAGGAAAATTAGATTGTTGGACAATTAGACTATACCCACTTCCTTCCCCACCACATCAAAATCCAACATATATAAACATGAAACAGTAAAATCTCACTGGCACACTCAACCCGACATGGCACAGTTACACAGAAGACAAACACTTTGAGTAAGTAGAAATACTTTAATGGAATATAAAATATAATTTTTTGTATTGTATAAATTCACTTTTCCAAATTCTATATGTATTTTCTAAATATAAACTATGTTTGTAAATCCCAGGGCCTGAAGATGATCTCAATAAAAGATCGAAACGTTGGCACGATAAAGAAAATGTTTTTCTGATACCTACATCACACCAGACCGCATCTCACGATATCTGAATAATTATCCGTTAACTGTCACTAATCTCTACACATTAGTATGTATATATTCCATACTATAGAAACACAGTAGGAGTAAAAGGTTAGCTGGAAATCCCGTGAATTAAGTGATGTGAAGTTTGAATTGGCGCCAACTAAATAAATGTTTGGAGAAAATTTTATGTTTGATAAATTTAACAGCCGATACAAGATGCGGTGAGGTGAAAAGCCATGTTGGAGGACAGAAAACGCCAAGATGGTGATTTTAGATTGGCGCCCGAAAAATCAGTGTTGCCAATACACGGGCCTAAACACCCCGCCCTCCCTAAACGCACCGGATTTCTGATAAACCTAAACAAAATTGCTAATGTTTGCATCCCTTTTAAGGCACTTTTGGTAAGAAAGGGCTAAATTATGATCACGATATGACAATTTTTATTTTTGATAAATATAACAGTTGATACGAGATGCAGTGGTTAGGTGAAGAGCCATGTTGGAGGACAGAAGATGCCAAGATGGTGATTTCAGATTGGCGCCTGAAAAATCAGTGTTGCCAATACACGAGATGAAACCCTGATGAATAACAGTGCACCCGCCCTAAACCCATTAATTAAATTCGGTGTTTGTCAACTCTGGCCAAGAAAGGAAGCATATTTCCATTCTGAGTACGCCTGACTGTAATTTTTGTGATAGAACTTCTGCAGGATCGGCTTAAGAAATTGTTTGGAATGTAAGTTGGCATGAACGAGGCGGCGCGTACCGCTGTACAGCCCTGTCGTCGGGTCTGGCAACGCCGGCACTACGCAAATTGACCAGCGTAACAATTGTGTAATGGAGCTTACGGCCGGGTTCAAAGCCGCCGTTCCGACTGGAAGGAATGCCGCCTAATCGATTGAACCCGGTTCCTCGACAACAATAATTATCTAATTACCGTGCCTAGGCCACATACTCGGAGCGGAAATCGCACTCCAAGATAGGAACTAAACTTGAAAGCGATAACGTGCACACTTTTCCTTTTTGGGGTTGCCGAAATGCTCCTGATCATCGGTACTACTATCATCTCCACCAGTCTGAGCGTTTTCCAAGAGTTAAACTTTCCGTGCCATTTCACCTTACTTAGAAATAGAGATAAAAGATAAAATTGATAGAATAACTCACGTTCTTTCGTTATACCTCAAAACTCATATATCAACTTCGTAAAATAAGCAATTCCTATCAATAATATTTGTTATACATGTGTGAAACGAAATTTTTGAAAATTCGATCAAATTCCTTTTAGACAGGTGCACGCATTTCGCTGCAATTCCGTAATAAAACAAATTGAGTTCAATTAAAACAAAACAAAAACCTCTCCAGAAGATTATGTAACAATGTCGGTAACAAATGGAACGGCATGTTATGAAAAACGCTGCCAGCCAATATGAAGGGTCTCGAAGCCATCCAGGTAGTTCTCGGAACGTAAAAATGTAGAAAGGGCTTGAGCTGTAGGGCTGGTAGGTCAGATTGAAACAGAAAGCTGAATTAATTCATTGACAAATGGAACGTCGTGACTACTTAAGTCTACTGTCTTGTAAGAAGTTGGTTAATTGCCAAAATTTCGGTCCTAAAAGTCTTCGTAACAATTACTTGAAAGGTCATGGTGTATTCATATTTAACCCGGTTGTTGATAAGATCTCAGCTGTTGCGCACCTCCGTAAAGTCAGAAAATGTTTCGATTTTGTTTTCCACTTTGTGCACCATTGATCAAGGTGTTCTCGGATGTTAGGGATGAGAGCAAGGATGCCTCCCTTGAAGGGCCCCCACCATCATGCCCTAAACGCAGAGACGGTTAATACGACCGGCTTATTGGTCAAACGATTGTCACTTTGATCGACTCTTAAATTACTTGAATACATGTCGATTTGAAACAGAGAAAATTTATTTTTAAGTCTACCAATTTTCACTACGACCCGCTGTACTTTATTAAGCTCGGCACGCCCCTTGGAATTGTTCGGACTCGCATTAAAAAGTTTCCAAGGATTCCATGTTCCATTCTTGAACATGTACAACAAATTTAAATACAAAAGTAGAAACTGACGGCCTATCCAGTCACATATAACTAAACGTGTGATTTCAAACGGAAACACTACGGTAGTTTTAAAGCTAAGCATAAAAGCATCACAGCGCGACATCGCAAGGCATCGCTCGATGTGTAAAGAAGTCGAATGCTGATCCGTGCAAGTCAACGGCAGCTTTAAATGAGATTTCACCTTCTATTCGTGCGATATTTACGGCATCGTTCGGCTCCACTCACAGTGGACAGTACGCTACGTACGTGCTAAGTCAGAGGCAGCTATCGTCCCAATTTCGACTCGGGTGATATCGAATGCCATCTTCATTCTTCGGAGTATCGTACGACACAGAACGAAAAGACAAGCAGCTGGTTCTTTTGATACACTTACCTTACGACACATTTCGCACAAGACGTATATCGCTTACGACTTAAAGATGCATATCGTACCCCGCTGGTCTGAACCATACTTAAGCTGTGGTGGGATATAGCAAAGATTTGATGAAATTGGGCCTAGACTCTTTCAATACACGAGCTCGTCCAATGGAAAATCTTGACTACAAATTTTGCTTGGAACCAACTTCCCGATTGTAAACCAAAGCCTCTTTCCCAAGTGGCCCACACACAAAAAATATTTGAACATGTAATGTTCAATGTAACAACCTAACAATGAAGGAAGTTAACACGATATTATAATTATAGGGGTATTCAAGATGTTTGAAAGATGTTAACTCGAATAGATAAACGTCCAGTAAAATCGTGAATGCTCCCTTTTCTTATCATGTTAAACGTTGCATGTTAATTAAAATTTGTCCGCAATGCTGCGAGTGGTCACTAGTAGAACCAAAAATAATAAATTTCTTGAAAACTTGTTTTTTTTTGTTAAATTGTAAGATTCCAGAGGTTAGTAAAACAGGAATATTAACCAAAACTTTCATTCAAAATGCAATCTATGCAAAAAACAGCTGTTAAATTCGTAGCTGCCATGTTGTTTACCTACGCCCTAACGGATAGCAATGTGACTACATTTCCGACCTAACATCTAACATTGGCCCTGGCCTGTTAGATTTAGCAATGTTAACTAGCCGATTCTTACAAGCCTACCTCATCATTTTTCTCGGTCTAACCTAAAACAGTTGACAGGGTAAACACAAAGATCGTGAATGCCCCTTATTAACAGGAAAGTCCGATGAGGTAGTAAAAGACAATAAAATTTTTAAATCAAATTAATCGGTGTACTCAAAGCATCAGGTTTACGGCGATTACTATGTTATATCTTAACAATAAATACCGTTGTGTAAAATTATGTGTAATTTTGTCTAATTCTCAACTTGCAAATAACTCAAACTTTGTAAGATTCTATGACCTTTGCGACATCAAGTGACAGTGATAACTGATAAGGGAAACTGAGAAATTCTTCCGTACATGACGTCTATTTCAACGAAAGGAATTGACTGAATCTCAAACTGCGAGTTCCTGCGACAAAGGTACATAAAATAAGATTCTGTTTCTCTCCAACTTAGATCAATGGGGGGTGTTGAGAAAGCACAATTAAAAAATAAATAAATCTTCGTTCAAACAGATTTAGAATAATAATAAATGATAAAATGGAAAATTACACAGTATTATTGTGTGAATGGGAAATCTCCGGATGAATACTGTTTAAACAGATTTAAAGGTGCGCGATAAATAGCGACACGATATTTTCCTATGCAAATTAGCTTCGATCCCAAGGATGTAGAGACATTATTTACATTTGCACACTGGCGACAACGCAAATCGCGAGATCCTTCTAAACAAAATTCGAATTACGATGGAAACATTACCATGCATTTTGTTTTCAAGAAAAAATCTGAAGCGTTTGCTAAGGTTTTGTTTATGTTTGGATTTTGCATATATAACACGAGAAAATCTGTAACCCTGATCAGTTTAAATTGCGCGACCGGTTAAGCCTGGAATAGGAATATTCTTCAAGATTTAAAATATGAGATAAGTCAATAGAATCAATTGACTGGAAAAACGTGTCGCTTGTACTGTTTGTAGCATAAAGCCGGAGGAGGGCCAGTAAAACGGCTAACGATTTAAGCCAGGGGCGGTTTGCAAATTCATTCCAATCATTAAAAACTTCCTCGCTTATTATTCGTAATTATCGAATTAATTAATTTTCCGCCAAAATGGCAGAGGGAGGACGATATACCCCGTCAATCGAGAACGTTTAATTAACCCCGGTGCAAACAAGCACAAGGATACATCCACTCCACACACATAGTACAGGGGTGAGTATTGTAAGGGAAAAGAAATCAATAAAAGGGTAAACAATGGATGTAGAGACAGCTGCCCGGGAAGGGAAAGCAGATGCTCGAACAATCGGGCACTCGACAATTTCCCGGTGTCACATAGTCGGCCGTACCATAATCCAGAAAGTCGATGTCTAACAAGTGGCTACAAGAGAACAGATTTAATTTTAATTCGGTCCCTACTGGGAAAAGCCAATCGGGGAATTAACTCGGCGCAGTATGTATGCTACCAAACCCACCATGGGATTTCGGCCGTGGTATTTACAAAATTGTGTCCTGCGGCAGGCGCAGGCTACTAATATTTAAGATATGACTTGTAAAAAGACATTCAAGTAAGCCGTTAATAAAATCACCAAGGCAACAACACATGGCGCCGATTATGGCTCGTGTTCTGGCCACCAACTCAATAGGCTATATCATCACCGAGGACAAAGCTAGGGTGTGGCGCGGCCCATGACCAGTAAAGCTCTGCTACAGTTGCTTACTCACATATTTGAAAATATCTTGTTTAGTGTTTTATTACTCATCCAAACCGTTAAACAAGCGTCATCCTCAAAAGGTCATACACGACCAACTACATGTAGCAATCATGAAGCAAAAACTATCTTTTATTATTCTCGGCTTAAAGATTTTAGCCGGGTTTAGAACCCAGAATCCCTAGCGTGAAAAAGCCGATTTACTTTTGGTACGTCGGACATCAGCTTTTCTCATGTTCAATGATTTTTAAACATTTGTGTTACAAACAGGACTTGTCAATAAATCGTCAAACCACCCAGATCGAAAAATCGAATCTTCCTTGATGTATGCGAAGGTGAAGACTAACTGACTTTTAAAAGGCCCGTGAATGAATCCTCAAAGCAACCACATATCAAAAAGTGGGATCTTTCTTGAATTCCACGACGATGATGAACTTTCATACGTTTTTCCATCTTCTGTGGACCTTTATGACGAGTCTTTTTTTGACAATTGTAGTACAAACTGACTCATCAGCAAACCCTCAAAGCAACAGATTTCGAAAAGTCAAATCCTTCTTGACGACTACGCAGGCGATAACCTGTTTTGCAATTCCAAGCGCTTTTAAGCGCTTCTGACCTTCAATGATTCTTTAAAACTGGTCTTTGATATTTGTGTTACGCACTTGTAAAATGGCACACCAATAAACTGTTCTACCTAGCAGAAAGCGAAAAATTGTATCTTTCTTGAAGTCTACAAAATTGATGACCTTTCGTTTGCCAGACGCTTTTGTGTTGTTCTCATCTACAGCGGTCGTCGAGGTGGGTCATTTTTTATGCGTTCGTGAGGGTTGAAGTTACTTGGATGAATTTAATATACGAAACAAACTGTATCTGCCACTGAACTGTAATGTGCTGTATACCCAGAGTATAGGTCGGGATCCTATGTTTATCTATACACTACCCATTCACTGACGATTATGCAAAACTGAAGAATAAACTAAGCTTGAGCTTTAAGTTAATGCAGGATGCAGGTAGAAAACTGTTATGGTTTCAATTCAAGACGACTTGACTGGACCGATCAAAAGTTTTCCTCCTGATAATTTTCCAAGCTGGCTGGAAAGTGATAGCCAAGTCGTGGCCACTTTTTAAATTGTTTGACTCACCTCCGGCCGGCGTTACACGGACGAAATCCGTAATGAACGTTGAGGGCGAGGGCACTGGCCGACGAACAAACGTTCTGTGTGCTGACGAATGTAGTGGGACGTGATCATTTGTAATTTTGACATAATGGCCCCTGTCTTTCGGACCCAGCTCATCGGGCAAGAGGAAAAGCCTCAAATAATTTATTATTTTATTATATATTTGGATTTGAAAAAAAGAGTTCTGGAGATGGGGCACTAGAGGTACGTTATAATGGTTAAAGTGGAACTGTTGCTGTTTCCCTTTCAGTGGAACTCTGTCCAAAAAAGTATCTTTTTTATCAATTGAACTTATAAGCACAATCTCACAGACTGGATGCATTTTGACATATTTCTGTCGGAAGATTGAACTCCACCACCCCTAAGTCAACAGTTTTCCATTACACCAATCAAAATATCGTTTTACGTTGGAATGTCCCTACATAAAACGCCGATTTACTGAGAATGACGTGGCGATTAAAGAGTTCTACGGGTAGTGAACGTTTTACAACGGTACGAGAGACAGGATCATTGGATTTAAGGGGTCTTATCGAACAGATTTCAAGATAGCGACATTCTCCGGGCTGATTAACCGTTCAACGGACGTCCTCTTCCAGCAGGAAACAGAATTTTTTATGGGATGATTCAAACCTTTCCCTATAATAAAGACCCGATCATTTTCCACCTTGAGCGCTTTTACAAGAAAAAATCGAAAGTCCTTGAAACCCCGCAGCCTGCAATCAGGTAAAGAGTAAGATTATATAATTAATTGCTTTGTCTTCATGCAAAACGTTTATTATTTTTTAAATGTACTAATTTGTACTATCTCGTACTACACAGTTACCTCACTGACCGATTCTTCCAAGTCATTGAAGGCCATTCCCTCTCTTCATATTTTCCTATCCATGCTGGTGTTCCTCAGGGTAGCGTTCTGGCCCCAACACTGTACCAGATTTTCACAGCTGACATGCCAACTCATCCCGAAACCACCACATTCACATTTGCAGACGATACGGCAATTCTCTCTAGCAACCCCGACCTTGTCATTTCCACTCGAAACCTCCAACAACACCTCATACTACTAGAGTCCTGGTGTAAAAAGAAAAGGATAAAATTTAACACGGAAAAATCCACCCACATTACCTTCACTCTTCGTAAAAAGATCTCTCCACCTGTTTTCTTAAACTACACTCCCCTCCCAATTGCGGACAAGGTGCGATACCTCGGATTGTACATCGACAAACGCCTGACGTGGAATCCTCACACAAGATTGAAACGTCAGGAGGTTATGACAAGATTTAGAATTCTTGCACGACTTCTTGACAAACGCTCGAATTTACCGCTAAAAAATAAAAGACTGCTTTACAACACCATAATTAAACCGATTTGGACTTACGGACTGGAAGTGTGTTCAGCCAGACATTCCAATATCCATCGCATTCAAACTGCCCAGGCTATAATACTACGAAAAATACTAGATGCTCCATTTTATGTATCGAACCAAACTACACATACAGATTTACATATTCCGTTCGTACAAGATGAAATACGTTTCCGTTACCGTAAATTTCATAAAAACCTCCCAACTAACGTAAATCAACACATCAGAAACCTCGCATCCCGACGAATCCCCTCTCAAACCCACCTCGCCGACTGAAGAGACAATGGCCGCGAGATCTTCTAGGAAGTGATGGTGATAACAGTGAAAGTGATAATGACGCACAAATCGATTGAACACACAATATTATTGTAACATTGGAGTAATACCAATGGGTGTTTTCTCCACTCTTGGTTTCAATTTTGTTTTGTTTTAATTACCGTTCTCACTGTTACTTATTACCTACTTTAAGGTAGTTGTAATGTACAATAAATTAAAAAAAAAAAAACTAATTGTCTTTATTTTAAATAAAGATTGGTTTGGCAAGTATTCATTTAAGAAAGTTTGCCATGTTTATGGTAGGCGTCAATGTTACACTATTTTACCTATTTAAATTACCCCGAAAATACCACCCCAAGCATTCGTCTGTCTTTTATGTAGAGTGAAAATAACAGTGGACTTAATAAACACCCTGTTTGACTTCATTTTTTTTAAATCTCAAATTCTTTAACCTCTTTACACCAGACAGACCCTACTGTTCCATCCATCAGACCTTTCATAGAGTCTATTAATTTTGTTGACCGCCCTATATTATATATTTTTGTATAGAAATGCATCTCAATCAAAGGCAGCTTGGAAGTCAACAAAAAAGGCATTCACCTTCTGTGACAAAGTGAAAATAACTACTGTGCTATAATTAAACCTAAACCCTGCCTGGAATTCTTTTTTTTTTCTTCTTCTTGACTTCGATTAATAGCTCTATAAATATTTGAGTAGTCTACATCTCCTTTTTTAAATAGTGTAAAATAGTTGTTTCTTTAAAACACATTAACACTTTTTGATCATCATGTACAGCAACGAAACATTCAAGTAGAAACGAAATTTTTTATAGCATAGCACGGAAGCAAAGCAAGCAACCGCTTGGGATATTTCTACGGTCAATCTGCTCGGAAGCACCCACGCGGTAGAACGAAATTTTTGAGTAATTTGAAGAAAGGTGATAGGAGGATGATTTACGGATTAATGTAACGGAAAATCTGTAAGGGAAGTGAGCCATGAGGTGCGGTATCGAGTGATCTGCGACGAACTTACTGAAATATCATCTATAATATATATAATAAAATTAGCCTTTAGTTTTTTAAGTGTTAAGACATGTCGCAAGCTTTTGACAAGGTATGGCACCCGGGCGTTCAAAATAAAGGTATTCCTTCCCACTCCTTATTGCCAAATCCTAAAAATCTTATGGACCGATCCTTCAGAGTGAGATGCAGCAACGAGTTCTAGGAAGTCAGGCCGATCCAGATCGGCTTCCCACAGGGGAGCATTCTAGGTCACCATCTTACGTACAATTTACACAGGTGGCCTTTCGATACATCCCAACAGGCTTTTTTTCATGCTACACGGATGATAATTTTAACACCTAACTCCAGTCCTACCGAAGCCACCTCCCATATCCAGGAGCCTCCTGAGCGCAAAATGTAGAAGAGAAAACTGAAGGAGGACAAATGTACCTCAATTATTTTTACGCTAAGCCAACAGCCTTGATCACATCTAACAGTAAACAACTACCGACATTTACACAAGTAAAGTACTTAGGGACGTAATTAGACGAAGTCTAATTAGGAATACTCCCACAAGAATCAGCCGACAAGAACTAAATAGATGATTTGGACAACTGGAAGACCTACAGGACCGAAATCAGAGAATAAAGAACAACCTAACTCTGTAATAAACATTACTTCGACCAATTTGGATGGAGTGGAACTGTGTTTATCAACAGCCAACGAATCGAAGGATTCCAATAAAAAGTCCTGAGCAGAATTCTCCAAGTTCCTCACTATCCACAATGACCTTCGACAAATAATTCATCGGTTCCCGCTTCCTGAAGTTTCCCTAAGTTCTTTTAAACATACCGTTCAAACCCTCTTCACTACTTCCCAGGAACTTTCGAAGTTATCTGAAACTACGATGGCCCCGAGACCTCCTCGCCTTAATCCCCATAACAAGCTAAGTGGGGCGTTGGTAGACGCGAGGTTTCGTCTTTGACACGGCGCTCATCATTGTAAGGTCAAGGTCCCTGGTTCGAATCCAGCGGCCCTGCATTCGAACCCGACATACCTACACGTGGGCTTTTTCAAAAACACCGGCACCCTGAGGGTTTATATGACCTCTGCTGTTGCGAACCCTCGTTAAAAAAAATAAATAAATAAAAATAATAAAATAAACAAGATAAGTGCAGTCATTGGCTTTTTAAAACACTTTATCCGGGTACTGTACTGGCCGTATGTTGGCGGTTTGTAACGGCCGGGATTTTACACCGTTAAGAACAATTTGTGATATGTATAAATCATGTACAGGTTAGAAATACATATTTTAGCAAAAAAATTTAAGTAGTTTTAAAAGACATCGGTACGAGTGGAATTGTGTTGTTTTGATACATAGACCCAGTTATTTATTCTGCAAATGTTACTGTGAAAAAGTATTTCGACGATGAATGTGATGAAGGATTGGTCGTTAGAATGAAACAACTGTACACACCATCTGCATGCCATGTGGTTAACAATTTGAAAAAGATACGATCTACCCTTTAGACTTCGATTCCTAGTTGTACCTCCCCTTCTCGAGTTCTTTCGGCCGATTAATTGTTCCAGTTTATCCTTACCGTCATGACGGAGGGATTTAATGAATCAATAAAAATGATGATTTGTAATTGTTTGATTGTTTCACTACGATTGAATGGCTGCGTTGTTCATTACCTGGTCGAATTTTCGAAATATTTCGCGATTTATCGGAATAAATTGTAAAAGAACTCCTATGTTTCAACCCATCTTACCTCATCTGCTCAAACCCTCTCACTATTGCTCATCCCAAGAACCCTCCGCCCCTCCTCAAGTAATTATGGTCCTAAGACTTCCTCGCCTTAACCCGATAACAAACAGTGCCACCATTCATCAGGAGTGGCGCTGGAACGACCGGTCACGTAAGAATAAGGATTACGTCGGCATTTTGTGAGATTGACCATAAAATTTCCTGTTCTTTATAATTTTTTTTCCTTGCAGGCACCTGTTTTTAAGAGCGGTTAAGCCTTCCCTTGAGTTCACGTTAACAGGTACCCGGCCGGCGACCCTACCGTCTAAACAGGTAGAGAAACAAGAATGGGAATGTCATCCATTTCCCCACAATATATTAGGGCTCGGTTGAGCGAAATCACGTTTCCTTGCCGACTTAGCATTTCTAAGAACTTGGTTTTTTTTTCTTCCCAGGGTTTTAGTGGGGCTTGATAAGAAATCATCTTTAGAAGTCCGCCTTGTAATTTAAAAGTCGAAGTCATTCTTCCTCGACAAGGTCAATGCCGTACGATAGCATTTTTATAATGTCAGCGGGTTGTATAAAAAAAATTTGTTAATACAAAACATCCAAATCTAATAGGAAATTAAGTAATTACAAATAACCGTTCATATAAAATGAGAAAATCTTTTTGTAATAAACCAAAATTAAAAGGATAACACTTATCTTTTTGGAATGTGTGGACACCGTCAGGTATGAAAAGCTGTAGTATGAATGTCATTACTTATCATTTTTTCACTTGTATTCTGAACCGCAGATACCCAAACTTCACCCTCTACAATCCTTGCATCTTTTACCGGCGACACAGCTGTACCCAATCCTTTCATCCCGATCCCACAATTGCTGCGGAGGGGCTACGGGCAAAGGTGTTGGAAATAGCCGAATAGAGCAAACACCTAGCAAATCAAGGCTTAACGAAAGCAAAAATACCCATGTTCGGAGCAAGAACCCTCAAAGAATATTCCGCAATAAATACTTCCATTTAAACTATCATTAACCAATAAAACTACCTGGAACCTATACGCACAACTATACCTACAAAAATTAACGTTTCGGATTACTCTACAGACTACTAGCACACAAATCATACATCCAAAATAACCTTTTACAATGATCTCAAACCACCTTGAAACTCCTTACCAAGGTCAAGTACTTGTTCAAAGTTGGGAGAAAAAAAAATACTATCCTGAGCATACACGACTGAAAAGACGACAAAAAAACAAAACAGAAAACCATCGAAACCATACTAAAATCAATTTGGACGTACGGACAGGAACTGTGGGCACTGCTTAACCTATCCAACATAAAAAAAACCAGTCCTTCCAATCCAAAGACCAATAATTAGTGCACCTTATTTCTCCGGCGTCACTCTTCATAATGATCTCAAATCCTTCTCGTGACAAAGAAATTATCAAAACATTTTCCACAATAAACACCCCTCCCACCACGATTAGTTACCCACTCCTTATCCAATATAAACCATCCTTACAATTACACAAGAAATAAGGCCTCGCGACCAACTAAACGACGGTTTGTCTTCGCGTATAGTTGGGAGAACAACAATGAGTTTCAACACCCCTCACTTCACACGAACTGTCATTCGTAAATCCAGCCCATTACGTAATTTAAATAAGGTAACTGATTGTAAGAGATATGTACATTTTCTGAACCTGCACAGATTTGTATTGCGAAAAGTAGGACAAGTTTTTAATCATTCTATGTTTAAGAAAGGTCCGTCGCGGACTCCGTCTAGTCTTTGCCCCCGGCCTTTCACATTTAATTGCCTGATAAGGGTTTGAGTTGGATATTTTCAGTCCGCTGTTAAAATTTATCGCACCCTCCGTGAAATATTCCGGAGAAGGGAAAAAAATAATTGGAACCCTAGAAGCTTAAAGCCCCGCTTAAATACAACCTAGCGGTTAAAAACTCGGAGAAAACTTCAGTAGAATAGAAATGAATGACGTCTTTTGAAATCACACGCATTCAACCGGCAGGCCAAACACACCAAAAATCGGAAAAAAACAAATATTATGAAATGTAATTTGAAAAAACGTACAAATATAGTTTTTCCCCGTGAAATTTGTGATGAGCTTGCTGAAATAGCTGAGGAGACTCGATTGGGTTTCCATGGATCGACTGCGATCTGTTTACACTGGAAGCGGAATCGAGCGATGCAATGCGATATCGAGGGCTACAAGCAGAAATCGGAAAGAAAATTACTGCCATTGACTTACCACTTGGGGAGGGCACACAAGCATTCTTGAATTTCTTTTATTCTAAATATAATGTTACACATATCAAAAAGAAAATCGGTTTCTTAAAAAGCGCTCTGTGCATATACAGACACGAATGTACAAGCGGCAGATTCACAAAGAGTTCAACAACGGAGATCTGGGTCGTAGGATTTGTCACCGTGATGTGTACATAATGGCACACTACGTAAAGATCTGGGGAAAGATTAGGTGATAGTCGAAGCAACCAATAAGACTGTGTCAATTATATAATTTGCCAACGTAGCCATCAAGTCCATACAAGAAATAACAGTGAGAAGACAGAAGACACTCAAAAATATTCTGGTTAGCTAAAAACAAGAAGAAGAAGACAGAAAATGAGTTGAATATACCTTTTGTCTTCTTGCACTATAAACAATGTACCAACCCTCCTATAAGACTTCATATTTAAGTAGACTTTCGAATTAACTTCGCACAACTTTCCAGTGAATGTGGAAATGAAAAATGGACCTTAGTGGACTTCCTCCTGTACGAAACACGATTGCAACAGGAAACTGATTTTAATCGGCCCAATTCGATCTATCAACGTCAATTTCCGTAACAGGGCCATGTAGAAGTAATGCAAGTATGACGTACAGCTCTTTTGTTTGCGGAACAGGAGAACAAAGCTCTGGAAAGTCGCTTTTCCTGTAATAAATCACAACTAAAATTAAAAGTCGTGCACGCGTGACACTTTTTTCCGATCTACTGCCTGAGAAACCGCCGTGTGTCTGTCGAAAAACGTAAGACCAGTTTCATTCTCTCTAACTTTTCTTCAAGGTAGAAGCTTAAACATAATCTGTGCAACGCAAATATATAGTTATACGTTAAATTAATTAATAAAAAATTCGCACTTTATGTCTCTGGGAAATAGTCGTCCAACGGACTCTTACTCCTGGGCTAAAGTCCCATCTCTACGCTCAATTATACAGTATGTGTAAAGGTTTGTTGTGTGTGGCATGTAGACAACGGTCGCTTGATGTATCCCACTTAATGAAAGTCAATCTTTGGCTTTATATAGAGAGCTTGTAGGAATGCCGCCGTTACGATTATTGCGTTAATCTTGAGCTAGGGTCCCTTCTTCCTACTTTTAGAGGAATCAGGATTGTTTTATTGTTTGTAGTACTTGTAATACTAAGTACTGACATTTCGATCTGGGTATAAGGAGAACAAATGTACTTATTAGCGTGAATGTGTAATGCGAGGGGTGGGGGGTCAATGGCGTAATATTGAGTACCCCTATCTCCGTTATGTTAGTTACAAAGTATGTGTAAATGTGTTGTTATATCCGGCACGTAGACATAGTTGCTGGATGTTTCTCACTTAATTGTCGTCATTCCCCCTGGCCCTATATAGAGAGCGTATAGTAATGCTAAATTTGAAAATTTTGCTTGAGCACGGCAGCGACTCCTTGGGTGGATATGTCGTTTGTGATTCCTTTTGTGTATATCTATATTAAATATATTTATTAACGACAAATCGAATATACGTACATATAATCATGCAGATCTGAGTTATATAAATCGGTTATCTGGTAAATATGCTCTACAAAATCACCAACATCTCCAAATGCAAAGTACTTCTTCTACACAGATGATTAATTTTTTCCAGGTTAGTCTTGGAAAGAACAAAATTAATATAATTTCGAAGAACAAGCAACAAGTATAACAAAATAATAATAGTTTTGAATGCCACAATATCCAGCCCGGAGGACCAATTTGCGTTGAATACAATTTCAAAAGATGATAAAAAGGGAAAATATGAAAAAAGAAATCTTAGAAAACAAAAGCATTTTACACTCTGAATATTGTCATCATTTGACATTACGTACATGTTTTCCATGATATTAAGTTTTTGGAGTAATTATTTATATCCAAGTTCAAGACTATATCAATTTTCATTTATGCTGAACAGTTTTAGCGAATAATGTGATCGTTTGAACATAGGAAGGGAAAAAAGGGGCCAAAATGGAAATCCCCTTCGTCCAAAAGCCGGGGTTCATGCAAATTTCATTCCGATTCACCAAAACTTCCCGGCCGTATTTAAGGACAGGTGTCACGCTACGATTTCACTTGTGTTTGTGTTGTTAAGGTCATGGGAAAACCTATGATAAAGCGAAGCCCCTTTCCAGGAAAGCATTCGCCCCGGATTAAAAATCATTTCCATCAATTGTTTTATAAATATTACCTGTGACAAAGTTTTAAAAGACCCGTCTGTTTATTTTTAGCCGTGTCTATTCTTAGGGACAATAAAAATGATTTTTTTTCCTAAAGAATTGCATATATCTCCCGATAAATATACACCACCGATCTGCTGAATTATTAGCTAAAATCTCGGCATTCACTTCTCGCAGTCCATCCGGAATTCCAGCTTGTGTGATTCACAATTAATTGCCGGCAGGTCACGAAAATCATCCGCCCTGAGTGCTGGCAGTGCAGGTAGGCATTGGTCTTATCCATCCATTACATTACATTGTGGGGTGGTGGAGTACTTGATATTACTCTATCATCTTTTACACCTATTATATGACTAACTTAATTGGGCCTCGATGGAGTACTCAATCGCCATTATTCCAATTATAAGAATTCTCCAACATCCAGGACCCTCCAATATTCTCACACTACACATTCACGCTAATAAATACATTCATACTAAGGATACAAAACCCTTATTTCATCCAAGAATTGGATATGGGATAGTCGCTGCAATTATGATTATTTGGAGGTCGTGAGATCTAGGCGTGACGTAGGTTTTAGAATAACAATTTTTTCGTGCTAATGTTTCAATCTTTATTGCGATCATCTTCAGGGCTCTTCAGGGCTACATGTATCCTTTTTTCATCCTTGAGGGTGCCTCTCTCAATTATATTTTTCCTATGAATTCACTTAAGTTGGGTGGTGGAGTACTTGATATACCATCACCATTTACACTATCTCTAAACAATCCTTATAAGGGTCTATGGGATGCTCAATAATCCGACAACGGCTTCTCACACTAATAAATACATTTCCTCTCAATATTCACACCAAAGACTAGGAATCACTAAAATGTATAACCCGTTTCATCCAAAATCGGAACATACACGCTCCCTATAAAGAACATTTCGATTAAATAGGACGCATCAAGCAAACAATGTCAATGCCGGACAAAACGAACCTTTATAAATACTGTATAACTAATTTAATCGAGGGTACTTCAACTTACACTATCGGCCGCCTTACACTACATATTCACTTTAATAAGTACATTCACTCTCGCATAACTCTCCTATCTAGTGGTATTCCTGCGCGCTCTCTACATGCAAGGAATTGCACCCTTCAATTAGGTGGAACACATCGAGCAACCTTTCAATGCATGACGTACGCGGGGGTTTGTCCCAGAAGTCAGTGCTGATGTGTCAACCTAGCATGGCCAAATATTGTAAGTTAGATGCTCCTAGAGCCACACATATCGACACCGTTTTTCTCTGTCGATCCGGCCCACCGACGACGCCACTTTCATTTTATCAAAATTAATTTAATGTTTTCTCAGATATACTAGCATGTAAATACTATGGTTAGTGATATGTATCTGTGAACTAGATATTCAGGAGGAAAGAACTCAATAGAAAGTAGTAACGGGGTCTGTAACGTTTATTATATTATCAATACACCTAAAAGGGTAAGTATCACAGCTAAAGATGCCCGGGCTGGGTTTATGATCGAAAGAGTAATTCCCGTTTTATTATAATAATTAACGAGGATGGTTTAATTACGTTAGGGTTCTGTTTATTGCATAATAGGTGGGGAATGGCTCGGTCAAGCGGTTATTGCTGCGGCACACCCGTAAACATCAATACCCCCCTCGCCCTAACAGCCCACCCCTGCTCAACAACCCCTACTTTTATTGCATTTCTACCCCCACCCTGGGTCGGCAGCGAGAAAGAGCGAGGGGGCCGAGAAATAATTAACTACACGCAAACGGATTGAATTATGCACAGATCTTCTCTAAACTCACGCTACACAAGAAAATGCATATTGAAATTCAAGGAATGGCTCGATATCCAACCCCCGTGATATTTACAGTGGCCTGGCATGCATAGTTCGACAATTGCGTGGTCGGTTGCGAATCCGTCGTCAACGTACGCAGCGTGCAATTCGCCCTTAGAACTGTTTGCACAAAGCAGGAATTAATTTAGACAAAGCACGAAACGAAAGAGGTTCCAACCGCCGGGATATCTGTAATTATCGAAGTCGTAAATTAAGCTTACAAGCAAGCAAGATTTCACCTTAGATTTAAATGTTTAAAAATTTATATGTACACTGGGATGGCCAAAAGTTCAAGGTACAGACCCGACGAGAGGACCTCGGCTGAAAAAATGTCGATCTTTTCCCCGGGAGTTGACAAAGCAAGGTAGAAGTTGGGCAAGTTCATTATTTTTTGGTGAGAGTAGATAGAAGGGCGAATATCTGGAATGCTTCCGGCAATCCGACGTATCTATTAACCCACGCATCGACCACGTAGCCCCTTCTCTTTCTACGGAAACTCCACTTAAAGAATGCGATATGATTTAAGGGACGCCGGGTCCGAAGGCATCGAGCTCTTCACCCACATTTTTCCCTATTAAAAGAATCAGATTAATTTATTGAATGATTGGAATCCTCAGAAAAAGACTTAAGAGACAACAATTTTACAGACGACTTAGATAACTACGAAGATTTCTAGGACCAACAGCACTAAATTAATCTTATAAAGACTTTACTGCGACCACTTTGGACACGGATTGGCACTGTTGGGTTCTGCCAAGTATCATCGAGCGCATAGTGTCTTCCAATCAAAAGTCTTCAGACAAAACATCAAAACATCTTACTGTATCACTATCCATAACCACGTCAACATTCCTATTTCTCGGCAGACAGGACGTTACAAGCCAGCGCCCCACAAGGTCCTTTCCATCACTTATACCGCTGACCTATCTAACCTAAAACTATCATCACCACCTACGCGGACGATACCGCAATGCTGTCCTCTAACTCGAATAACCTTATGCTTATGGAAGATTGGTGCCAGTATAAGACATGACTGAATGAATAAAAATGGAATCAGTGCACGTTCATGTTGAAAAAACTGTCTTAACCTTGCAATGTATATCAACCATAAAAGATACAGATTTCATTCAAGTCAAATGGAACTAGGAAGTGGGGGTTTATATTCTCCAAGCACTACACCCTTCTGCTCCTTGTACATTCCAACTTCCTCATTTTCCTCGTTGGTCGATTCGATCCTTCTTTCAAGGAGTATTAGGTACTTGCGACACTGACTGTCCTTCAATAATTCTTTTCCCTGCGTTTTCTTTGCATGTTTCTTGTTATGTCTCCAATGAGCGCTGTTGCTTCTCATTCCAAGATGATACGGTTTTCTCCGTTCTAGGTTATGGGTTTTTCCACCTCATTGGATAATTTACAAATGAGATTGTATTGGGAAGCTGTCGCCCTTGTACAGATACCAGTGAACGGTATATAGTCAGCCTGAATTTAGCCCTGTCTAACTGTAGGAGTGGGTTTGCCAGTGAGGGATGTTTTAATACACGTTTACTGTGTTTAGCTCTTCAAGAATTTATCCACTTCTCCTTTTTTTTTATTGTATGTGTGTGCCTGCCTATATATAGTCTTGCAGTACCTTTTCTGGCCAGTGTGTCTGCTTTTTCCTTACCCGAAATCCCCTTATTCTTGGTACCCAAAATAATATCAGGTTGTTAGGTTTGCACAGGCTTTGTTGATTTGAAAAGCATTCACTCATTTTGATTTTTTTACATGCCAATATTTTGATTGCACTTTTAAGATTTTCTAAGGCACAAGTGTTGATGGTACGTATTTCAACTTGAAAGAGCGAGAAGTTCTAATGAGTTTGAATGCCCATATTCACCTTCATCTGTATACCATACCATTGTATGTGATTTCCTCTCGAATTCGTCTTTTGTAGTCTGTTGAGACTTCGTAGGATGTCGTAAAGCGGTTTCTGGGATCATGAAGTCAGTCCCCATTTCAAAGAACGGGCCAGAAAGGGTTCAACTTTAATTAAATAAATATTTTCTTGGGAAAATGACTCGACTAAATCAAAATCGGTCCATTAGAGCCGGAGAAACGGTCCAGTCGGTGGACAAATGGGGCAATTTTTTTTTATTTTCTGTTTTAATTTCGATTGTACAGGTTTTACCTAACTGGAAAGAGAGAGTTAAACCCCCATTTCACGGCATCCGTTAATAAAATATAGCAAGGAAAGAAAATCTCCACCAAACGTCGATTCCCTTCATTTTTCCTTTCCGCTCTAATTGAAGACCAATTAAATCCATTATTTATTCAGGCCGATTCGCCCTTTGTGACGGTTTATTTGCATATGGTGCGGGGGGGGGCAGGAGTCATAAAGAATTAATTTGTGAATTCACAACCTCGAATCAATTTTGTCCCTTAACATAAATGCCGAGGGATATATCTACATGTAAACATGTTTTTCACGGTGAATCCTAACAAATGGGACCTACTTGGTTTTAATGTGCTGAATGGACCAGGTTACCTGCGCCAACCATTGAAGGCCCATGAGGTCAAAAATGAAAGGAGGCAGTTTCCCAGGCGTGGGCGGGCGCCCGTCAACGACCTGTCCATTGAAGAGCCAAAAGCATTTGCAATAAAAGAATTGTTGACTTTTGGCACGTCACTTAAACCAACAGTTATGACACACCGGTGTCCACGAATCAACTACACGAATGTCCTTTCTGGATTTGCATCTATCGAATTTGCTAGGAAAGTTTATTCATAGGTTTTCCTACATTTTATCCATATTAATTGATGTTTTTACTTAATGCCAAAGAAAATTAGAATGGGAGGGGGCGTCGGTGGCCGCAACGGTTTAGGCGTTGACACGGCGCCCATCACTGTACGATCCAGCGGCCCTGTATTGGAACCCGATGTACTTAAGAATGTTTTTTTTTTTTTTTTTTTTTTTTTTCAAAAACTCCGGCACTCTGAGGGTTTATGCGACCCCTCTTCTGTTGCAAACCCTCTACATAAAAAAATTGCCGATATGCAAATTTTTTAAATTGAATTTTAACCCTGGGATAATTTTTGGGTCTTTCTTCTGAATAGCTTTTCATAACTAATAGTTTTCGAAATAGCAAAATTGTACTCTGGCATCACAAAACATCTCGACTTAAAACGGGCAAAACCCAATTAGTATATTTTTCCTTCTGAATTCCCTTTTACGTAACCAAACGTTCTCATTCATCCCGTATCCCGTCTCTCAAATCCAAAATCCTGAGAAAAGATTCTTAACGGTCCCTTATACAACTCCAATAAAACCATTACCGCTGACCTTCATATTCCAATCGGTCCCGACCTTGTGAGAACAAGTTATAACAAATTCGACAAAACCTAAACCCCCTCGGTCCTATTTTCGACACTAACCATACCTGGAAGTCCTCTACGTCGGCTGAAGAAGCAATGGGCTAGGGATATTCTTCAGTGATGTGTGGGTGTGTGTGGCGCGCGCGCAGTGCGAGGTTGTGTCACCATGGGTAGCTTTTTCCATCGTGTTTACCTACCAAGACTATGAATTATCAATTTTACTTATCGTAAGGAAAGTTGTATGTGAAAATAACAATAAAAATTATAAAACTAATCTATAATTTCGATTAAACTGCAAAAGAACATTATCTACATTTGTTGTTATTTGATTGATTCTGATTTGAACCAAATCGGATATCTTGACGTTGGTTTTCCAAGGAAATATGAAATGAGCATTAATCAGATATGGTTGCGCAACCGTTTTTAATGGAAAATCCGAAATAGCGCGCCAAAATTCCAGGCTACGGCCCACTCGATACGATCAGTATGATTAGCATTCAAATAAAAGCAACAGTAGATTTGTTACGTTATCGTATGTAGATATTTATTAGGTATAATTGGCATAATACGAATAATATAATATTTATCCTTAAAATAAAACCACAAAAAATAAATTATATATCTTCGCTATCAGTAAAGTAAGCCTAAAAAATCTTTCGAAAAAAATTCTTTTTACAGACCTTTTCAAAACCTTTAAAGGTGAATTTTTATAGGAAACCTAATAATACATTCATTTCTAAACTGGAAACTGAGCGTGGAGCAATTTTTCTTCCGATGTCCTATTTTTCACATAAGAATTTAAATCCTCCACATTTTCTAGACATCAATGCTATTAGAACCAATGGAAATATGCATGTTGTTTTATTGACCCTCCAAATAGAAGAGGCAGTCGCAAAATGAAAAATTTCACAGCCCAAAATCTATGAAATATATTCATATTTTTGGGGGGATTTTCTCAAAAAAATTTATTCCGATTATTTTTTATTTTAACAAGGATTAGAAAATATATAAGGGATCTTATTAACAATAACATTATCTTTTTTTCTTCTAGTTTTGGTTTTAAAAATCTGTAAATCTTCTAGATTTTATCATAATTCAACTTTATGACAGAGGTTTGAAAGCTGGATTGTTCTACTTCCAGCTTATATAAACAACCTTTGGATTACATGTAATTACACAGGAGAAAAATGAGATTTAGAGTAAATATTTTTCCACACAAAATGTTTGTTTGAGTATATTTCAACTTTATTATATATCTTTTCTGACTAGCATTAGACAAAATCATTATACCTGTCATAAGGTCCTAAACTCCTTAAATATGAAGTTGTTGTTTTTTTTTTTCAAAAAAAAATTTGTACTCCCGGGAATCTTGGTTTAAAAAAATAATGGGTGTCAAGTTTATTAGTGATGTGTAGTAATTAGTTTAACCGATATTCATTTAGAAATCGCGAGATGCGGTCTGGTGTGATGTAGGTTTCAGAAAAAACATTTTCTTTTTCGTGCCAACGTTTCGATCTTTATTGAGATCATCTTCAGGCTCACGACACGACATGCAAGAATGGCACAATTACACAGAAGACAAACAGTTTGAGCCCTGAGGATGACCTCAATAAATATCGAAACGTTGGCACGATAAAGAAAATGTTTTTCTGAAACCTACATCATACCAGACCGCATCTCACGATTTCTAAATAAATATTTATTAGTTATATTAAGTCAAAAAATTGTTCGGATGAATTCGGATCCATTTTAAGCACCCTTTACAGCCTGTGTTGACGAATTTTTATAGGAAAAAATACATACTTTTGGGCAGGATTCTCCGGTGCAGTTTTTTCCTCTGATGTCAGTTTTTCTTTCGATTAAAAAATCATAACCCCTCTGCATTTAATCTATATACAACTTTAATCCATTTTCATTCACACAGAAGGAGGCATGTTTCTTATTTGAGCGTATATAAACAATTTTTGAGATTTGTGATTGTATGAAAGAAACCTAAGGATGAAATAGACGAAAACTCTTATTTCACATCATCTTTTTGGATTTGTAAAGAGACGAGATTAGTGGACTTCAGGTGTAGCATATCGCGTTCTAATTTCCTGTACCAGATTTTTTTAAATCTACAATTAAAAAATAATATAATGGATTTTATTAAGTGAAGTATAAATTGGCAAAAATAATAAAATTTTTTTAAAATTTATTAAAATTTATTTTAAAAAATTAAATACAAATTTATAAACAGAACACGTATATATAATAGATTAGCTAACACGCGGCAATTTTTTTTTTTATCCGGTGTTTATTCACTTAAAAAATCGTAACTCCTCCGGATCTAATCCAAATTGAACTTTCTCACAAATTATTTAGTGGTCAGATTGGCCAAATTATTTCTTTCAATTATTTTTCTGATGTAATGTCTCGATTGAAATGAAAATGTAAGTGTCACGACCGGGATTTGAACCCACGATCTTCGGCTAAATACGCCGCTGCTCTAGCCACTTGAGTATCGCGACTTCGATGGTCCACTCCCGGCGTATTTAGCCTCATCTCAACCAAGACCTTATATAAAAAGTATATCGTCAATTAAACTATGGAAAGCGGCATGTTCCTTCTATGGACCTATATAAACAACTTGTGGGTTTTGTGTCAATATGTATCTGAAAAATGAGGATGAAATCAACAAAAAATTTCCAAACGTTTCATTTCATATCTGCGTTTTTCAGTTGTTTAAAAAGACCAGGTTCGTGACATTAGGTGTAGGTTTACATTTTGTATAAGGTCTTGATGTAATCACTTCACTCGACGAATCTTGATTACACAACGTTTGAAAAATGGCAAAAAGGAGTAAAATGCGAAAGGTTAGGATGGAGAGTTGGTGTCCGAGTAGAACGAAGTCACGTTAGCTCAAGTGGCTAGAGCAGCCGCGTTTTGCTCTGGACCTAAGTGTTTTTGCATGCAATTTAATCCATTATATTTCGTGGTCCGATTGACCAAATAACACGACTGCTAACTAGCTAGATAGGTATGTCGTTAGAGCAGCGGTGTATTGAGCCGAAGGTCGTGGGTTCGAATCCCGGTCGTGACACTAGCTTTTTCATCAGAACCAAGACCTTATATAAAATGAATATGGTCAATCGATTGTTATAAACATTTTTGTAATTTTCGGACAAACATCGCAAGGCAAAAAGTTTGAAAATACAATATTTCTTTTCCTAAAACATTTCACTCGGGTTGTCTTTTTGCATAAATATCAACTTAATCTTAATATTATGTAAGATTATATAAACGCGAGTTATCCGGCGGTATATCAATTAGTGCTATGAAGTAATTAATCTATTTTAACGCATAAAAATTTATGTTTTAGTTTGGAAGAAGTTCACGCGAGAGTAGAAACGACGCTTCGTTTTATTTTTGCAGAGTGGACATGGGAACCGACAAAACGCGAAAGAAGGACAATCCGAAAGCGAAGGAAATTACCATAAAGGAGTGGAATTTAAACGATGGAGTTCGAGGGCTAAAACTAATAACGACCCTCCCCAGGGGATACGGCCGGGGGCCGGACACGGGGTGTCGGAGGAACGACGGAGGCGATCGGATCCGTCCGCTATCTTCCAGGTGAGCCATTGAAAATTGAATTACTGACGGCTTTCTTCTCTCCTCTTCCTGTTGTCTAGTCATCAGGTGAACTATGCTCTTCACGGTCGAGTTTACAGAAAAGTGCCCATCCTCCGACTAGGGAGACGTTTCAAGGGATGTTCTGTTTTACATTAATCATTCCCGCTACCCCTTCGACCCTTACTTTCCGCCTCTCTTGACGGACAATCCTATTTACAAGTTACCACCCGAGGAAAGATAAATGGTTTGAAAAGTACTACAGACCGGTCTTTCGGGATAAACCCCGTCCCGCTCCTTTTAATAGATTCCCTGTCAGGCCATTCATCTGAAGAAATTGGATTTTTTAATATTTAAAAGCCGAATCTTCTTTTGTTTACGCTCCGGCTGAGCGCTTTAACCCCTTTCCGATGGCAGAATCCCCTTCTTTTTGTAATTCTCCGCTTACATTTCAATAGACTTCATCAATTAGCGGAAGCTTCGAAAGCCGCAACCGGATCGATAACGCCGTTATATACAGGGTGGTCAGCTCGTCGTGTTAAAATCTTTTTTTTTTTTTTTTGACTAACAATACATCGAAAGAGTAGAATGCCGTAAACCTCACAGTTTTACCTCAATGTGTTCAAAAGTTACGATTTTTTAGTATTTCTTTAAGAAAAACATGTTGATTTTACATAAAACCTGAAGTTTCTCCGATCTTACGTAACTTTTCTTAAGTTTTGACAACATTTTTAGATTTCTCACCCTGTTTCCTTTTAGATAAATCCAATTTCGTTCTAAAAATTGCCGGCCTACGTACGAAATAACTGCACAAAAATCATGAAATTTTCCAAACGGTAATTCTGGATCAACTCCGTTAAACCGTAGATCCATTACATATTAAATTTTAAAAACGTCAAAACCAGTAGAAAACTTCGAAAAGTTTATGAGCTTTACAACTATCTCTATCATTCCACACCTTTGATTATTTTGATTTTTTGGTGGGCAATTTTAATTGGAATTTGGGAAAACGTGGTCCGGGAGAATACTGCAGATTAAATGCATGGCGCAAGATTTGATCGGGCATGTAATAATATAATCAAATACATTCTGAAATAATTTATTAATAAAAAATAAACTGTTCTCTAAAATAAAAATCCGATAAACTCTTGGGCCATGCGTTTAATTCCCAGGATGCGTCCTGGACCTCGTTTTCCCAACTTCCAACAGAAATTGTCCTTAAAAAAAAAATCAAAATAACGAATAGACCGTTGTAAAGCTCGTAAAATGATGAAATATTTAGCTGGTTTGACATTTTTGAAAATGAAATTTAAGGTAGCTAAGTTTTAAAGTTGACCCGAAATTAAAATTTCGCAAATTTCACATGTTGCGCAGTTATTTTGTAAGTAGACGAAATTTTTAGTACAAAAGTAGACTAATTTAAAAAGATATTTGCTGATAAATCTAAAAATAGAGTCAAAAGTTGCGAAAAGTTACGTTAGATTGGAGAAAATGTAGATTTTCTCTTTAAACAAACGAATTTTTCTTAAACGAACAGCTTGGAAAAATTGTAACTGTTCAACGGATTGAGATAAAAGCATGAGGTTTACGGCATTCTGCTTCGCTATAGATGATTTTTTTAAACTCTACGAGTTGACCACCCCGTAGTAACATTATTGTAAATAAGTTCAGTCTTAGTCATGGTACATAGGCTCGGGGAGAGGCGTCGTGGCCGCAACGGTTTAGGCGTTGACACGGCTCTTATCACTGTAAGGTAAAGGTCCCGGGTTCGAATCCAGCGACCGCGCATTCGAAGCCGAAATACTTAAAAAGCAAAAATAAAAATTGCCTCGAAACTCCTCCCGATGGTAGAAAAATTGAAATTTTACGACAAAACTATCCATACATTCCCTTTGCGATGCTGACCGTCGGGATTCTCCCGCTAAACAGGCATGTGAAAATAAACAGTTGTCAATTTTCAGTACCCCCTCGTCCAACAATTAAACAGAAGCCTATAAAGGTAGAATACAATATCGAGACACAACAAATTGCGCTTTTAATTAAACCCCTCGTACAACCGCACTCTCGAAAAGTTAAACGGTCTTTTATCCGGGCAGTTATTCGATTTCGGAATTTTCATCACCGGAGAACGCATTCAAATGACTTACGGCCCACAGAGAGACATCAAACGTAAAATTATGGTGTTTCTGAGACATAAAAAAAAGGACAACAAGAAACAAATACCGAAAAACAAACTGAATAATTAATTTTCACTGAATTATAAACTAAACGGTCAGAATCTCATTTTTTTGCCAAATTTTAAATGATTTACTTTAAGGTAAGATAGTTGCAAAGGAGTAGAGATCGTTTTACAGACTAACATCTCTTTTTCATATTTTTAATGTTGTTCAATTGTACCTCTACTACTTGAATTTTAACTTTTATACAATTTTTTTTTATAAGTCTATGCTGTATATTATCATTACAAATTTTTACCGTATTTAAGTCATTTTTCAATGTCATTTATTTGTACAAAAGGGGGTTAAAAATTTTCCCTTTTTTCGGTACTTAAAATAGTACAAATTTGCAGCTAGATAGATAACATTTTAACTGATTTTACTTCGTATTAATTTCTTCATAAAGGAATGTTAAAATAATTTACGATTTCATCTTCCATTCGCGCGCTATCGCTTGCAGTGTAAACAAGCCGTATGCTGATCCACTCAAAATCAATAGCAGCACATTTCTTTGTGATATCACCTTCAACTCGCGCGATATCTCATCGCATCACAGGCAGTGTAAATGGACTCTTAAGGCGAAAAACACGAGTACGTTGTACGTGATCTTGCCAATTCAATTAAAACGTTTATTATCTAGGAACTTTATTATCAGCAAGGCTGAAAGACGTCTGGCGGTCTTTAATGAGAAAAGCGCAAATATTTATTATTAAATTTTGTCGTAATCATTGGTATTCACGTGTGCATCCGCATCGACTATAAACGCCTAGAAGGCCTTTTGGCATGTATTTATAACACCATTTAATCAAAACTTTTTTTTTTTTTTTGTCTTTAATATTTACAAGTTTTTAATTGTACTTATTAACAGTTACTTTTCAGTCTGTAACTGTTTAACACAACCATTTTTCATTTATCAACAATGTCAGAACGTTTCCGGGAGCCGAGAATTAAAATGAACAATTTTATGTAATACGCAATGAGGAAAAATTATATTTACACCCGCTTCTCCCGCATGCCGGGATATTTGTAGAGCTCTAATAATAAAAAAATCCCTGGTTGTAGAACCTAATTAACAAGGTAAATATTAGATCAACGGTGAATTGAAATTATTGTCAGTCCATAGGGTGAAGGCGTTGAAAATTCGTTTTGGTTTTTTCTGTCTCATATTCTAAGTCACGGGTGTTGATTGGTTTCCTCAGGAGGTAATAAATTTCCAAACGCAAATCAAGTACAGCTTGTTTACGATGAAGGCGAAAATCGCGCAAGAATGTTAATTACCCGAGTCGAATTTCGAAGATTTTTTTTTTAATCGTCCACGAAAGAAATGTCGGCGACAATAAAAATTCTAAAATAAATCGTTTTAATCGTACCGTTTGCTAGCTGAAGGTAGAAAAACGACTCTCTTGACCAAAAAAAATCAGGCCATGGGATGTGACGGAATTGAGCGGACTGCGCTGGGAAAATTTGTGAGTAGTCAACAACACCCAGGAACAATTCTGTACAATTTCAAACCATATAAAGGAACCAAATGATGGATTGAATTGATTAAACATTCGTACCAGGTTGAACCACACTCTAGGGAAGCCAGAATTAGGCTTAGCCAAGAATCACGACCAAACTTAATATAGATCTGATGTTGGGATCCCGGTTAAACATTGACAATTAATTAATTCTTAACGGCAATTTTATAGAGAAACGATGAAAAAGCTCGTTCAGGTCGCATGAAACACTAAACGCTTTGAGACCATAGCGCGCGGCATCGCATAGCATAAGAAGATCCATGTGAAGTCAATGGCAGCAACTTCGCGATTTCGGCTTTTACTCGTGTGGCATTGTATCGCATCGCTGGCATTGTAAAGTTTTCGGCTGTGTTTGTTTGTCAGAAATACAGTTTGAAACATATTTAATCTTTAGTGGTGAGGAATAAATCGTCTTTTCTTTCGGCCATTTATCAATCACAGTCGAATCCGTTAAGGGATGGATCGGGTTCCTAGGAAGCGATCCCTTGTTATTTCCCATTTGAGGATAACATTTTAATTCTTTAATGGAAGCAAATATAGAAATGTTTAAAATGATAGCGTTTTTCGGACGGACGAATGGTTTGTTCCTATTTACTATTTACTTTATTCACTTCTATTCCAAGAATTTTAATTTTGATAAGCATTCCTTATTTTAAAAGAGTTTGTACTTTCTGTTTGAAGCGCCGGAGTTAAAAGTTTTACCATATTTCAGCAAATGTTTGAAGGACATTTAGTTGTTTAAATGCAGGCGGAAAAATTTCCATTTAAAGTATCATTTTCTTAGGAAAACAAAATAATAAAACAATCTATTCTGTCTATTAGATTATTATATAAATTAAATTTATATTTTATGTTTTGTAATATAACACGAATTCATAGCTAGGCTTAAAAAAAGAGATAATTCTTAATGTTCTGTAACTTGAAGTTGTAAGAAAATTTTACCCCTTTTTTATTTAAAAAAAATATTTATGTTCAACCGCTGCAGGGTGTTTATTTAAAAAGATGATTATTTGGATGAGATGCGATCTGGTGTGACGTAGATTTTAGAAAACATTTGCTTCGTGTGCCAACGTTTCTATCTTTATTGAGATCATCTTCGGGGCATGGAATTTATTGTTTAAATTTTACAAATACATGTGTGATGTGAAAAAGAAAAAAAGGGAAAAAATGAATTTATACGATGCCAATTTAAACTGTTTATAAATCCAGGGCTCTGAAGATGATCTCAAAAAACATCGAAACGTGGACACGATTAAAAAAAAAAAAAATGTTTTTCTAAAACCACACCGCATCTTACGACCGCCAAATAATCATCAACTAACGGTCACAGAACACCACAGATTCAAAAAATGTCGCTCAATACAATTTTCTGTCTACTCATTTTCTACAAAATTAAAAAAAAAATAAATCGTTTCAATATGAAGAAGGGTTTTGGGGGAAAGTGTACCCGAAATGTGAAAAAACAATTTTTAGGAAAGCGATTTTCCGTTCGCGCTCGAATTTTTCCCGCTTCCGGCTCAAAAGTTTAAACACAGATTACTTTTTTTTAACAGAGAGAAAGGGGTTGTGACACAGATAAAAGAAGTCTTAAACTATCGTGAGAGGTGCCAAGTTTCAAGTTCAACGAGGCAAGATACTCCAGAAAGCACTTAATTTGCAATTTCAAAAAAAAAAAAAATGTTTGGCGCACATCTAAAGCTTGTTACATTCCGCGAATAAAAGATTGTAGTTTAATGTGGAAAAATAAAATAAATTTTATAAAAAATTTTGTTCGAGAAACGATTTCCTTAAATGAAACGGGTCCATTCTCGACCGTTGTAAAATAATAAATAATCAAAAATTTTATCTAAAAAACTGGTCCGATTAGTTTTTAATTCGTCCGAAATGAAAATACTGCAGTTAGAATTTATTTTTATACAAAACTTGGACAATTAATATATCCGGTGGCCGCAAAGAATAAGAGTAATACGCCACAGAGCATACTATTGCGCCTCGGGTTCAAATCTCACCGGCCCTGGATTTGATTTTCAAAAACGCCGGCACACTTTCGATTTATAAGCGTGACACTTGATCGTCCCCTCCAATACCTATTTATTCCAAGTTCTATGTAACCCAAAATCCGACTGACTTAAATATCGTTCGAATACACTGTCAGGTGAGTTGGAGCTGATTTTGTTATTTGGTGATTTCGCTATCTTCAGTGTTGGGCCTGTCAGGAGCGTGTTGTATTGGAAGGTACAAGACGAGGTCCATACATGAAAGAGGTAACTAATATTTTGGTCGTTTCCTGTCTTTACTCGCTCTTTGGGTCTCTCAGACAATCTTCGTCTCTATCAGTCATCACCACCTCTTAGTCAGTAGTGGGTTTGTCAGGAGCGTGTTGCATTGGAAGGTTCAAGACGAGGTCCATATATGAAAGAGGTAACTAATATTTTGGTCGTTTCCTGTCTTTACTCGCTCTTTGGGTCTCTCAGACAATCTTCGTCTCTATTAGTCATCACCACATCTTAGTCAGTAGTGGGTTTGTCAGGAGCGTGTTGCATTGGAAGGTTCAAGACGAGGTCCATACATGAAAGAGGTAACTAATATTTTGGTCGTTTCCTGTCTGTACTCGCTCTTTGGGTCTCTCAGACAATCTTCGTCTCTATTAGACATCACCTTCCTTTAGTCTGTCAGTGCTGGGTCTGTCAAAACTATTCAGATCATCTGGTGAATTGCAACTATTGTAAGTTTAAAGCGTTAGATGTATCGACCACTTTTTTTTATCATGAATAATGATGTCGGTATGGTCTGGGTGTAAAAACATATTCAGTCCTTAACTGCCAAGCGTTCCGCCAATTTAAACGTCATCATCAGGGCAAAATATTCTTACAAATATGATTACGTTTTTAATATAAGGTTTTAAATTTTTTTGAAGACTCAGTCCTAACATTGCCAATGACTCAAACACCATTGCCTATTGTCTATTTTTACGTGTTTTTTTTTAAAGTAGAAATGCGAGGTTATATGTGCCTTGGGGTGCGGGTGTTACATAAGACTTGTACGTCGCGTATGAATGATGGACCGCCGGAATCGAACGCCTACAGTCTATGTTTCATCGTTTCGCCATCTTCGGTGGTCTGTGGTGAAATGTTCAGACTGAATAAGCTTCAATAAAGGTTTTCACCCGGGTTGCCATTTTACAACCCAACTGTCGTAGGACGGCCGTTCGCTGTCAATAATTCAAAGATGGAAAAAGCAGGGTAAATAATCGGCTTATAGTTTTACGAGAACTTTCACAAAGGTAAGACAAAGACCGGAATCTGTTATTTATTTAACGTTTTACCTATTTTTCCAATAGAAAGCTTTTATCGGGAAATGTCACAGCGTTAGATTTTAATTAAATATTTAGATTTTATATATTTGTAATAAATTTACATAGAACAAATTATTTTAAGTTTCAGGGGAAGTGGCGGGGTACTATTATCTATTAACTATCCCGTTACAATAATTGATCTCTAGTGTAAATATAGAGGGTAAATATTGTGTTGGTGGAAAATTTAAAAAAAAAACAGGCGATTTTCTTTTTTTAATGTAGAGTTTTTATGAAAAAGGTCTCCCTGCCCAACAACTCTTAACTGAATAAGCACCCGCCATTTTACTAAATGAAGCCTCGTTTTAAAAGTAGTTCCTGTCAATTAGTGGATACTTAAAATTGTCCTTATTGAATTCCCCGGCGACGTTCACCTTCCAAAATGGAAAGGCTCCACACCGGTGGGAAGCCCCTCCCGAGTCACCCAGGTAAAATTGGATCGCCGCCCTGGTGCAATTATCAACCGTGTAATTTATCGGCAACCGCAAATTTTCCACTGGTTCGTCGAATCCGACGTTTCCGTTTTATTTCACGAAGGCAGGTGGACTCGGCGACTGTTACCTACGGCCAAGCCAAAGGTACACAATTATTATTGGCCTTAGAACTATATATAATCTTAAAACTATTTGAATTCAAAAACAGATCATTTAACAGACTTTTCTTCTTCCGACATTCTACGGGTCAATGTCTCGTTGCGATAAACAAAACCGAACAATACCAACACACGATAACAAACAAATAAATGGCAAAGGTGAAAAGATATACAGGATTTTATTTTTTATTTTATTTTATTATTTTTTTTTAAACCGGAACCGTCTTAGGCCCTTTCAATCCAAAACACGACCTAAGGGGAAGAAGAGTAAAAACAAATCGTGCTCCTCTCTTTATCTTATTGAACTGAATCGAAATAGAGTACGATTGCGTCATTGCCGTTCATAGCTGTCTTTAACAGACAAAAAATCCTTGGAGGGAAAACAATGCCACTGTCTTCGGTTATAATTGGAATAACAAACTTAAAGAGTCTCCAAATATTTTCTTTACTTTCCGGCTTAAAAAGAATTTGTAGTTGGGCCGTTTCCGACCGTACCGGTCCGCCATAATAGCTTCAAACCCGACTCTCTACTTGGCATAAACCCAGTACGGCTCAAAAAGTACAACGGACCAAAATAACGAAGATAGAGACCAAAAATGATCAGTAACGACCGAACTAGAATTATTTTAAAACACAGTTGACTTTAGTCTTTCGCCGAAAAACGTCTGGCAGACAAAATAACGAAGATAAGCGAACAAAAATGACCAGAACTACGATTATTTAATTAAGTAGAATTTGTTCTTTGGCAAAAAGCAAACACATTTAAAAAAAATCGTGCAGACCAAAATAAAGACATAAGCAACGAATGATGAGAACTACGATTTTTTTTATTCAAGTAGAATTTATTCTTTGGCAAAAACGCTAATCACAGCTTAAAAAGTCTAGTGAAAAATGATCAGAGCCCCAGAACTACAATTATTTTTATAAAGGTCAATTTATTCTTTCGCACAACCGCCACCACATAAGCTCAAAAAACCCATACAGACCGAAACAACGGAGATAGGGAGACAAAAAATGGTCTGAAACAACCGAACTGCGATAATTTTTTATAAAGTCGAATTTATTATTCGCTATAAATGACATATCCAAACGACGAAGATAATCAGACCAAAAATGGATCATAAACTACGTAACAATAATTATTTTAATGAAGTTGTATTAATTCTTTGGCAAAAAAAAACCGTAACAGCTTAAAATATGTGGCAGATGAAAATGCCTATGTTTACATCAAAAATGACAGGACACGACTGAACTGAAATTATTTTAACACAGTGAAGTTCAACCTTTTTTAAAATCCACCCCAGTTCACAAACTCCAACAGGCCAATATAACGAAGTTAGGGAGACCAAAAATTATCTGAAACAACCGAACTGCGATATGTCCTATAAAGCTGAATTCATTATTTCACTTATGTCCTTCTTCCTGATTTTGATACGATTCCGGATTTTATTTGTCCCTTCATCAAATTTCGTCCAATGAATATATTTATTTTACTAGTCTATCAAGGGCTTATTTGTCCTAACAATAAAATCGTCTTACTTGGACTCTACCCCACCTAAGCAGTCTGAATTCCACAAAAATCAGCTTCGACATACGTTTTTTCCTGGAAGAAATTTACTTTTAATTTGGCCCGATGTGCATTTAACAAAACAACGGTGAAGGTTTTTGTCTGCCAGGGACACGGCACAATGTGACAGAGGATCGGCAGTTTCTGCAGGTTTGCCGGTCAGTTTACGTAAGACCCCCGTCTTTATCCTCTGGCAAATTATAAATAATGGTCTCATAAATGACGCGAACAATTTAGTAAAACACGCAAATAAATCATAATCAAATTGAATGATGTTTAAAGTCGAAACTGTCCCTCGTGTTGTTTCCAGTTTCTTCAGTGGATCCTTTCAGAAAGAGTGGACCAAATGGGATTTTTTCGATATATCAAAATCAGATGAGAGCCACACATCAATGGTAGCCCAAAATGTCAAAAATACGACAAATTTTAAGGTTCGACATACCCGAAACTAAAAGACGTGACAAATCGTTTGATTCCTAACAAAATAATCAATATTTTACGATAAGAAACTTCCGCAGAACCAAAAAAAAAGATTTATTTACAAAGCTGTTTTAACGTATTTTCTATCAATCTCTGGTAACAATTTGTATATATAAGGTGGCATAAGTAATAAACATCTCAATATCACAATAATTGTCAGGATTTTTGTTAGCAGCTCATTTATCGTGGGAGTAAGTAATAAACAGCTGAATATCACAATAATAAATCAGGTTTAGTTTAGCATCTATAAAAAAAAATCCAACTGAAATAATTTGGCCTTATAATCAAAATGCACGTACATATTTTAATTAGCTCGTTAGTCCGAGTGTTTTGGTTTATCCACTATTGGCTGCTACTGCCGTACAGCCTACACTCGCGGCCAGAACTACAGCATCAAAATTAAAACCATCACGTGTTTCTCAATAGTTTTTTTCTCATCAAGGCCAATTTATTTAGTATTATTGACCAAAATATTTAATTGCACATTTATCCAACTACAAATCAGTCTTAAGGATCCCACAGTGTTTTGGTTTATCCACCATTGGTTACTAATAATTATTGCACTTACGAATTATGGACTTCCGTACAACCCACACTCGCGACCAGAAATACACCATAACTATAACATCAAAACCAGCCATTAAGTTTTTATTGCTTTCTTTATATCTTGCAGGGGCTGACTTTTTTTTTAATTTACGCTGAAGGGATCAAGATTTTTACATAACCAATATTAACTGAATTAATTTGACAATATAAACCAAAATATTTATTTTAAATGTATTCAACTTTAAATAAAACTTCGTAAAGATCCCCTAGAATATTGTACTTTATCCACTATCGCTTGCTAATAATTAATTATTAATAAAAAGGACCGCCACAGAAACCAGACCTGCGGTCAAAACCAACCGTCAAGTGTTTATTGGGTTTTTTTCCGTTGCTGGGATGGTTTTTGTTCTAATTTAGGCAAAAAAAAAACCTCTAGATTATTAGCTAACCAATACCAACTGCATTTATTAAGCATTACAGACCAAAATATTTCATTTTATATGCATTCTATTCCAAATAAACCTCGTAAAGATCCCCAGAGTGTTGTACTTTATCCACAATTGGTCGCTAATAATTATTAATATAAGAACCTCCACAGAACCCACACTCGCGACCAGAACTACAGCATGAAAACCAACCGCTACTAGAACTACAAAATCAAAACAAACCAAGTGTTTATGGCTGTTTTTTAGGTTGCTGGGATTGTTTTTTTTTCTAATTTTCTAAAACTAAACCAACAAGTGTTAATTGTTTTTTTTAGGTTGCTGGGATTGTTTTTTTTATTTTCTAAAACTAACCAACAAGTGTTTATTGTTTGTTTTTTAGGTTGCTGGGATTGTTTTTTTTTTCTAATTTTCTAAAACCAACCAACAAGTGTTAATTTTTTTTTTTTTAGGTTGCTGGGATTGTTTTTTTTATTTTCTAAAACTAACCAACAAGTGTTTATTGTTTGTTTTTTAGGTTGCTGGGATTGTTTTTTTTCTAATTTTCTAAAACCAACCAACAAGTGTTTATTGTTTTTTTTTTTTTTAGGTTGCTGGGATTGTTTTTTTTATTTTCTAAAACTAACCAACAAGTGTTTTTTGCTTTTTTTGGTTGATGGGATTGTTGTTTTTTTGCTAATTCTGGCCAAAGACCTCAGCATTATTAGATAACCAATACCAAACGAATTCATTTGGCATTATAGCCAAAATATCTCATTTTATACGTATTCTACTTCAAATAAACCTCCTAAAAGTCTCCAAAGTCCTGTGGTTTATCCATATTGGTCGCCAACAATTCATAATGTTAGGAGCATCCACAGAAACAAACCACACAGTGTTTGATGTTGTTCTTTTTTTCCTTGCAGAGGTAGTTTTTGAAAAATGAGCGTAAGTTCAACTTACAGACTAAAATATTTAATTGTAATTTATTCTACTATAAATAAGACCTCACGATTCCCAGAGTGTTTTGGTTTATCCATTATTGGTCACTAACGATTATTAATATCACTATTAATAATTAATAGATGTTAATATTAATTATTAAGATTCCGTAGAACCCACACTAACGGCCAGACCTATAACATCAAAACCAACCGCTGCTAGAACTATAGCGTCAAAACCAACCATCAAGTGTTAGTTGTTTTTTTTAGCTTCCACGGTATTTTCTTTTTTTTTAATTTATGCTGAAGAACTGAGGATTATTAGATAATCAACTGAATTTATTTGCCACTATAGACCAAAATGTTTAATTATACATTTACTCTGCTTTAAATAAAACTTGTGAAAATCCCGAGAGTGTTGAGGTTTATCCACTTTTGGTCAATAATAATAATTAAGATTAGGATCGTTCGTAAAAGCCAACCATCCAATGTTTCTTGTTGTTGTTGTTTTTTTAAGTTTGGGGAGGAAGTTTTTTGAAAAATGACTGGTAACTTGAAACGAAAATGTACACTGTGACAAGTGAACCTCTGTCACAACATCCAACTGTCAACACGGGAGGAGGTGCAACACGAGACCCTTCCGAGAGGACGGTCCCACTGACTTCCTCAGCGGCGAAAATCGTCCGGGAAAGCGGAAAACCATTGGGAAAGACCGGGAAAACACGTGGCCGAGTTCGGTTTGTACCTGCGTCGCTAAGATACAGAAGAAAGAGCGGCAAAATTAACAAACAAACCGGCCCTTTCACGGCGTTCTATTTTTCGAAAGCAGAGATTTTTTAACATGGATACCAAGACAGACTCGTCAAAAAGAATAACGAACGTGAAATTATTAAAATCGTTATTCATTTTCAGCCTGTGAATACTGAAAACACAGGGATTATTTTCAAGTGCCATAAACAGTCATACTGAAAATAAGACGGTGTTTCCAGAGAGGGGCGTCCGGTCAAGGGGGAGTTAAAAAAAGAATAAGCGTCTTAAAAAAAAAATCTGTCTAAAGATTCTCCAGTGTGTTTGATGTGGTGGGACAAGTTAGATGAGAGATATTAATCAAAATGGTACTTACCGATAGAAAACGATTCCCTTCAATCTGGACGATGAACAGTTCCGGGTAGTCAAAAATAAATCAAAAAGTGACCAGTGAAAAAGCACAATATACACCAATAAAAAAGAAAAATATCTGTATTTTTCTCTATATTATAAACAGCACAGCACAGTAAAAACCTTGTCTCACATTCCACAGGGAAGAAGGTGAAATAAAAAAAAGCAAAAATAATAGACGGCGTTTTGGGAAATGGTATCCGTGGTATTCCGTTGGTCCGGTCGGTGGATCCGGCGATCTTCGAACGGTTCGAGCGCCGGGTAAAGAACTGAGAGGGAGGCAGCCGTTTGTAGACTCTCGCCGAGAGAATGAGAGAGAGAGGGGGCTGAGAGGGAGCGTGTGAGGCAGCGGCGTGGTAGGGGCGAGGAGTTGCGCGCCCGATCGAGGTTACCGCTTGACTGGGTCATCGGACGCCGTTCGGCCAGGTAGACGAGACCGACAGTCCTAGGCCAGGAAGAGGAGAGAGTACAAGCAGGACGTCGCTCAATTTCAATTATTAAAAATTAACCATATGAAAACATTAACTGATGCAATACGCCCAATATACTTAGGAACAGTCGGTTCATACGTGCAACTTACTAAGCTATACAATTTACATTTTGACACGAAATTCGACATGTGGTGTTTTCAATGTTACAAGTATCGACCACTTTTGGAGTAACACTGTATGGTCTTGAAAAAAATAAGTTTTTACTGCCAAGCTTTCCTGTCCTTGTTTTTCCAGTCTTTAGCAATGTTAGACTCCTTTAAGTAAATTTGAGATCTCTTGTAAACAAAAACGTTTTGCCTTGTTGATGTCCTTAAATTCGATCGAAAGCTTGGAAGTGTCAACTGAATTTGCTTTTTATTCAAGATCATACCTTGATCCAGTGTGTTTCTGATGTGGTGTTTTGCCAATTACAAATACCATTATCTGGCTTCAAACAGCCTGGCATTAATCTTCGTGAAATTAATATTGTTACGTGACTTATTAAAAAAAATATTAAAAAAACATGATGATTCCCAACGCAACTGGTTCGTAAATGTGGGGAGGGGGCATCATCGCCCCTGAAATCTCGCGACCTTGGACGGAGATTGACAGTTTACCAGCCGAATGTGATCTTTATGACACGTCTGTGACCCACATATAAGGTTGAAGCGGACTGTGTTCACTTTCGACTCTTAACAGATACACCGCTCTGACCTCGACGCAATGCCTCCTCGGTTTCTTAAGAACAAATTCTTCCATAGACTTTTAACAGGTTGAATAGGCCCAAATGGATACAAATGAGTCCAAAACATGCCGATAACCTCATCTGACACCGACTGGAGTGTCCAGATTCGCCCAGTCCGAGCAGGATGACCGACTTAAACGTGAAACGCAAACACTTTTAAACAGCAGAGGTAAGGCGTCGGTGGAACTGAATAAATAGCTTGAGAAAGAAAAACAAAAAACCTGGGCAAAAGTACCACCTGGGAAACCAGAGGCATTGACGCATATCCTTTGTGAATTTGAAACACCAACCCGGATATTATATAAGCACTTCGGAAACGCAAATTTCATGCCAAGAGAAGTGCACGCAGTGGTATCAAGGAAAGTGTTTAGTTTTGTAGGAAAAAACATTTTCCAAAGTATGGTTGTAATTTACTCATCTATTCTTCAGATATCCCAGATATCAACCTTCTTTCCCTTTGGCTCCACACACACACACACACACACACACACACACACACACACACACACAC
>CM077101.1:16908577-16922225 GCA_039619505.1 Cimex hemipterus
TATATATATATATATATATTGTAGGATTTACCTTCCCTAGAATTTTTACTCTCTTTTTATTATAAATTGTGTTAAAATTTGTTAGAAATTTTTATTATTTTTTTTAATGAAAGAAAATTTAATTAAGACATTTTGAGAAGTAACAAAATAAAAGGTTTTAATTCTATAATTTTCTTTATTGGACACAATAATTTTTTTAATACCGTGTACAAATTCCCTCTGTTAGTTAAAGCCTATGTGCACCTGTTAGGCATATTGTTATGAATGTTGACATCTCTCCCGTTGTACGGTATGAAATATCAGTTTCTTAGTCCTAAATCTTATTAATTTAATCTTTCCAACATAGTTGTCATTCGTACCGAATTAAAGCACATTTAGTCCTGTTACTTTGTCAGTCATTGGTTTGCTTTCATTTGTGAAACTTCTGTGAGAAATAAATTATAAATAACAACAATGGTCTCACCAGAATTAAGCATAATTGTTCGGTACGAATTTAAACTGGGCCATGCTGAGGCGTCTCGTAACATCAATAAGGCTTTTGGGGAGGATGCTGCGAACGAAAGGACTGCTTACCGGTGGTTTTCATGGTTTCGGTGCGGCAATTTTGAACTTGACAACGAGGAACGAGGTAGGCCTGAAATCAAACTGGATAATCACCTGCTAAGAGCAGTGCTTGCGTTTTGTACCTCAAAAAGCACTAGGGAATACACCAAAGAACTGGGCGTAGGTGTGACGACCATTTCAAGGCATTTAAGAGAATCGGTAAAACGAAAAAATTGGATCAATTGAAACTGCACGAATTGTCTGAACCACAGAAAAACAAGAGTTAGGAAATTGTGGTTTCTTCGCTTTTGCTGCAAAATCACATTTTTTACGAGGGTTCGCAACAGCATAGATCATATCAGGGTATCATTTGTAAGTATGTCGGGTTCGAATGCAGGGCCAATAGATTCGAACCCGGGACCTTTACCTTACAGTGATGAGCGCCGTGTCAACTCCTAAACATTTGCGGCCACCGACGCCCCCAACCACATTTTTAACCATCATTTTTAACAACCTCCTGTACGACAATCAGACAAGCTCAATGGTTGAATAGAGATGAGTAGACAGACAAGTTGGCATAGTCAGCCTGCCCAAAAATAAATAAATTAATTAAATTAAAAAATAATAAAAGCTTGAAGACAGGGAAAGCCCGCGGTAGGTTTTCCGTTGTGAACAACTCACCTCGTTGATTGAAGAAAAGTCACGTAACACAATAAAGGGAAATTAAGGAAGAGCTTAGTGTTTGTTTACTGTTGCTCGCCTTATGGCACAAATTGGTAACGTAATGAAGCTCGACAAGTGGGTACCTAATGAACTAACCGAAGCCCAAAGAAATCGACGCTTTGAAATAAGTACATCTCTCCTTTTGCGCCCCCTAAATGGTCCATTTCTCGTTCGAATCATCACATGTGATGAGAAATGGATTCTGTACGATAACACCCGTCTTCAGAACAGTGGTTGGAAAAGGACGAAGCGCGAAAACACTTCCCAAAACCAAATCTGCACCCAGCACCCAGAAAGGGTTATGGTGACTGTTTGATGGTGCACTGCTGGGGTTCTTTGTCCAGCATTGGTAAACCGTAAGGGGCCAGTTCTTCTTCACGACAACGCGAGGCCACATGTCGCAATGCCAACCCTGCGAAAACTTAAGGACCTTAAGGATGAAACCTTACCGCACCCTCTATATTCACCCAACCTCTCGACTAGACTTCCCCTTTTCTAAGCATATTGATCACTTCTTGAAGGATTGTTATTTTTAGAGATCGCGTTGAAGGCGAAAACGGCTTCCAAGGACGTTGTGAGCCGAAATTGAGTTTCTTGTGCCATCGGAAACCGAATATACAGGTCGGCAAGGATTGTGATGGAATTCCGAATATTTTTTTAATATAAAAATAAAAAATAATTTGGACCGCCTTTTCGAAACCTCCGTTGTTTTTGCTACAGCTCTGTACAGAAAGACCACCTGTCTTTAGGAACAGTAAAAAGGTAAATATATATAATAATCTACTGGCGTGGAATCAACTAAAATAACTTAATACAAAGAGATGATTGTTTTAAAATTACATGTATACATTGGCTTGTAACATGTGCTTCAGAGGGCCTGGAGTTTATGCCAGTTTAATGGGGATATGTTGCTAATTTAGCCGTGAAGAGTCGACCAGCAAGTACAGAAATAATTTTACTTTCTCCATAGCCGAAAATAGTGACGGGTATCCGACTGTTTCGCTCTTTGGAGGAATGCTCAACCGCTTCTTTACACGCTTTAATAACTGATAGTTTTCGTTTAGACGCAATAGCCAATTAGGCCCGTTCCGACTTGTATAAAGTCACGCTTTCTTAACGCGAACGAACGTTACACACAAACAGAGGGTCTAAGTTATTTTATGTGACAATTCGGCTTACGTCAAGCACGGGATAGTCCCACGGTTTCCCCCTTTCGAACTAATTGGGTCGACTTTTGAACTGGATTGGAATAAGCCGGGGTTTTATTGAAAGGGACGAACTTACACCGTCGCTGGGCCACCGCGAAAATCTGTTCTTGCAGACGGGCCTCGTTTTTAAAATTAGTGGACCTTGACACATCTATCTCGGTTATTCGTTAAATCGTTATTTTCCTTTATGGCAGACTTTTCGCGGTGTCTTTGCTAGCGGATACCGCCTTCTGAATTCGAACCCGACTCGCATCTGTTGACCGAAAAAAAAGACCACAAATAAAGAACTGCACGTTTGGCGAATCGGCTGCGGTCTTTAGATTTGTTTGGACACTTAGATCCTGATTAGTCGGGCTTTTAAAACCTGGAATTCCTACGAGATAACTCGGAGAGGTTCTCACGGCAAAGCGAAATCTCCAGTCGTTGGACGGGTCAAATAACAAAGCAACTGTTAGCCGTATTATGTGCGCGGAATCGGACGTTTTCCCCGACATGAAAACACAATTTTCCCCTCATCGTACTTGGTGCTATTAATTACCTTCATTATAACACGAGTAAGTTAAAGATGTGTTTAATTTATAAAAGTAAAACCGCAAAATTATCGGAAGTGAACGCGTACACTGAGCGAAGGTGGTTTACACATTTATCACGTTTTTTTTTCGGAGGAAGAATCAAGGCTTCTTTTCACAGGCATACGGTGTATTTTGGTAGTGGAAGCGGAAATCGCAAAGACACTGCTACTGATTGTGCATGGTTCAGCGTGTGACCTGTTTACACTACGAGCGTTTCCGCTCAGTTAGACTGCTGTGATCACAAATCGTTTTCATGCGAAGTAATATCCAGCGTGAAGATACCGAAATTAGACAGAAAGGAACTGCCTTCGGTTTATTGACACTGCGAGTGAGCCAAACGATATCCGTCGTTAGAAGCTAAAATTGCGAAGTTCATCTGTATTAAAGAATGCTATGTGAAATCGCGCGGTAAGCTCGTTCTGTTCGCAGATCATTTTGTGCTTTAAGAGATGTAGACGAGCTTTTCTGATCTTTCATCTTTTAAATTGTCTTTGTAACAAGTTCAGCTCGCATCGCTGAAAAGTGGTAACTCCGTATCCAGGTTAAAATGTCTACAAAAAACATTTTTTTAATTGACGGTAACATCAACCCTTCATAATTTAAGTGCCAATTAGTAAAATTTTTGTCACATTTTTGTTATGCTTAGGGGACTCTAGTCCCAGAATAAATTATTTTTTCTCTCTTTCCCTTTATCCCTTACTCTTTTTCATCTATTAATAGTAACAATAATGTGTGGTGGCTAATGACCGTTAGTCAATGATTTTTCCGAGATCGTGAGATGCGGTCTGGCGTGATGTAGGTTTTAGACAAACATTTTCTTTATCGTGCCAACGTTTCGGTCTTTATTGAGATCATCTTCAGGGCCTGGGAATTATAAATATTGTTTAAATTTTACCAATACATGGAGGATGGGAAAAAAATGAATTAATACAATACTTGAAAATTGTAGATTAAAAAATGAATTTATACAATGCTCGAAAATTTTAGATTTCGAGCATTGTATAAATTCATTTTTTTTTATCTAAAATTTTCTAGGATTGTATAATTCTTTTATTTCACATCCTACATATATTGGTACAATTTAAACCATGTTTGTAAATCCCATTCTCTGATGATGGTCTCAATGATGATCGAAACGTGGCACGATAAAGAAAATAAATACTTTGCTCAAACCAACGTCACACCAGACCGCATATCACGATCTCCGAATAATCATTAACAATAATGTTTTTCTTTACGTACATTACCGGTTTATAGGATGACGATAGGATCGAGAAAGGTACATATGAAAGCGACAGCTATCCGTTAAAAACCAGTCTTTTTAGTTTATTTTCTTAATTGTTTGCTTACTAACAATACAAGAACTCGGGGTTTCTTAGCATAACGTAGCTTTATGTGAAGTTGATGCTTCGGTGAACTTTAGATTTTTCTACTTTCTGAACAGTTTTTCCGGCCTTTTGCGGAGGGACGTGTCAAAATCATCTGCCGGATCGAACCACGCTAAGTTTTCACTTTGTTTAATCACGATGGACGGTTTTTGTTAAAAGAACCTGTCTCGCTCACCTGCTCTTTATTACTGGTAATATTAAATTAAATAAATTATCAAGTAAGCAGTCTGATCATATTCAAAATGTTTTAAGCCAAAAAATGACGTTGTTTGTAAGACATTGCTTGAGGCGCAAAAAAATTGGAAAAATTAAGTTTGCCGGTTATGTATATTAACGGTTGCCACAGGAACTCAGTTCTGAAGAAGAATTCTGTTCAGAATTCAGTTATTGTTCTCACTATTGCGTTCAGATACAGTACAAAATTTTTGGTTATTAAATGAACTCTAATTTTAAATATAAATTCGACATGTCGCACACTACCTACACTTTCAAGCACAGCCACTATTGCCCACAACCAAGAATCAAATAACCTATGGTCACCGTTCGGTGTTAGGAAGCGGGGGTTTTGCATTCCCAAGCACTGCAGCTTGTTATACTCTTCTTGTATCCTTACTTAAGTTCACTTTACTCGATCTTTGTTTTAAGAAGTTGTCATAGTGATAATCCTTTTTCGAGGGTCTTTTTAGTTATGGCTCGGTGACTGACATGGGTGGTTTCTTCTTGCTTACTGCATAACCTACAAATGGGGTCATCATTGAATATACCTACGGTAGTCTGATTGCTGCATCCCGATTGTTTCGACCCCATACAATTTAATTGTTTTCGTAATCTCTTTGCGTTTTTCCTAGCTTCTCCTTGTTTGTTTCCAATAGAAGTTCGTACTGTTTCCAAGGACGGGATTGTAGTCATTGCCCCTGTGATGCGTAAATTTGCACCCTACTTGAGTAGCCTGGTATTGGTGGGGTTGAGTTTAGCAGATGAATGAGCAGTAATATCTTAATACTGCCATCTATATGCCATTTTTCTTTTAGTCGGTAACGTTTATCCTGGCTTTTTCTTGTAGCCATTAGTGTTATTTTACTTTTGGCTGAGCTGCAGGCGAGGGTTTTAGGCTGCTTTTGTCAAATGAAATTCCAAATAATTTAACCTCATTTGAACCACAGTACTTCATTGAGAAACATGAACTATTTAAAAAAAAATTTTTTTTTTTGGTAAATGCAATCAGGTTTTGTTAGAGTTTTCTTTGAGGATTGTTGAGAACACCATTGCTCCGGCATGCTCTGTGTCGTTTAGATGAGTTCTTTTAATTGTTGTTCAATTTAAAACATTGTCATCTGTATAGTATGACAGTATAGCGTAAATGCCTATTTTGTTTTAGCCGGTAACATTACCTTGTGATATCGCCTTGTGGTCATTAGTTTTATTTTACTTTTGGCTGTGTCGTCCCTAGGTGAAGGTGTTTTATTTTAGTTGCTTTCCCATATGCCTGTGACCAGTCTACCACTCTCTTATGAGAGTTAAGATGGATCAAGTCTCCGGCCGGACGTCGTGGCCACCGACTAGGATGGGATAATCGTCCTAGACCTCGCGGTGGCATACGAGACCGCAGGCGCGTTGGATGCTGTGGCGGACCTCAAGACAGAAAAGTATGGGGTATTAAGGGATGCCCTCACGCAGCTGCACCAAAAACCCAATTTTTTGGCGGCTGGTGTAGTAGTGGGGGCAAGAGGATGCATCCCTGGGCGTACAAAGGCGACGCTCAGGGACCTCGGGATTAAGGAATTGCCGAGGCTGCTCCTCACCCTTTCCCTAACGGCCTTGAGGTCCTCACTCTCCATTGCCTGCAGCCACATGGATCGGGAGCGCAGCTTCGTAGCCACCCGACCAACGGCACCGGCCGTTGAGCGACCTACCAACGGATGCGACTGACCTGGCGAGTTTATGGGACCCACGAACCGACCTAAGGTGCGGACGAAGAAAGTCGTAAGGAGGTCCGCACCCGAGGAAGCGAAAACCGGCAGAGGCCGGAAATAGGTAAAATTGTTCAGTTTATCAGGAAAAAAAACTATCTCTCACATTAACAATATGCTTGCCATTCAGTTTTGCTTAGGGATCATTAAACATAATTGACTGTAACCTGTGGATTTCGCCCATTTCCAGATGCTATACTTGTTTGTCCGCTTGTTCATAACCAGAATTCTGTTCTGCCCTGACCCAGACAAAGTATTAACAGGTTATTTATTAGGTTTTTAAAAATAGATTTCCGATGCATTCAACGTCTATTTCGGATTTGACCATTATACGTGATAATGTTTTAAGAGCTGCTCGGTTGTCTGATCGTATGAGTACTTTTTTCATTGTCTCTTTGAGATATACTATCTAGCATTGATAGCATGCAATTTATCTTGAAAGACCGAGACCCTAATGAGTTTGATTACTCATACTTTGGGCTCACTGATTGCTTCTTGTCCTTTGTTAGTCTGTAAAAACGTTATGGGATGTTACAAACTATGCCTTCTAGATCTTAAAACTGAGGCTTTTAACAGTCAAATTAATCGTTTTTACCCTCAAATGAGCCTTTTTTAAATTTTTAATTAACACTTTTTTGACTTTAAATGAACCTTTCTTTAGATATAAAATTAACACTTTTTAACTTAAAAATAACTCTTTTTATGCCAAATCACCTTTTTTTTAACATCAAATTAACCTTTTTTAAATTTCAAATTAACCCTTTAAAATATCAAAGAAAACTGGTCTAAATTTCAAACCAACTTTTTAACTTCAAATTAACTCTTTTGAATTTCAAATTAGCTCTTTCACATTTCAGTTTAGCCCTTTTTAATTTCAAATTTACCGTTTAAATATGAAATAATTGAGCTCTTTGAAGCCGGTATGAAAATTAATTACAATAAAAATGAAAAATTAAATATAAAACAAATGTGTTTTCTATAAATTGTAGATTTTTTTAAAATATAAAATAACTAGACTAAAAATTAAATATTTCATATTTTCAAAAACATTTTGATTCAACTTAAGAATATTTTTTTATAATTATTATATATAATTCTGAATTTTAATTGTAATTAATTTCCTAATTTTAATAATATGGTATTCTTAGTGACCAACTTGTTCACTTTTTTATTGCAAATAGACAGGAATTTTACTTTACAAGCGCGTATTCGTTTTTTTTAAATATATTTTAAAGAAAGGGTTGATTTGAAATTAAAAAGGGTTAATTGAAATTTAAAAAAAAATGGTTAGTTTCATGTTGAAAAAGGTTAGTAATAGTACTTGTTGGGGTTTCATGATGATGGGTAAAAAAGAAAAATAACACGAAAGTAGAGGAAAAAAAGAAAAACTGCGAAATAAACTGACCTTTGTTCAAAAAGCCACGTATCTCCGGAATATTCCCAACTCAAAATAAAATTCATTTTAGGAAGAGGAAAAAGGTAAAAATATATACAACAATCCTTCCTTCAACGTCCATCCGCAAACGGATTGTTAGCACAATTACGATAATTATGCTCTTACATGGCCTAGGCCTAAATAAAGGGAGCATTATTGAGAAATACGATCGGCAGGCTCGGAAGTGAACGTGTAAACAAACAAACACAGGAATAATCCGAGTGTGTATTTATCGTTCTTGTGTAAACAAAAGGCACGAAGTAAATAAGTATGTCAAAAGCCATATAGGATGCATATGGGGTGAAGAGGGCAGAATTAAAAAAAACAGTAAATATAAGCACCGTGTTTTGAGATTTTGCGGTTTTTAATTAAATCGATTATACTGTATGTTGATTTATTGAAACGTGAAACTCTTAATACGAATAAATGTTAAACCTTCGTGTTTATGCCTCCGTTCGCACTGGATCGCGCGAGATTTAGACAGGTCGTATGCTGACCCATGCAGTCATTGGCAGTTCTTTCTTTTCAATTTTACACTACAGTCGCGACTTATCGATCGGTGCATCTCGTAATGTACATGTGTCGCGCGATTATCCAAGCAAAATCAATGGCACGTTCTTTTATTTAAGATTTTAGTTTGTACTCGCGCGATATCCACTGCGTCGCTCGAAGTTGAAACGCGCCGCACCCTGACCCGTGCAATGTCAATAGTAGCTCCTTTCTATAGAATTTTAGCTTCTACTCGCGCGATATAGCTCGCAGTGTGGTAAACCTTTCACATGCTGAGTCTCACTAAGACAATGTCAGCTCTTTTATTTGCGATTTAAGCTTTTACTCGCCTCCAATCCCGCAGCAGCATGAATGTAGCTTATTTTAGCTGAAAATTTAAAAATTTTAACTTTATTTTCAAGTTGGTCAGCCAAAACCAATATACCAGTATATCGTATATAACATTATCGCTAGTAATCCATAATTTAAAATCCGCTTGACTAACCAGCCAACAAGAAAATTTGATACAACCCACGACGGAAGAGGCTGTGTAATAGCGAATGTGGTCCTTTCACCAAATTACAGAGCATGGTGTGGCATTATGATCTTAATTAGCTCCATTTTTCCAAATCTAGTACCACTTAACTATAAGTAGAAGAAGGAAGAACTCAGGTGGAAGGAAAAAAATCGTTCTTTTTATTCGAAAACCTTAAAAAAGTTTGCAACAAAATTAAGGAAAACAAGCCTTAGCGGAAAGGGCGGGCCGTGATGCCCCCCCCCCCCGAACTCGTGACAATTTGTTTACGGTAGCAATTATTTCCATTTTTCAAGTTTGAGTTTATTGAAGAAGGCAGAAGTCATTTGACGTCTTAGAAGGGCTGTAAGACGTCGTTTTGACACAGTATTAAATACGAAAAGATGGTGATAAAAAGAAAGTGAAATCTATGTGTCTTCACGTCCTAATTTAAGTCGAATGTCATCTGGGAGGGAATCGACATAAATTATCTTTTCTTTGCGTATTCACCATGGTAGCGGTTCTGGGTTCGAATCCTGTATAAAAGTGAGTATATAAAACGTTATTGTAGAGTAATTACCTGTCGTCGTTTTTACTAAGTAGAAACGAACTCTACTTGGTCATCAATCTATAAAACACACCTGCCCAAGGATGCTTCCAAGGAGTAGCACCGTATCCTCTTCTATAGTTGCTAGTATTAATTGGCCTAATCATGTAGCGTAACAGCTTAACGTACCTTGGTTCGACGAGAGGCTAAAGTGACGAAATCATATAAGCAACATACGCTTGTACGTAAGTTCAAGGCAGTACTACTTAGTGACCAGAGATTTATAAATGGAAAACTAGATGTTGTACTGCGGAGCCAGATGCGAAACGCATCTATTGATAGATGGTTTGAAAAATTGGTTTATATCTCAACCCTAAGAAACATCTCTTTTACGGTTCAAAAGAAAAAGTTAAACTTAAAAGAACCTCCTCTAAAAGATAGGCTAAACCATAAATCTTTCCAAAGAATCTAAGAGCGTAGGTATAACCCTTGACCAGAGGCTAAGTGGAGAAATCATATACGCAGTGTACTATCGGACATAAGTCAAGACTAACTAAGTGAGTACTAAGCAGAGATAATGATGTAAATATTGGGGAATAATCGCCAGGATGTCGTATTGGTTATACGACTTAACACTCAAACACCTACTCGCATAGTAGATGACCCAATCACAGAGCTATCAGCTTAGGATACCATGCCATTGATTAAGCAGATGGCCTAGTAACAGCGGTACGATAAAGCAAGTTAAAAGTACCCACTCTAAATAATGACGCCATAACCTAAAGATTCTATGGGCCTTGAGCAGATACGTGTAGTATCGGCTACACAAAATTATTGGCGCGTCTTAGAGAATTGTCTAGATGAGTTCAGGACGAAAGGTGGTTGGGATGAGAGTTCAGAGTTTTATCGAGACGTCATGAGCTGTGAATGGATATTGTGTAAGTTTTTAAGGGTTTTGGATTGGGGTGACTGGATCCTTTGGATGGATGAACGCTTCCTTCAGTCACAAAGATGTAGAGGCGCTTGTTTTGTAGTGATAGTTTCAACCTGTTGTCAAGTAGTCTTCTGAGTAGTCTGAGTCTGTTAAGTTCTATCGATTTGAGTGTAGTCGATCCAAGTAAGTCTTTTATCGATACTAGACTAGTTAGTATTGGTTGCTGGTAAAGGACTAACACTGGATAAGAATTAGAGGACAGATCAGGCCAACGGTGAAGGATTATTTAAGTTGAGTCTGATCCTCCGTTTCTGCCGAACCATTCTGCCAAAAATGAGAGATGGGGTTCTCATTTAGGTATACATCTAAATTACTAGAAATTAGAGTGTATATTGCAAAGAGAATGGGACTAAGAATGCAACCTTCTTGGGAGATTCGTACTTTAAAGTAGCTATCGGATAGGATTTTGGGAAAGGGCATTACTTCCAATCGAAGGAGCAGTCTGGCACTGATGTACGGGCTTTCAAGGAATTCAAGCTGTTTCAGTAAGAGGTTTTCTAGGATGTTGCCACGTAGCAAATCGATTTTACGATATGTCGTTGGAACATGGTTTTTGTAAAGTTCAGGAATGGATTTTAATGACGATTATTATTGAAATGGGAAGCAGGTAGGTTTAAGGACAGATTTGGAAATGGTGTTAAACTATATTTTAGGTAGTTCTCTTTTTGGCAAGAACGCTCGGACACGTATTTTTCGACCTAGTACCACCAGTGGATAAAGGCTAATTTTAATTTCCTAATTTCGTGGTCCACTTAAGCAATTAATATATTACCGTTAATTAAGGTCTTTAGTTGAGATAAAAACCTTAATTAATGTTAATTTTAATAATTTTTGCATGTTGAACGAATAAAAAATGAAAACCAGTTGTCAAATGTTCTTCTAACTTTTGTGGGAGTGCGTAAATTTAATAAGTAGCTTTCTGTCAGGGAGTTAAATTTGATGAGATTTCAAGACGATTATCTTTGCGAATCCTGTGATTTGAAATGGTTAACAGAGCACAAGGGAGGGTGTATTGAGTTCAAGTTTGAGTTGCCCCAGTTGCTGAGATGCGATTAATGGGGGTGCAAAATCAAGAAGCTTCGTGTTATTAAATTTTTCTCCCCATTCTCAGCATATTACTAAATTGTAAACGTCTCACATACATTGAAGAATCGTAGAATGGATCTGATTCCTTTTTGTTGTTTGTTTGCGCATTTTATTTCGAGGAATTAGCCTTTATTATTTAATTTTCCTAACTAGACGTTTTTGTAATATTAAAGAGAATACACTCAATAATAAATACAACGTGTGTATAGTCTTTTCGGGAAATTTCTACATCTCGCTACATAAAGAGATAATATAATTTGTGTTGTGATTTTGTTATCGTCCAACTTTGATTCACTCTTGATTTGAGAATTTATCCGGTGGTCCTTGAATTATACTGATAACTACGTACATTTTTCTGAGGGAGGCCAAATATAGAGCCGAAAGCTTGGCATATATGCATTAATTCAAGGACTACGTACACCCATAAATTCTCAAATCTAGATTACAATCAACTGTAATTCCTACTGATTTGCAAATTTAGTTTAACCCCAATAAGTTTCCTAGTAGTGTACTCTACTTTTTGGGTGTTTCAAAGGTGCTATTTTCTTTGACCAGTGCGTTGTAGTCGGTGGTCAGTTGGGGCTGAAAAGAGCTTTAAAAGTTTCCTTGCTTTTTTTTAAAGAGGGGACAGTATAACTGTGCACATTGTCATATGCTCTGCAGTCAGGACACATTGCACTTTTGGCTCTTTGTAACCGGTGAACGTAGGAATTCAAATTGCCTAGCCTTATAATTATTTGGATACCAGACATCGTTACCCTAAGGACAAGTCAACAATCTTCCTCCCTCAACTTCTCGTGTAACAATCCATTAATGGGCCAAGGTATAGGACGAAAAAAAGGGTCCGTTAATCTATGGATAAAGGAGCCTTGTGAAAACGAGCAACAACATTGCTACGATTGAACAGGGTAAAACTAAGCGGGGTGACAGGACTTCTGGTGGTCTCTAATAAAGCACCTACACAACATGGGCTTAAGACAATACCATTTTTAAGTTATACAATGATGAAATGCGAACGGTGCAATGTCAACGAATTTCTCTTTAAACAAGAAAAAACGAGAAAAAAAAGAATCAGTCAATTTAACTGAATTGAACAACTAGGAAAAGTGCAATAAATTACTTGGCTAGGGTGAGACTCTCCCACTCTCTTTCAGTCTCTGACCCTCACATTCTGACTGAATTCTCTCTCCCTCATATTTTATCTCCTCTAGGATATATTCTACAATGTAAAACAATTAATATGAACAAACAATTATTTACCTCTTGCGTGACGTGAGCAATAGCAGTAATGACACTGGACAGGATGCAGTGAATGCAGTCGTTAAAAACAATTTAAACGATACATAAAATAGGATAAAATAGTTGTACTCACATAATCTACGGTGAGATAGGCAGTGCTAATATGAGAAACTCAGGGCCGAAGGAAGGCTGCTGCCCTGTTGAAGAATTAATAATGCCGATCGATGAAATACAAGAGATCACGTCAAGGGGGCCCGAATTTTCACTTCATTCATTCTTCGTCAATTTAAATCGAACATAAGAATAAATTTGGCAGCGCTGGAGAACATGAAAGATGTATACGTAGGGCTCGTAAATATTTAATATCACGAATCCCGGTGCGGCTTCTCAGATGAAGATTCAGGAGGAAAAAACGGCATAACAACTAGGTTTTTCAAAGCCTCCATAACATAATTTAATTGAATGGCGAGCCCCCGTGCAAACCATGATTTAAGGGGTTTGCAGCTACCGAGGACGTTCCGATCCTTTAACTCTTTTAAAGATAACAAAACTAGGGAAAACAGGTTATAATTTTCCAATAAGGAGCTTTTAATGCCGTATAGACCGAATTCTTTTGCCATCATACGAAATGATAACCAATCAACATTACAAATCTTGGTTAAGGGTTCATGCAATACATGGAAACTTATTGCACTTACCACTTCACATTAATCACGTTAGGTTGTAATATTTTGATTCTGAGCGAGAGCGTAATCATCTGTGTGAGAGAGAGATTAGGAGCGTCAGAGTAAGAACTGAGTGAGTGTGAGTCGTGCTTGAAAGTCTTGAGTCGGAGCGTGAGAGGAACGGTAGGAGCGTCAGAGCTGGAATCGTGGAGTTTTGCAGTTCCGCGAGGTCCTAGTTCTTTAATTTAGTTCAATTGACTCGTCTTATTTGTAGA
>CM077101.1:16924814-16940884 GCA_039619505.1 Cimex hemipterus
ATCTCAATCTCAATCTCTCTCTTTCTCTCTCACTCTCACTCTCTCTCAATCTCTCTCACTCTCAATCTCTCTCTTTCTCTCGCACTCTCACTCTCTATCTCACTCTCACTCTCTCTCAATCTCTCCCTCACTCTCACTCTCACTCTCACTCTCACTCTCACTCTCACTCTCACTCTCTTAATCTCAATCTCAATCTCTCTCTTTCTCTCTCACTCTCACTCTCTCTCTTTCTCTTTCACTCTCACTCTCTCTCTATCTATCTATCTCTTTCTTCTCTTGTTACACTTAAAGATTCATAAGTCATCTGGATTTTATCAAAATTCAATGACATGACAGCCGTTGAAAAGCGTTTTTTTTTTACTTTTAGCCTAAGTATACAATATTTACACTTTATGACATTAGGAATAAGAGAAATAAGGACTGATTAAAAGAATTGTTTGTGCTAGTGCGTGTAATTTTTAAGGTTGTAAACCACGATCACATATCCCGTAGGTGAGTATAACCTTTTCAAAGTTTGTAGATCGTGAAATGCGGTCTGGTGTGATGTAGGTTTAGAAAAACATTTTTTTTTATCGTGTCACGTTTCGATCTTTACTGAGATCATCTTCAGGGCCTGGGACTTATAAACCTTGTTTAAATTATACAAATACATATAAGATGTGAAAAAATTAATTTATACTTATGTAGATTAATTTGTACAATCATATAATGTCATTTTTTCAAATCTTACATTTATTTGTAAATTTTAAACATTTTTTATCCGAGCGGATCGAAGTAGATAGATAAAATGGTAAAACAGCGGATTTGGTTGTCAAATAAAAAAATTTCCTAGTGACATAGCTGCTTCTAATATTATCTGGTAATGAGAATTACTGAATATCGGCTCTGCTCCAAATAATTTATATTTGAAATTGTGAGTAAGAGGTTTGGTCATTCGACTTTCCAGGGATCAAATTCATCAGTACTACTATTGGGTTTTTCGGAAAATAATGCAGGTTTTCATGTTTTCTTTCAATAAACCTTATATATAGTACACCATTTTCGTTTGATGGATTATTCTTTTGTATGAATGTCAACTCTTTTTAATCCTTTTCCAAACAAAAATGTTTACCTCAGTAGCATTTCGTTATTCAGGTTTTAATAAGATATCAACGCGAGATTTTTGTGTAATTTCGTTTTACAAGTTTAAACTCGGTAGGAACGGTGCCCAATCGGCCAGAAATATAAATGAAGTCTGGGGAACTGTTTAGAGATGGTTTCAAAAATTTCGGGGTTAAGAATTTAGCATTGAAGTCAAATATAGCCATGGAAGGATTGCATCCAAGGGTGGTAAGGTTCTGCGTGCTTTGGTCGAAGAAAATCCCAGAACAACTTTTCGAGAACTGGACCATCGTTTTGAACCGCTTTAGCAAAACGGAAACGGACCTTTTCCGGATATGATCGTTACTTGAGATGAAACGTGGATTCTCTACGATAACACCACACATTCTGGGCAGTGGCTGGACAAAGGAAAAGCTAAAAAAAGCACCCCCGCCCAACTCAACCAAAAAAAAAAAAAAACTCTTTGGTGGGCTTCATTTAGGCTGAGTATACTGCTGTTTGAATCCTGGCAAAACCAATGCCAAAATATATTGATCCCAAATTGAAGAGTTACACCAGAAATTGGCATTATTGAAAAGGCCGATTGTGTTACATGATAACGCCGCATGTCTCGCACTTTGAACTGCTGGATGTCGGTCATGCGGTTCTGCCTCACCCACCCTATTCTCCACGCATCTCGACTGCCATTTTTCACACACGTTTCAGAACATAAAAAATGTATTGATGAAAAGTCGTTAGAAAATGCGATTACAGAATAAGAAAGGCACAAAAATCTAGTCAGTGCGCATAGAGAATGTGCCAACACGTGGGAGAAGTCTATTGAGAGTGATGGAGGTATTTTATGGAGAGTATTAATAAAAAATGTTTAAAATCATTTATATAATTGTTTTTATTTTATTACCATAAACCTCAATTATTTTCCAGATCACCCATATTAATATTTTATGACTTATGATTTCAAACATAGTTGTTACAGTGAAGCATATCCCACAGAATGGAAGGTTTATTTTTTCAAATTGGCCTTATCCTTGATGTTTAATATAAAATAATAATATTGAAGGCTTATGTCAATTATATCAGAGATGTTCTGCTTAAATAATGATCATAGAACCCAAAATTGTAATTTTCCATAGATTATGTTGTACAAAATAATTTTGATTGTTAGGATTGTCTTGATCACAATCACTGGCGTATATTGGGTTAGTTCCCAGAAAGTCCTTCTGATTTTTTGGAATGTTAGATCCAAGGGGCAAAAAGGAATTTGAATTATGCAGCGACGGTCAAAAAAAAAAACTGGTGGCCGGTAAAAAAAAAAAAAAAAATATCAGAAAAAAACTGAAAAGTTCCGGCGGGAAAGATCGCGTCCAGAGAGTACTCGCCACCGTCGTGTAACGGGCAGTTTGAGCCCTCTCTTCTTTTTATTGGGCAAACAAGACTTTTGAGGAGAGAGACAAAGCCAGGACGGGCTGGAAGCAACAAAGGAAAGGTAAATCCGGCAACACGGCATTGAGTCGCTTCATTTTTACCTGGTAGCGAACAGGTTTATTTCTTCTAGTACTCCTTTTATTCTGTTTTACCTACTCCCACCTCGCTCACCCTTCCAGCCTGAGATTGATATTATCTCAGGGCTATAATGCAACATTTTCTTAAAACTACACAAGGAAAGAAACTAGTGGCACAGGTGCAATTACGATCCGTCGAACAGTCTCTCTTTTCCCAACAGTCCATGAAATTGGCTAAACACTTTAATTTACTGTATAACCATTCGAACATCTGCCATTATTTTTGTTTTTTATTGGATCGTTTATTTAATTAAGTATCGCTGATGCACAGATCTTCGATGGTCGCTGTGTTTGCACTCGTACACAAAAATCATTCAGATCAGTTTCACAAAGGCAAAACTTATGAAATTTAAAAAAATGCTTTTTCCTCGATTTGCGAAAACAAAAGTATTGCAGTTGTTTGGCAGTATTAAGGAATTTACTCTAATAAATTTAATTGAACAAATAAATTCCACTGAGAAATTTGAATTTGTACTGCACCAATTTTCACTCTTGGTGGTGAATTATTCAAATTCACACGCATCTTTCCACATAAAGGCTGAAAGCAAATTAGTAAGAGAGAATAGAATTTTTATTCAAAATATTTACAAAAGAGTGCCAGTTTATACTATAACCCTCTGCGTCAGAATTTCAGTTTTAAAAAGAGTGGTTCAACACGACGAAACAACAGTTAATTTAATGTCGATTATATTTAGTGGTCTTTTGAACAAATTACTTCTTTCAATTAATTAATCTTTTTTGTGTGGTTTTGGTTGAAGTGAAAAAATTAGTGCCAAGAACGAGATTCGAACCCACGACCTTCGGCAAAATACGCCGCTGCTCTATCACTTGATCTATCGTGACTTCGTAGGTTGAGATGAGGAGTTGGTGACCGAGAGGATCGAAGTACAGCAGCGGCGTATTTAGGAGAAGGCCGTGGGTTCGAATTCCGCTCGTAGCACTGACTTTTATTTCAACCAAAAACTTACGAAAAAAGATTAATTAATTGAAAGAGTTAATTTCAAGGTAAAAAACGTAAGAAAAACCTTAAAGCCATAGGTAAGGATTAAACTAAAGGGTTCTTCACTCTCTTATGCCTGCGCAAAAAAGACCAATTCATAGTCCCCGACTTGTCAAACTGATTGAAATTTGTGAGGCGTTTTATGTGAGTACCACGTAATCAAGGTCTGTGCTAGTGTGTAAGTCTAGAATGAGGGTATAACCGGGTGATGAGGACAACAGCAGTAAAAACCTATCTGCCGTAATTTATATTGATGTTCGATCGTGATGTCAAACAAGGGCAAGCATACAAGAGCATTGAGGTCTGAACACTGCTATACAGGGAAGTTTTTTTCTCACTATCTTTGTTTCTGCACAGTAAACGAGACACGAGACGAATCGCAGTTTTTGTCTTTATTTAATCTGTCCCTTACATGGACGGCGAAAGTTAGCATTCGGTCAAGTATTACCACGAGGTACTTAACAGAAGCTGACCAAGATATTATTCGACCCCCGAATACGAAATGTTGATAAAACGCAAGCCTCCGCCTTTAAAAGAAGATAGCCTTGGCTTTTATGAGGTTTATTTTTATACTCCACTAGTTACAGAACTTGGCAATTCACGACATGGCCGTTATAAGTTGTGTGTTTTTATAAATAACAATTATTTCCCGTCTATTGTATCCAAGATACAGGATGAAGTGTCGATGGTAATGTCATCAGGGTACAACGCCAGTCTGCAGTTCTTGGTATTGCATTGAAAATTATAAGAAAAAGCCCTATTTTAGATCCCTGTGGGAGAGAAGGGTCACAACGTTGAGACAGAGGTTGATATTTTCTTTTATATAATATGAGTGAATGATTTTATTGAGGTTTTGGCGGTAAAGCTGTAGTCTATCAACCTGCTTATCACTACATCATGCCAAACCGTGTCAAACGACTTCTGGATTTCTATCAAAACCAAGACAACGCGCTTTCGTTGGTTAAACGCCCAAGTTACGTCATCAACGACTCAATAATTGGGCGGTAGTGGAAAGTCCTGGCCGGAACCCAAACTGTTCGTCCTGGGCATCCGAATGTCGATTGACCCTAGCTCACAGTGTTCTTTCGAACAATTTACTAGCGTGCTAATAATTCACTCATATTTATATAATAGAATATATGTTTCTCAACTCAACCCTGTCCAAAGTTGTGACTCTTCTGCTTGCGTCCCACAGGGATCTATAATAAAACTTGTTGTTTTTCTTAATCAGCTTGTAGCTGTTTGTATTACTGAGTAATTTGGCTCAACACTTTGGAGGTTTGTCAGAGAATGGGGAAGTAACTAGTGTGATACATTTGTATAACGTTAAATCACTACGATTTTTTCATTCTCTTGAATTGATTAATTATTCTTAGTACCTTTAGTAGTAGTGTGGCAACAGTCCGAAGTGTGATAATGGCAGTTTCTGAGGAAAATACTTTGTACTATTTTCTTTTGGTGACAGGGGAAACATTGTGTAAAAATAAATTAAATACAACAAGTCGAAAAAAATTGGGCACTTCCACGATTTAAACCTTAATTGTACAAAGTATAAACAAACCAGAGATAAACAGACGACTACGGATGGTATCTCACGATGGAACACCAAGAAGCTAGGCAGACAGGGTTGTTTATATTTAAAGCAAAATTAGCTTAATTATTATCGAGATTTTTAATCAAACTGTAATAAAGATAACTTGGATAAGCACCGGAATTAAAATTGGTTAAGGGCAAGTCCTCGGTTCAATACTATTGTATCCCAAGATAGAAAGGCGAAAGAGGAACGCAGAAACTAACTATTGTACCTATTACGTGTTAGAACTGAAATAGTAGTTGCCAGGAAGAAGAATAAACATCGGAATACACTGCATATTATCTAGAACCAAGATTCGAACTAATTTAGGGACTGCTTCATAAAATAGTTCAATGCATCAGACAATCGGTTAAGAGTAACTCCTCTTTTCAGTCTTATTTCAGGACAGAGGCATGCACAGGCATTCTGAGGACCATCGCAACTTAACGGCAGAACTACTAAACCTAGGATGTGTTGGGACTGAAATAGTAGTACTGCTGATTGGTCACTACGGAACCCTGTGGCATATGTGTTCGGAGCAATATGAAAAAGACTGTACTGATGTTACCAGCAGTAAGAAAAAATTGGATATGCGGCTTTGGATATGCCAATGGCTGGTATTCGCTAATGGACGCTTTACAGAGACCTAACAAAGAATGTGCAATGCCCGTTCAACCTAAAATACAGAGTGTGTAAAATGAAATATTATCAATAAACTCAATGGCCATCTTGGCCCCACAGCAGCCATGTCTTCCTGAATTTAATCACTTTCCACAAGAAAAGGGACTGCCATACCGCTGATTGAACCCGAACCCTTCTGTGGCATAGGAACCCACACTATCAACGAATATCTCAGACAGAAGTAAAAAGAAATGAAGGAACAATGGAATTCACTCATTGGACATAGACAATCCGAGAATCTTCTAACCAATTTTGGCAAATAGAAATCACAGAATGTGTCAAAGGAAGCATGAAAAGACTGTGAATTCTAACAGGATTAAAGCAGGACACTGCAGATTAAATGGACACCTAAAGGACATTGGAACAATCCTAGAAGGCACTTGCAGATTCTGCAAGGAGGCAGAAGAGACTCCAACCCATTTACTAACAAACTGCATAGCTACATTCGCCCGCTGGAAGAAATGTTTTGGGATGTATGATGTGACCAAAGACGAGCTTCAACCACTGAAACCGGGCTGAAGATTGAAATAGGACTCACCGATGTGCTTTAGGCAGAGAACGGGGGATACAATAGCTCTTAAAGGGCGCCGTATACCATACCCTGGAAAAATTACATCTACATCTACAACCACTTCCAGCGTTTAACCACACCAGTTTTTCAGGGAGAGGCTACAGCAACAATTTACAGGCCCATGCAGGCACAGGCTCCAATACTCGCATCAAAAAGCAATTCAAGCTTGGAAGGAACTGATTTGATAAAAACTTTTCAACGTAATGCTGACTATACATAGTAAAGAGATGAATCGTAAACCGACTTTGCGTTCTCGTATTTATGGAAATAACCAATGAGTAAAATTCGTATAAGCATCGAACATAATGATACTGTCTTTGAGGTTGTGGCTGTTGAATAATGTGCCGCAGAGATCAAAAAGCTGATGAAATGAATGGTCATCTATTTGGACAGCCAGGCAATACTGAAGGAAATCTCGTTTAGGAACCAGTGTATACAGGGCCGAAAAATTCTGGGTAATTCGTTGAGAGCATCACCTGTTGGCCCTGAACCCTTTTGCAGCATACCAAATTGCTTAAAACGTAAATCCACCCGAGTCATCTATTCAATCGGATTATATTTGGGAACATAGGCAAACTTTCTGCAGGACTACTAAAGTAGGAAGTGTTAGGATTGCTTATCAGGTCCAAAATTTATTTGTGTTGAAAACTGGTATAGTGCGCACTTAAGCAGTGAGTGGCACAACTCACTTCTCCTAACAGTCCATTATCCCCGATCCTATCGTGAACAGCCTGATGAATTCTAAGAAAATATCAAAGAAATTGCTGAAAGGAAAGGACCGTTACTTTACGATACCTTCTACTCACGTACTTTCGAATCCCCCCCCCCCCCGACTCGTTAGTCCACAGCTCTAAACTGAGATTAATCGTTATTAAGGGTTTTTATGGATAAACCGAAATGCTTTTATAGGCAGGTAAAGATAAGCAAAAGCTATGTCTTGCAGTTGAATATTTATTTTTTGAATACTAGTTTATTCCCAGTTTCAGTAAAAGGACTGGGGTTTATAATTACATACATTTTTTAAATATTATGTTACAATTATACTAGAGCTTTAAAAGCAATTTGTAATTAATTACATTTGTAATACAATGGTAAGGAGTAAATCACGAGGCAAATGGTGTTTCTGTTAGAAGATTGTCGGAACGGGTTCAAGATGAAAGGTTTTGGACCGGCGGTTAGAATGAGATTCTATGGTTTTATGGAGGCGTCCGTATCGACTGCATCTTTGTATTGGAGTCTGTGTAGATAGAAACGTCGGACCCGAAATAAGAATCTTGGGCAGTGACTTGAGTGACTGGATTCGAAGGATGTTACGGTTGGTTGAACCTCCTTAATTCATTACATTCAGATTAGGTACAGTAGTGATGTGAAAATTAGACGTTTGTATAGTACTTCTAATGATGTAAAGATGTTCGACCAGCTGTTATTCAAAAATATATTTGGTAGGTTCAATTCATTGGAAGACATCCCCGATCCTACTAAATATATTCTATAATATTTATAATTTCGATCGGTTGTCAAAGAGATTTTTTGAGTAGTAGACTGTGGGGGTCCCAAGTAAATCGATTGTCGATGTAAAATTCCAAATATTTAATATTGGTGGAAGGGAAAGGAATATAGTAAATTGGAGAAAGGTTGAGAGGGAAGGTTATGTGCTGGGATTTGATTTCTTTCATATGGATGCTCCATTTTTTAAATTATTTGTTCCATACCGGAGAGATTCTTCTGAAAGTTTCTGAACGCCAATATTAATTCTCACTTTGCTAAAAGGCGTCTCCGTATGTTAGGTACACTGTATTAGGATTGATACTAATGTCTGCAGTGTAATTGAAAAGAGAATGGGACCAAGGATGTTGCCTTGCGGATCACTTACTTTGCCATAGTGGATTGGGAAGGTTGTTCCGATTCATATTTCAAAATACCAATCGAACAGGATTTTAGGATGAGATAATATGTGCATAGAAGCAAGTACATGTCTAATTCGATCAAAGGCTAGTAAACCACCCGAACAACATTCTTGTAATGAACGGGTATTGGAGATCTATGCGGACAGTTGGTTGGATAGGAAGTAGCGAGCTTGGATAATGAGTCGAAGGATTTTGAACTTAAGTGACTGATTCTTTGTAGGAAATTGGCGAAGAAGCCATAAGCGAAGAGGGTTATTTACGTTGAGTGTGATCCTGTATTTCTTGAAGCATCCTTCTAAACAGATAAATACTGGAGGTTTCTGAAGACAAATAGTCAACTAAAGGACGAGCAAATAACTATCATCATTTGTCATATCACATCTAATCTATTAGACCACGACTACACTGAAAATAATTGAAACAACCTTCTCAATCGTCTATGGCAAACGGGTGTTCTGCAAGGAAGCACCTTTAGTTTCATTCCCTATTCAATATACTGTACAGGCTCATCAGCCCTTATACAGCATTCCTCAGATATGCAGACTATACCGCCTTTTAGCTAACTTATTATTGATAGTCAGGATCTCTAGGACTATCAACTCTCGTGTTTGGAAGAATGGCTAAAGAAATGGAGAATTAGTTTCAACTAAACTACCAGAAAATTCCCTTCAACATTCGCTGTATTACTTCTACCCTAAATTAACTTCACTGATTCGAAATTGAACTGCGGGGTTCACACAAGTGTTCCAGGGTACAAAGAAACCAGTCACTCCACTCCAGAATCCTTCGAACCATCGCTCAAATTCGTATCCACCTTATTATCCTCACACAATTCAAATCCCATACGTGCTGAAAAGTAGCGTTTCCATAAAACCCTGAACGTACATAACAACCCCTAGTCCAATACCTTTCATCACGACCCCTTACCGACATCCTCCTAAGGCAAAAGTGATGACTTCGCGATTTCCTCCCTATCGAGAAAAGTGAGAATAGTGTGGTATTAAGAGTATATTGGATTACTTCTCCACTCCACAACAACATTGATTATAACGCTGGAAATCCTACTGTTCTCCCATCTTGCGAGGTAACTTAAACCTGTGTAATAACCACACGGATTGAATATATTGAATTTGAAGTAAATTGGTTTAAAGGAAGTAGTTAGAAGTTCGTTAGTTATATTCATACAGATTCAATTTGCTTTTGAAATAGTTTTGTGGGCATCAGGTGTGAATTTACGCCTTGAATATACGATAGTAGATCCATTCTGCCATCGTGAATTGGTGCATTCGGGCAAAACCGGATTGGAATATGGCATGATCTTACGAAAAATATACGGTAAAAATGTAAACACTGATTTTTTTCCCATCGTTTACCCCTTTTATTCATAAAACTGACTCATTTGGGAAAAATTCGGTTTTGTTTTTATAAACATGGATTCGCGAGTTTGTTTACGCGGTGACAATGAATCACAAGACGGTTGGTTACACGCTTACATAATTCCGATACCGGTGGTAACCAAACATAATTTCGCCTTCGATCAATTTTTTTTTTTTTTTTTTTTTTTGGTGAAGCCGATTTCCGACCGGTAAAAGATAAAGAAAATATGTGGATCTAGGATTATTCCAGGAGAACCTTGATAAAAATTTATCTTTACAAACACCCATGTCAAGGGATTTCTTGCACTGTGAACAGTCGAATGTATGGAAGCATAATCTTAACTATTTAAGGCTATCAAATACGTACATGATGATCTAGAAAACATTTCCAATTTAGCAATTATAACTGTCTCGAGATGACACCATATCAACATGGAAATATTATACATTTGTAAGGAGTTAGAAAATAATGGTAAATCGGTCACACGGTACTGGGCTAGAGGTCAGTATTCCAAGCAAGGAATTGGTCGATACATATGGCAAGGAAGCTGAATTAGCGGCGTTATTTGCCGATATAAAATAACAAGTCGAAATAACAAACGGCTTTTTACAGGACTGGCAGGAAATCTATAATATATCCCCAGGGGGACAAATGTATAGGTCAAGGTTTCCCCCAGTGTCTGAGGTCTAATGGTTTCAGGTTTCATTTTAACTCTGTTCGTATTCGGATAGTGAGGCGCCTATAAATTTACAATTGTTTTGAGGGAAACTCCAAAGTGCGCTACCTGCAATGTCTCGGAGGACCTTCCCATAGCATCACGTCCCGAATAGGAGAGCATCTGGGAAGTCAATTTAATCATTGAAGGTCATTGATAGGCCCTTAACGATAGGATTTCAATTCCCTGACCTACTCGGGTAGGAGCGATGTATGTAGGGGTTTAGTTTGAATTCACGAGGGATGTAAAATAGAAATTAAATTTCAGGTCTGTCGGGCTTGGCCGGTGGTCGGGTGGGCGGGGTGTTTTCTTCCAACACAAAAAACGTAAAGTCGAACCCTTGACATTCAACCAGAGATGTATTTATAGATAAAATAGTAGTGAAGATGGAGATGTTTTGTTATTTCACACGTCAAAACGTTTTTCATATTTTGACTACGTATCTGTAATTTGTCAAGAATTTGTGATATATCTATATGAACCTAAAATTAATTAAGATTGTTCTCTGTATACCCTGAAAAAGGGGAAATATATCGTGGAAAGCTCGGCGTTGGTCTAATAGCACTATTTGTTTTTCTAACCACAACTCTAATCCACGAGATTATTATTCAACCAGAAACCTCACTGCGAAATATAACCTATACATCTTTCACGTCAAAAATTCTATTTCCATTTTGTACAGACCATTTCAACCTATCGATATATCGATTCCTTGGCCATTGTTGTCTTATCCAATCCCAAAATCGCCCTTGGGTGTATGGCCCAGGCTTTTGATATGGTCGCGAACACTTACTACCTTGATGCTCTTATTCTGGAATTATATTTAACTGACAGCAGACTTCAGAGTGAAGTGCCAGCCCCAGTAGGCGCATACTTGAACGTTTATACATTTACTTATTTTTACACCCCAATACACAATCATTACATCCTTTAACCCGTAGCTCCAACGTCCAAGAGAACCATGAGGTTATCAAAGGCCCGCTCAAAAAACGGAGGACAATACTGAATGAGAAAAAATTTATAAGATGTACATTTTCATTGAGAAAACATCTTACTCTCTACTGTCCATGGACAACATGACCTACCGACTCCTCAAGTTAGATGCTTAGCACTATACCTAGACTGACTGGAATCCCCGAGCCTTAAGAAACAACTAACAGAAAACTTGGACAATTCTGAAAATGTTTTTTATAACATAAAGCTGTTTTGTCCGTCAAGAATTTGCTACAACCTCTTTGGGCATATGAAGTGCAACTATGGGGTTCAGCCAGCCATCCAATCATCTGTAACCATTTAAACTTTCCTTTGTAACCAAGGTTCTCAATTCATCCTGAATTTATTCCCACAGCGCTTTTTATACTTTCCAATCCTGATGATCCTTCACTTGGATGTACCCGAGACCTCCTCCCGCGTTTACTGCTTTATTTAGATCCGTCGGTTTGTTCTCTGCTGCACGTTAGCTCTGTGATTAAACAGCAGTTTTAAAATTTTTGTTCTTGACTAGACAACGAACGTACTTGGGAATAAATGGAAGAATGGATGATATGGAATTTCACTTCAAATAATGTTCAACTCTGTACAGTTACCTAAATTCAGTTTTCCGTTCAACCTCGTAAGAGAATTTTTTCAGTCCACTCAGTCATGATGAAGGTCGGGTGTTAGTTGAGCAACGGCAAAACTTCTCTCCATAACCTGGACATCTCTCGCGTCAACGACTTCCATTTCCATTTCTTACAATAGCATCGCAACCTTTCGACATATCGACGCCTAGGCCAATGTTGTGTTTATCGATCCAATGTGGATCCATTCCGAAGTCCTCTGACGAATTGTCGAAGCTACTGCGTCACTACCTTACTGCACAACAAGACCAGAGGATAGCTCACTTAAAGGAATTTCATTTCCGTTTCTTACTGGATCATCACAACCTAAGCTACAGCGTAAATCCTCTACGTTCCAATCCCGATAACCCTACCCATTACCTTCATCTCCATTGGTGCTGGGATTTTTCTCACATTTCGCCCTCTGTGCAGCGGGTCAGGTTTTATATAAGTATAACGATCTAAGACAAGATGAGATTGCATTTGGACGAGAGTATGATAATGAACTTTCTGGAAAAACGGCATAGATCATAGCCAAAAAAAGGTGAAAACTTATCTTAACAACCGGTTGACTGTGACTCCACTTTCCTCGGAAACTTATGATGCGTAAAAAAAACGAGATTCCTTACCGGGGGGAACGTGACCAATTACTTCGTGATTCAAAGTCCGTTTCGCGGGATAAAATGGGATCAGACAATCCTTATGAACAAAATCACTTAAAAAAAAAGAAAATTTAATAGTAAGAAACAATTTTCTATTCTTTCGATTAATAGTTTAGTAGCTAGTAACAGTTCAATCTGATAAAGGGTTTTGGAGAAAAGTAAACAGTACAACTTTTCAAGAGAATCGATTTATTGACGGGCAATTAACGCCTTATAAAACGTTTTGATAAGCGATTTTGGAAAGAACGAGTTGCAAAGTTCATCAAAGCAAGATAGACCAGAACACTTGTGTCGCAACTTTTAAAAAATCATTTGAACCACTTCCAAAGCTCAGAATCTTATAGTTATACAGTTTAACCCAGTTATATATAGTTTCCTTCTCGGCAAAATGAATTGTAAGTGAATTAAAAAAAAAAATTTTAAATTCATTGTTTGGTCCGGAAAACGGTCGCTATCCTCTTACAGTCATCCTTCGATCTCGTCCCCTAACTTATCCAAATAAGGTAGAGGATAGTTTTTATTCGCGATTTTTTAAATTATTCCTTGCATAGTGGGTCTTTGTTCGCACAGGCGATGGGTGGTGAACAAACTCGGCAAAAGAGTTGAAGTGGTTAAGTCGGATTTTCCTACCGTCTCCGGTCAAATGGTGTTTGATGCCGATACGACAGGCAGTACACAATTGGGTAGGAACTCTGTTCTGTTATTCTATCTCGAATCTTTATTATACAACTTCCAGGATTCTTTCTTTCCGCCCTTTAGCTTGTGGACTGCTATGCATTGCGGACAAGGTGCTTGTGAAGAAGCCTCTTGGAGAATGTTGGTAGAAGCTGTTCTGGGTTATCGTCCTTAAAAGCGTGTTTCATTAAATCATTGTGTGATCATCAGGACAAAAACTCATAACTTGGAAACTCCCCCTTCGCTTAACTTGTTATAATTGTGGATAACGCGAGATTTTTTGGGTGCTTAAGTTTAAAATCAGTTAAAAAAAGGTTAAAATTCTCTTATCGTCTGGAGTTAAATGGCGTCTGATATCGATACTACAGGTTGAATACAGTTGACTAGATGAATTACAGGAATTTGGCTAATCGAATAATCCACATCAGACCATGCTGCCTTTGCGCTTTTTCCTTCTTTTAGCAGGAACCCTGTACTGTTGTTCTATCTAACATGATTTGTCAATTCAGATTTGGCGAAATAGTTTGGCATTGATTTTTCGGTGCAGTCCTTAACTAGTCTTTATCATGCTTGGCTTCGTTGCTCTCTTTAGCTTGAAGAATGCTTTGAGGACAAGGTAGACGGAGCGGATGGCCTAGGACGTTGGTGGAAGCTGTCCTGGACTCGTTCGGAATCGTGATTCATTAAATCACGTGTGATAATCAGAACAAAAACCCGTAGCTTTGAAACTCCCCCTTCGCTTAACATTTTTAAAATTGTGGATAACACGAAGGTTTCTATATGTTCACCGGTGCGCGAACCAACTGCTGCGGAAACGGTTGTATACCAGCCTCAGCAAACTATGTACAACATGCAATAATTTTTGGAGCATTAACTTGGTCCTTCTACATAAAGTATTTTCTTCAAAAGAAAACCGTGATTGGCACCTGACAGACGAATTCAGCAAAGATAGCCAGACTAGGGTAATTTGTTAGAAACAAATTACAACATTATTTTTGACAGGGTATTTTCCAATTTTCCTTCAAATGCTATCTAATCCTTGGGGTTGTTTTGACGCCTAATTTAGATGGTGTAACATTAAATTAATGCTCATATAATCCTAGCTTTCCATTTAGTTTGATCAGCAAAATTTCAGCGGGGAACACATCCGATGCAACCCCATGCGACGCTACCTGAGGCAAATTCATGTTGCGCATCCTTCCTCCTGTTGGCAAATATGGCGGGACAGTTTGTTAGTAGGTGTGTTGGAGTCTCCTCTGCTTCTTTTCAGAATTTATACTTACCATGTTGTGCTGTATTAATCTTCTTCTTTTTCTTTCTGTATCCCTACTTGAAGGTAAGTCCTTTATCTGTGTGAGGGTCGATTTCCCAGGTAGTAACTGCTTCGTTGCTTGGGGGTGGAGATATACCCTCCCTTCTTTTAGTTCCCAGGACCAAGTCTGAGGGATTGTACCCGGATTCTTATTTAAGCGGAGAACACATTTACTCGATGCTATTTTATTACATAGTTGCCTCATAAAATTTAATTAACAATTTATTACAAAAGAAGCGTTATGACTGTGATACTGATTTGTGATACAAGCTGTGCGACTGTGCGTTGTGTGCGCTTGACTTCGCATAGGTGTGCACACCCTACCAAAACGAGACGAGACGTGTTAATGTCTGGGAAATAATCGTGTTTTCTTTTAAATTCATCACAAAAGCGATATCTGAGAAATTATACTTGTTTCTAAAACGTAACGTAGATGTATCCTGTGGCACTGAACCGTAATTAGTTATTATTGTTGTTAGAGGCTTAAGGGCGACTTATTAGCTCGTGTTATATTAATTTATCAATGTCGCGGTCAGAGGGCGAAGGTGGTGTCTCCTATTGGTACAGAATGTCCAATTAGCCATATATCTGTCACACTTTGCCCAAGACGTCTACATAAGCATCTCATAATTCATTCCTCCTCCCCGGCCATAAGGATAAAGGGTTATAATTGTACGAGTTCCGAGACTGTTTTACTTGAAATTGTTGAAACCTTGGCGAAATGAGGCGGGTCGTGTAGTATCAATTAGTTTTCAGAAGTTAGGCGATGGGCTTTATTATGATTTCAAACTTATTCCTTAGTTTCCACCACCTTGACAGATGACATACGTATATTTTTAAAGTATTTGTAATTAAAAATAATAATAACGCGATCATTATTATTATTATTACTCGTCCGATTAATCTACGTGTTTTGTCAGTGGTTTCCCTGAAGATGAGGAAAATGTAAAGACGAGTTGGAGGCAAGAGGCTGATTTCCCTAAATAACACGCTAGAGAAGGATATTCGCTGAAAATGCAATATATATATATATATATTAGGAAGATAGATAAGTAGACAGAGAAAGATAAAGAGAGAGAGAGAAATACAGAACACAGAGACAAGAAAAAAAGAGAGTGAAAGGTTTGAGGCAGGGAGAGAGACAGAGAAAGAGAAATATAGTCATATAAAAATCGCGAAAGAGAGAGAGAGAGAGAGGGAGAGAGAGAAAAGAATGAGAGTAAGAAAGAGAGAGAGAGAGAGAGAGAGAGAGAGAGAGAAAAGAATGAGAGAAAGAAAGAAAGAGAAAAGAATGAGGGTAAGAAAGAGAGAGAGAAAAGAATGAAAGTGAGAAAGA
>CM077101.1:16955717-16976159 GCA_039619505.1 Cimex hemipterus
CTCTCTCTCTCTCTCTCTCTCTCTCTCTCTCTCTCTCTCTCTCTCTCAGCAGAATTGAGGGAAATTATAGGCCATACCCTCCTAGGTGCATTCCACACGGTAAAATAAAACTGTGATAATTTCTACCACGAAACCACTCCAAATAGGCACTGCTTGGCCGATTTCCACTTCATATTTATCCAATTTTACAAATACATGCCTAGTTCTGGCACAATAGTCTAAAAATATGTGGAGTACTAATTATGTCCTCATCTTCCAGTGGAACTTTTCTGCTTGTGAACATTCTGGAGGAAACAATGCTCATTTTTACCTTGGAAATATCTCTGGCGAGGAAAACACTTCATGGAATCATTGATTAATTCTAAATTCGAACATTTGACCTCGAGGCATTTTATTTACAGTGTCAATGATGTTAATTAAAGCGGCATAATTATGCATATTATTAATAAACACTATACAAGTAAATGGTAATATATTCATGCATGCGCGTACGAAAAAGGTGTAAAAAGTGATGCATGGATTTGGAATTAACTTGCCCTTGCAGATTTCTATAAAATCAAAAACGCTTCAAAATCATACGTCTGTTTTTTTATTGCTAGAAAATTCATTTTTTTTTTAAATTTTGACCCCGAGATAAGTACTGTGAATGTATTTATCAGCGTAAATGGCAGGGTTTATCCCAATCACCCCGAAGAATATCGAGTACTATAAAGTGGTGTGAACGAATGCTGGAATGTAATTTATCAGCGTGAATGGAAAAGCTTATACGCAATTACCTCAAGGAATATCGAGTACTCCGCGGTAGTATAAAATGCTAATGTCATTTTATCCATAATTGACGAAGCCCTGAGGTAGAGAAAGACTAGCAATATGTTAAAAGAAAAGCGAGGTAGTTACCTAGACGAAATACCAGTTTCGCAATAGTGAATGGGGAAGGTTGTTCTTATTTGTACTTGAAAATATTTATCGGACAGGATTTTTGGATGAGATAAGTGAAAGCCGTTGCGTTAGTGCAAGCCCAGGTGTGACAGGAGCGGATCAGCAATCCTCAATGTTCTCAAGCATTCTGTCATACAACGGCAGTACACTGGTGAGGGAGACGATGAAGGTTTTGACATATAGCAACGGGTTTTATGATTGCTGATTTTCGGCCATGGTACCTAAACAAGGGTGATTTTGTTGTGCCCAATTTCTGTCCCTTGATGTAATCCCAAATGGCTCTGGTCTTTACTCCCAATGAATTGCCTTATGTGCCATCTGGTTGTCCGAGTTGGCGGTGGTGGTCCTAGGTAATACCCAACCTTTTGATCCTATAGCAGACTGTTCACTATCCATAGCCTCCGCCAGAAAGATCAATGGATCAATCAATATCTATCTACGTTTTGAGAATTTGGTATCATACAAAAGGCTTCAGACGGATAGTATCCGGAAGCAATCCCACACGCCTCTGGACTTTAGTCTTTAGTCTTTTCTTAGCACTTTAGTGCCGACTGGTTTGTCCGATTTGGCTGTTCTCTCATTGGTAATACCAAACCTTTTGATCTACCTAGAAGAGTCTTCACTCAGCAGTCTCCGCGTAAAACACCCATTCACTGATAAGTCTGCGTTTTGGGCAATTTGTTATGCAGCAGAAGGGTCGATAGGTGTCCCCTCCAATTTTCCACGACCAATTTATGCTTGGTAAAAGGTTCCTTCTCTTTTGCCATTATTTTATTGATCATGACCAGTCTTTTGATCACCCTGGCACATTGCTCACGTCTCTTCCTCAAAAACAGAGTTCACATTGCTCAATGATCATATCAATCCTAGTCCTTCATTACTTCCGTAAATATTCGTTCTTTGATAGTCGGCTTTTACTCGGAAATGTTTTATAAGATGTGAATTTTGAGGTCCAGATCCTCCCGAAGCATTACTTGATCTTTTTTTTTTTTTGGGGGGGGGGTTGGAGCCTGTAGCTCTAGCCTGCCCCTGGATGAAGATATGTACCGGTTAGATTCAGGAGGGCTTCTTCATCGGAGGGCAGCAGTTGAGTTCTTCAAGATGGCCATTGTGGTTAATTGAAAACTGTACATTTTGCACCCTCCCTAGTACCTTCCCTACTATGACCTCTTTAATGAGTCCACGACTATCGGTCATCTAAACAGGTAATTATAGCCCTGCAGGTTGAGGAGATTCCACACCAAACTGACCATAGTAACATTGACAGGACGTCAGCTTGAGGTGGAGAAGAAGAGTGCTATTTTAAAACTCGGACACCACTCCAGCTTTTCTACTTTGAAGATTCTTCTTAATGTAAGATAACAATAGAAATTAATAATTTGGCTAAGGATAGGTTTTGAAGACGTTTAAGTCTTGAAGCTATAAAACTTTTATCAACGCGAAAAGAAGTCAAAATGATGAAAGAAGAAACAAATCAAGGCCTTATAAGATCGAGAGGAATTATTGTTCCACTACTTTGACATTCTTGGCAAAAGGGGAATCATTATTTCTAAGTTTTAAAATTGAGTTTTCCTCCGGAAAAACAAATGAACGCCGTGTAGAAGGGCTTTTTAACGCTTGAATCCTTCGTCGCTCTTCTTAGACAATGGCAAAGGGCGAAAATTTAAAAAGGGAATACACTTAACAATTTGTCAACCAATTTAAAGAAAGTGTTTTCGTCTGAACGGCGGAACGGTGGTTCCGAGAAAAAGGGGGTTAATAACGACTTGTTACACGGGACAAGAAATAAAATGTAAAATCATTGGTATAAATATCAAGTTATTACGTGTCTGTTGGAAATTAACTGACGGTTATCATTTACGACTACCTTTATTTCCAATCCTGTTTTTCTCGTTTTTCGAAAGAGACATTGATAGAAACGCCCATGAGCGTTGTGAATTAAAAATACACAAAGAAAAAATTAAAAAATTAGAGCGCGTTTTGTAATTGTTGACCTAAAAATATAATTTTTCCGGTTTTCTAACTAGAGAGCACTACCTGTATATAAACAAGACTTTCATAGATAGAAAACATTAAAAACACAAGAGATATTCTATTCAGTCAATTGATATTCTATCGTAATTTTCTAAATTATATAAAAATTTAAAAAGACATTTGTAAGTAATCTGGGATCAGGTCTACTGAGATCGAGTGTCACAATATTCAAGAACCGTTCTATAAAATTTTGAACAACCAGAAGAAAGGAGCAAATTGAGGATTGAATAAATTTAAAACCATGTCGTCGAATCGATCGCAGGCATAGTAAATAGGCCCTAAACATTGTAATTCGATGAGATGTCGGGCGATTATAAACTCAAGTCGCAAATAAGGACCTTAGCTCGTCTTTACATAAAACAAAATGCATTTGATTTTGAACCCTTTTAAGTTGATGGCGATGCGATACGATATGCAAAGAAGTGAGCTGCCATTGTTTACCCTGCGAGCGAGGCCCTGCGATATCCCGCGAGAAAAAGCTGACATCTCAAAGCAAGAAGCTTTCGTTGACTGTGCATGGAGATTTGTGCGACCCGGTTCACTGCAAGTGACGGAAAGCGATATCGCGCGAGTGAAAACTGAAATCGGAAATAAAGGAGCGGTCAATGACATTCCATGGTATTAAGTTGTCCTGTTTACACACGGGCGGGCGAGCCATGTGATACCGCGCGAGTAGAAACCGAAATCGCAAAGAAAATTGCTACCATTGATTTTGTACGGGTCAACGAGCGATCTGTTTACACTGCGAGCGATGCTTCGCTGTACGACGCGGCTCGATGCTGAAATAGCAAAGAAAGCCGCCATGACTTTGTATGTATTAGCGTGCGACCATTTTACTTTGCCAATTCAGAAATAAAGCAATATAATAATTTCGTGGTACAACGTGAACCTGTTTCCACTGCGCATGCGACGCGATGCGATATTGCGCGAATAGAAACTTCGCAAATAACGGAGATTTCATTGTCTTTACATGCTAGGGAAGGGACGCGTTACGGACGAGCTGTTTTAATCTTTTCTCTATATAGAAAATGTACGTTGAAACAATAGATGTTATTATTTATGAGACGCTCTAAAATTCCGTCCACTTCGATCAGGAAAAAATAGGTATTAAGTTAAATTTAAAACTTTCTTAGTTTTTCTTACGTTTGTTCTGTACGTTACTAAGTTTAGGCAAGTCTTTCTGTCCTAGTGCGTTGTCCCACTAAATATCAATCTTTAACTTGATCCTTTCATCAATTCAACGATCCGGTTTTGGTGGCAGTTTGTGTTTCTACCCATATTTTTACACAAAAACGCTTCGTATCGTTTAGAAATCTGATATTCTTCAGCATTGCATCGCATATTACATTTTATTTTGTCCAGAGGTAATACGCACTTGTACATCATAAATCAAAGCATTTCCAGAAGAATTAACCCTTTTAAATTCGCTATATTTCAGTGAATTTTGAATTGTTACAGTCCGGATGTACGCCCGAGGAAATATTATTTTTATACGCGCTTTTCTGTGAAGGAAGCCATACGACAAATAAACCCATCCTGTATCCTGATGGGATATCCGTGTTGTCGTCCCCGCGCGACTGATGGAATAACCGGCTGCCCGCTGGGAGGTCGGAGCAGTTGGCGTGGTTTTAGTTCCAGCTCGAAATGACATAACAGGCAAATTGAAACACGACGGTAAATGAACTCGTTAAATAAGACCCGACCCCCTCTAATTTAATTACTGGGACATTTATTTTGCGAGTTATGCTGAAATTATTTGTTACAATTAAAATAATTAGGAATTCAAATAATACAGGGGTTTATTGAGAGCTGAAAATATCCGAATTAAAATTTCCCTGAGGGGACAGGAGGAGCGTTTTGGAGAGGGTTCTGTGATCAGATTTTAATATGAGTGGCACCTCTGGAGGTCGTCGACTTCCATAGTCCAGTTTGCTTATTCATTACCAAAAATTCCTATGTGCCTTGGCTCCAATATTAAAGATGAATGTGATCATTGTATTTTTCCTTGTTTTTCAGTTCCATTCAGTTGACTCGACCCTTGTTTTAAGAAGTTATCATAATGATAATTCTTTTTGGAGAGACTTTTTGGTTTTGTCTTCGCTCGGAGACTAACATGGGTGGCAGTTTCTTCTTCCTTGCTCCGTAACCTACAAATGGGGTCCTCATTGAATATACCTACGGTAGTCTGATTGCTGCACCCCCGACTGTTTAGCCCCCATACAATTTAATTGTTTTTGTAATCTCTTTGAGTTTTTCCTAGCTTCTCCTTGTTTGTTTCCAATAGAAGTTCGTAGTGTTTCCAAGGACGGGCTTGTAGTCATTGCCCCTGTGATGCATAAATTTGCACGCTACTTGAGTAGCCTGGTATTGTTGAGGTTGTGTCTGTCAGGTTAATGAGCAGTAATATCTTAATATTACCGGCTATATGCCATTTTTCTTTTAGTGGGTAACATTTATCCTGTCTTCTTCTTGTAGCCATCAGTGTTATTTTACTTTTGGCTGGGCTGCAGGCGAGGGTTTTAGGCTGTTTTTGTCAAATATAATTCCGAATAATTTAACATCATTTGAACCACAGTACTTCAATGTAGAAACATGAAATATTTGTTTTCTTGGTAAACGCAATCAGGTTTTGTTACAGTTTTCTTTTGGGTCTTGTTATGAACAACATTGCTCCGGCATGCTCTATGTTGTTTGGGTGAGCTCTTTTAATTGTGTAACATTGTCGTATGTCTAGTATGACTTTGAGTCTTTCTTTGGTGCAGCTTTCTTTTAGCTTGATATTTAGGCCATCCAAAATCTCACTCAACGACTGAGTGTAGGCACCTTCTCACCACAACTGCTTGAAACATTTCGAAAGAAAGAGGCCACATTTCTGCTCTTTCCATCCGTCAATCACTTGATGTCGTAGGGTTGTGACCATATCCTATTTGAGGATTATTTTGCGAATCTTCCATTTTTAAATAGTTTGAAATAAACTTAAAAAATGTGAGTGTCCTGTACTGACGCTACTCGACTCAACGGGGTAATTTTATGAACAAAACCCTGAAATAAATTGTTAGTTCACTTTCAAGCAAAAACGTATAATAAATTGTTAGTTAAATTCATTATATCAAAAAAATTCCAATTCATCATTCCGGTGTTTTCACTAATTTTCTACCAAACCATTAAAATGAATTTTTTTCAAAATAAAAACTAATAAATTTTAATCTCTTAATTTTTATGTTAATTTGGTTTATTTTAAAATAAACAATTAATATAACGTATAATAATTAATACAACGACAAACTACTTACTTTGAAATAAACTACAAAAAAGATGAGTGTCCCGTTCTGATGCTACCCGACATTACAAAATGGTGTAATTTTACGAGCAAAACTATGAAATAAATTGTTAATAAAAATTTATGAGCAAAACCGTTTAATAAATTGATCCAATTTTAGTACATGTACCGCCGAAGCGAGTACAATAAATTGTTAGGAAATTCATTATATCAAAAATCGTTAGCTAATTTTATGAGCACAATCATGTAATAAATTGTTTGTTAAACTTAGTTGTTTTAAATAAAGCTATTCCGGTGTTTTGATTGATTTTCTATCAAACCATTAAAACGAATGTTTTAAATATAAAGAATTCATTTTTAATCACATTTAATTTGGTTTACATTACAATTTTTATGTTGTAATTAATATAACGACAATAATGCACGTAGTTTGAATAAAAATATTAGTGCCCAGTTCTTTTGTCTTCGACTGTACTCGATGCTACCCGACGAAAATCTGGACAGTGGGGATCGCCGAGCGTAGAGTTGGGTAGCGTTGCGTGGTATCGTGCAGATGTGCACGGGAGTAATAGAATCTTATGGAAAAATGGACGTTGGATTCGTGTCGCGTAGCTTTGCATCGGGTAAGTGTGTTCCTCGCTTCAAGCTTCCAGTATATCCCTGTTTGAACGCAGTTTTCTAATTGAAGACCATTTTAACAATCCTCCAAATCCTTCGGATATGTCTTGATGCAAGAAGATTCCGACATATTCAAATTAATTTGCCGGTTTAGTTTTCTTGGATGTCTATTGATGGTCTAAAGAAATTTTAATTTAAAAAAAATATTTTTTGAATTTTTTTTATCATACGAAAAGTGATGTCGCTACAGTATTAACCTAAAAAATAATTAAACACTTCTTGTTTATATAAGAGAGATAGAGTGGAAATTAAATGAACCAAAGGAACAGTCATTGAACGAAAATGTAGTTGTCCATGACGAATTTAATTGTTTGCTTTATTCAAACTCACAGCCCGTTGGAAGATTCATTTATCATAAGACGAGGAGATCTAAAAAAAATACAAAATACTTCTCGCAACCGTGGAATCGGGTATGAATAACCAATTGCGGCGTGAAGCGGATAGGCGCGGGTCATTAAATCCAAGAGTAGGAATTCACGCCATTCCTAAGTGAGACTGATTTCCAGCTCTAACGACTCGTCTCGGAGGATATAAATCCTGAAAACTTATTACGGGCAAAGGCCGTGGATGTGACAAAGTCTACTGTAGCTGTACGTCCCCCTTTCCACGGTGTATTTATAGCAGGGCACGTACGTAACTAATAGGACCCGAGGCAACGTCGAGGCCCCTTACCTGCGAAGACGAGAAAGCGGTTGACACCTCGGGACCGAGGCATAATACGCTGCATTTGAAGTATAAATTAATCTACTTAAAAAATCTGACAATAATTGACTACATTTTCTTTACGCCTATGAGTTAATATCGTCACCTTTAAAATTGTTTTTCACATGAACGAACTGAATCGTCTCGTAAATCTGAAGCTTGCACCTCATCAAAATAATTTTCAATTTTGCCCTCCTTTGTCGAATAGTCGGTAATAAGTACAGATTTCCTATAGACTCATCGGGAAGATTTTTAAAAAATCCTCCTGGAATCAGTTTAGTTCCATTTCGCCGGTCGCAAAGAGAAAAGATCTTCCCTGAATCTGCATTACCGACAGGCACATAACGCAAAAGACGTAAATAAACTTTTTGAAGGTGGTCTTTGATATTTTATGACTAATAAATGCTGATCGGTTTGGACGGGATGAAACGTCTAGACAAACAGCCAAACTTGGTAACCCCTTGAGTAAAATGAATTATGACCTTATTCAACAAGAGAAACACACGGTATAAAACTTACATACTGTTTTAATGAATGCTGTACAACAATTATATGAAGTAGAAACTAAAAACTGAAGAGGATCCTTGTAGGTTATGGGTAAGGTTAAAAGGAGTTCCTTAATAACCTGCGCATCCCGACCAATATTGGTCTTCTTTATAGTGTCCATCAGTTTCTAGAGCTCATTTGTTTTCTTCTCGCAAGAATAGGAATCCCAGCCTGCACCAAAATAAAACATTCCACTTTTTCTACTTTTTCCTTGCAATATCTGCTGCTTCTCCTATTAGACTAAAATGTCTTTAGTTGTCATCGTGCCTTTGATTAACGTCTTTCTTTATCCTGGAATACAAATCTATTTCACCGAGGACTTGCTCTTAATCCATTGCCTGATGGATTTGCTTGCTTGGCATTTTGGTATGCCGTAAAATTGTTCAGGTATAGGTGTCTTCATCGAATTTTCCTTGGCCAATTGATCGACCACACCATTGCCCCTCTGCCCTGTGTGCCCTGATACTCAAACAATTTTGTTGATGTCTCCAATGTCTGACAGGGCCTTGATGCGTCTCTGGACGTCCTATTGTTCAAGCCTTCCCAGGAGTAGAAATATCAGACTGCAGCTTTCGAACCAACAAATGATGTTCTGCTGGTTCTTCTTCCTTGCAGTATCTACTGATTTGCTTCGGCTACCTCGAGTTTATAGATCTTTGGGGTCTGTACCATACAGCAATCATACTATTCTAGTGCTAAAACGTCCTAGGATCATAGTTTCTGCTATGGCCGTTTGATAATTTTTCTCTGCTTCTCTTCTGGAATGCAATCTCATTGAACAAAAGACTTATTCTTAACCTATTGTCGGTTGGATTTATTTTGTTGGCAATTTGATATGACACAAAAGCATTCAGGGGCGAAAGGTGCCGCCGACCGATATTACCTTAGTTGCTCCTCTCCCCTGCATGCATGACCTAGTACCTAAAAACGGATAATTTTGGCGTTTTCCCCAATGTCTGATAGGGCCTTAATGCAATCCAAACGGCTCTGGACTTCCTTATCAGTTGCTTTTAGTGCCGCCTGCCATCAATTCTGACTCCTCAATCGTCATTTTAATGGAACGTCAACATCTGATTTGGGGAAACGATAACCTGGGCTCATCCTGGATAGCCCGGAGGTTAGTGCTACTCTCGGCTCTTAGATGAAGGGGCCGTAGGTTCGATTCCTACTGTCGTCCCTGGAATTTTCTTTCCCGCTCCCTTCAAAAATGCTATATGCATAATACTACATATACGCAAACTATGAAATATGTAAATATATAAGTCCGTTAAAAAATAAAAAAATAATAGGTGTTTTTTCTCCATTTTCGCTTTGCTTGGAGTTCGTACATTTTCAAATGTATCCTGTTAAAATTGTAAGATCATGATTTATACCTAATTTAGGAATGCGAAAGGGAAACTTGAGAGTTGATATGAAAAAATGTAAAAAAGAAAAAGCAGGTTTCGTGCAGAGAGTAATTTTCTCTGATTGTTTTTGAGCACGAGCTGTGTGAGTGAAGGGGTGTTTTTGCCAGGAACGGATTCGGAGGGGCTTGAAAGTCGGGGGCGGGAATTTTACTCTTCCTCGTTCTCAGTAAGAATCTCTTTGAGGTCGCCCCTTTGTTTTGTTCCCCTTTTAAAAGACAAAAGGATAATATTTCGGAGACGCGAAAAATTAACAAATAGCAATCCACCGATGGCACACTCTCAACCCCTTGGCACAGTAGGGAACATTTTCTAAAAAGATGGATTTAGACAATTAAAACGTTTCGTCAATATGTTGACAACAAACCAATTCGATTGTGATTTATATTACTTTTCTGATTAATCAAACCTTTCGCAAAACAAGCTTATTTTTTATTTACTTTTTAGGGGGGGGGGGTCATACTGGCTTTGTAGCCCTCAATTTCGACCAACCAATTTCGAACAAACTCTTTCGCCTTAAGAAAAATCCATTTGAAATGCCTTGCACCCCATATCGTCATAGACCATTGATCATGAACACCTTCAAAACATTTCGCCCCCATTCTGTCTGACCCTATGATACAGGCAAATCATAGAAAAAGAACTAGTCTCTTTCTCTTTCCCCAGTTGCTTTTCATCTTTCAAAGGGGTAAGTGTACATAATGATGTTATTGGAATGTGACCTCCAGTTAAATGGTAAATAGGATGGCACTATGAAAGCTCCCTTGTGGGAAGGAAGAAGAGAAACCCCTAGGTTTGTAATTGTGTATATAATAAACGAAACAAGGCTATATAGCCTTCTCTTTTCTTTAGTCTTCTTTGTTTCATGGCATGAGAAAGGTAACAGCGCTTATTATTATATTCGTTTATATGGGCACTTTGGGCATGGTCTATCTTCAAACGTAATGCCCTGAAGTCCTGGAAACTGTTTTTATTTGGAATCAGAAAGTTCATAGTTGAAAGCAAGCCGGAAAGTTGTTACTTCAATTTTTGTCAGGTCCAGTAGTCTAGAAACTAAAGGCGTTTTTGAATCTCAGGGAACTTAGTGTGCGGTCTAGGTATACTGCTAAATACCTGACTTAAAAGGAAGTCCGTACCTCCTTCTTAATATACACCGGAGGGCGAGACAAATTTTTATAAATACACATTTTGAGGAGCAGGTTTGAAGAAAAAAGTCTCCATAGACAGGAGTATGTTGGTTATAAAGAATGAGAAGAATAATGTTTCCTTCTGTATTGTCGACTTGTATTACTCTGATATTTGCGTATTCTTAGCCGCTCTCGCTCTGAAGCAGCGGTCAGTTAAACACTACCCAATACGAATCGCTATGTCCAAATTGGCCGCAGTACTGTCTTCTATTGAGTTTTGACGTTCACAACACATTTAGGTGTGTGTGTGTGTGTGTGTGGCCACGTTTCTCACTGTTCGCCGTTTAGTCCTACGTATGGAATTAGTAACCCCATTGATGACAGTCTACCTGAAAGTTGTCTTCTCTCATTCAGTCTTTGTCTCAGTATCAGCTAAGAGCTCGAATTGGTCTTTGCTGCTGACGGTAGGCCTGGATAAGATTGTTTTAGAACACAAAATGGCTGTATCAATGCTCCCTTGAGGGTCGCCGGACTGTATTGTTCTGATATCTGCATGCTCGATGCTTCAGTTGGATGATGAATTTATTGTAAAATGCCTAGTATTTATGCAGGCACGAGAAAGTTTTGGAGATGGACTCGATATAACGTTCCAGTCAGTCTGTTTGTAAAGATTTTTTAAAGCTGTAAGTGCCAGCCCGGAGTTTGCGACGATGCCATTGTATGTGGAATTTAGTTTCCATTTGGGCAAAACTTTAGGGCCCGAAGCTGTTATAGAGGGTAGCCATGCGAATAGAGTTAAAGTCGTAAATCAGCAGAGGCCGATTCAAACGCAACTATCGGCCTCGAGGGTCGTCCAGATAATTACACTACTCATAAATATAAATTGTCGCAGGTTAAAGCGAGCGCTCGTCGGTATCCGGCGAATGCCGACCATAAATAATCCCCAAGCGTCCCCCGGTGGGGAATTTGTGTGGAATCAAAACAATCGAGGAGTGAGGGCTGTTGTGTAATATACCAGGCCATAGATTAGAGGAGAAACCGCGGTGGCTAAGCCGGCACTCTTGCTTTATTACCTCTCTTTACCAATAGAATTTTCAATGAGTGAATGTCCTCATTTTCCATTTATTAAGAACGATTTATGCCCCGGATGCAGAATCGATCCCGCAGTTACTTGTCTAACAGCTGTCACAGTTTCGGATGATTCCACACGCTTCAAAATTGGCCGCATGATTTCACACAAGAACAAAACTTAAAACGTTACAGCGATATTTGTTACAACTGCCATGTCAAGGCAAACGTTATCCATATACCTTCGAAATTGTGTTTAACCTAAATCGTCCCTTAAATGAAGCATGATTTCCCACATCGTAACCCGTTTAAATTTGACCTTCGTCAAACTGTGATATCGCTTCTAGAATACGATTTTTGTAAAATATCGTATTCTTTTCTCTTAATTAGTCTCTCTCTTCTTTTCAATTAATTAGTCAATTAGTCGAGATAAAAAGTCAGTGTCACGAGCGGGATTCGAACTACGACCTTCGGCTAAATGCGCCGCTGCTCTACCACTTGAGCTATCGCGACTTCCATCCACCTTACCTTACAATACCGTACATAAAAATTAATTAATTGAAAAGAAGTTAATTGTTCAATCAAGAGTTAAATAATAATTTTGATTATTAGGCTGAGTGAGCGTCCGACGCTTGCGGTCCTTGGTTCGAATCCCGGCAAGACCATGGCATTTTAAATGAAATTAATACGTATTTTTTCTTTTTTCTTGATACTAAAGGCAGTTTTTATTATTAGGTTTTATTCCTAAAAGCAGGGGATTTTTATTCCTTTAGAAAAGTTTAATTCAAAAGCATACAACCACGTGTTTTTTGGAATCTACCGTGATAAAAAAAAATATCGATTTAGGAAGAGGAAGAAAAAAAAATTTATAATAATCTACTGCCTGGAATCTACAATAATTTAAAAAAAAATTGAACATAATGTGAAAAAAGTATTTTGTTAATGTATAATAATACACGTATTTGCCTCGCAAGCGGTTCTAAGTTCGAATCCCGACACAGCCCATGATTTTTAATGGAATTTTATATGATAAAATAAGTAAGGAAAGAGATAAAAATAAATTAGATAAGAAGTGCTGTTTCTCTTCTTATTTCATTAATTTGTCACACATTTTGTATTGAGTTTTTTCTATCTATACATACAGTTGACCAATTTAAGTGCCTGTGCTTCAGTATAGTATAGCAAGGCAGGTCAATTTGTTAACAAAAATATGATTTGATGGGCGATGTTTTGTTCGTTGTTCCCTGGTGTTATTAATTTTGTAGACCTGGCCTTGCCAGTCCTGGTTTCGACACCGGGAAGGGTCAACAGTCTCCGCGGCTGAGCTCCGCGTCCTCGGGATCAACAGTTCACTCCTCCGTTTTACCTCCGGCCTCTGACTTTTAATTAAATTTCTCCCGCTAATCCGGCTACCCCTTACAATTATAATTAATTCGTTTTATGAACCGCGTAGCTTTCAGGTTTTTCTCGCAGTGTCCAAAATTATTGTAGAAAAGACATGTTGGGAAGTTTCTTCAAAATTGTGAAAGGAAGAAAACACGGATCGATTATTAATTGATGTCACAAAGTGGATTCTGGCATAGGCGTTGTTCCGAGCATTCCCTGTGCCTACAAAAAATATGTAAGGTTTACAATAGGTATAGATTGCTTCCAGCCACGACAGATTTATTTCTTTTTGAGTGTCCTGGACTTGAAAGTTTCCGTGCTACCAGCTTTACCTACACCAGTAAAATGTTTAGGATATGGTGTTTATATACATTTATTTAACAGTTTAACAATGTATTCATAATCAGAAATTTATTTCACGTGTTAAAAAGTTTTGATGCGACCAATTTTGATAAAACAATACTACTTATGAGAGGTTGAAAACGAAGAAGACCAATCCTTTCATAAAAGTATAAATCCCGCCTTTCCCATTTCAATAGGTTCCGTGCAAATGAGACAAAGAGCTAGATTTTTCGAACCTCTTTTAAAGGCACGAGGAAATGCAGAAGTCGACCTTGAGGCGCAATTACATGTCTTATTATACCGAGCTGTGAAAGTGTTTGGAAACCGGGCACGTACTAAACGATGGAACAATGTACCCAGTAATAACATCGACAGTGGGTTAAATGCCCCTTTCGTCGGAAGGATATCATCTCTCACAACTATGTTTTCAAAATCAACATTTCACATGTTACTTTGTTCTCAATGGTGATGTTTTATCTCAATTGCTATAATTTGTAGTTGATTCTTCTTCTCTGATTTTTCTCTGTACTCCCACTGTTTATTCGAACATAAAAATATACAATTTTCCGTGTAAATTTAGTTTTTTGATTTGAGCACAATGGAACACATGGACTATGCCAATTTTTAAGCGTGTCTAAGAGGCGACAGGCGATGACCTAACCATAAAAGATAAAATGGTAAGAACTATGAAATTGCCAACACATAATCTCATCTTGCCAGGCGCAAAATACATGCTCATATTAAATATTGCAAATTCTTGATTTAGACAATATCATAATGCCAAAACCTTTTCAGGATGGGACTGACCCCAAACCATACAGTGACAACCGACTTACGCCTCTCCTAGCCACATAAGAGAGTGATTTTCCTACAGACCCAGAGAAGGCCTACCAACAGCTCTGACATCTGGTAACCGATGATAAAGGCTAAACCCTTTTCCCAAATTTTTTTCAGACCTGATCTGCCCACTGCCAACCCCCCAAGGCATAAAGTGATTTCCCTACGGGCCAAGGCATAACCTACTATCAGCTCTGACATCTTGGGGTAATCAGTCGATAACAAAAATTAATATCCTATTCCGACACACTGATGGATCAGTATAGAGAAGCCAAATAAAAGCCATTGAACTGGCCACTATTTTCCAACCTGAGGTGCAATTGCCCAAAGGACTCAGGCAACAAAACAAAGTGACAAGGTGGCTACTGAAGGAAACAAACAATTAACTAAACAAAGAAGTGCCCTCTTACCCATGGGACTTGAACCATAACCAAGAGCACTGGGGAGTGTGCTTTAGTTGAAGTTGGAAAAATGGATCGAGATAAAATCTCTCAAAACGGGATGCGAATCTCAATCTCTCATCAGACAAGATTTTAGGAAAATTATACATGTATAACGGCTACTGCCCTCCTGCCTAAAGAGTATGGCTAAAGTGAAGACTGGAGCTTGCAGTTGCACAGTTGCTGATTACAAAACAAATAGGCAACATGTAAGTATAAATGTAATGTATAAGCACAGAGGGGATCGAACACCCTCTTATAATTTGGCTACAAGCAGGGTTTTTTGGCCAATCCCCCTTTCCCCATAGCTATACACCTATATGCATACCTTTTCTAAGTTAAAGTATCACTTTTTAAATTTAAATTAACGTTTTCCGATTTAGCATTAACCCTTTTGAATTTGAATTACATTTTTAACTGTAAAATTAATCTCTGCAAATTGCAAAGGTTAATTTGAATTAACCTTTCTTACTTTCTAATTAGCCTTTTCTCATTTTAACGTCATATTAACTTTTTAAATTCAAATTAATCTGTTTAAATTCTAAGTGAATCACTAGAATTTCAAATCAAAAACTTTTCAATTTCTGATTAACCTTTTCTCATTTAAATTCATATAACCTTTTTAATTATAAATAACCTTTTAATTTCATGTTAACCCTTTTTAACTTCAAGTTAACTGTTTTACTTTAAATTAACCTTCTTTAATTTCAAATTAACCCTTTTTTAATTTCGATTTAACTTTTTACGTTTAAAATTAAGACTTTTTAATTTCAAATTAACTCTTTCCTTATAGCATTTCAAACACTTATATAAAATTAAATATGAAGATAAAATATTCTTCTTGTACTTGGGGATTTTTTAAAAATATAAACTGGCTTTTTATATAAAATACCAAATTAAAAGGTTTTTCTATTAATTTAAAAAATATAAAATAATTATTTCATAGACCAGCTCTTTTATAAATACTGCGTTATCATAAATTGATTATGTTGTTGTTGCTATTTTTTCTTCAATTATGTTCTATGACGTACTGAACTTTTATGTTAGAAACAACTAACTCTTGACATTTGTAGGCTTGATATTTTTCAATGCTTTAAAGAAAGAGATAATTGGACGAACAAACGTGATACTTATAAAGCTTTCAATAGCTTTAGATACTAAGCTTTGTTGTAATTATGTCCAAATTAGTTTCTAAGCTCTGAAGTCGTATGTTAGGCTGATGATATATTTATATTGTTGGGCCATATTTGACTGTAGAATTAAGAAGATTTTGTAATTGACTGAGCATAGAGAGAGTGTGTTTGATCCACAGAGTATCGCTCAAAAAGTACAGCGTGAACAATAGTACAACTAGCGGAAATTGCTCGACGATAATGTTGACCGAGAGTGGTTAATCATAGGCACGTAGTGCTACTACACAGAGTAAAGACTGCTTCATTGTCTTTCCGCTCAGTAATTAAATAATTTTTAAAATGCAACACTTTTTTCGGTGAGTTACCAGTAACATTTGTAATGAAATATTCTTCAACGATGCTGAGTAACAATAATATCGGTAAAAAGCGTTTTGGAAACAGAAAAAGAAGCGTTGCTACAAGCGTGTAATGTATAATATTGTAATTTACACCTCCCGTGTGTCAGGGTTTGTGTGGAGATGAACGGGGAGTCCAGTTATAACGTGAAATGGTGTTATAAAACGTTTATTCCAGAGAGCTCGGGGTCTCCGTTGTTTCTGTTCCCTTCCTTTTCAAACAGGTTTTCCCCAAGGTTGGCTCGTTTTCTTATTTCGCCTAGAAGTTACTCAATTCTCAATACGAGAACGCCGAAAAGGGATTAACAACGCTAACACCGCTAGATATCCGTCGGATGAGGTGTGACCTGTTAATCCGCAGAGCCGGTGATTTTCATAAATTTTATACGGGTTTTGTTTTTTTTGGGACACATTTCAGTTTTTGCTTCTTCAAACCGGGAGCAGACTGACGATTGGTGCAGACGACAAAACTAAAAACCGATGAAGAAATTGAATTCAACTAACAACCTAGACAAAGATGGTTTTGAGTTGCAACGTGCGCTTCTTATGAAGTTCACCTCCAATTGAAAAAATTAGTATTGTTTTAAAAAAATATTTAAAAAGTAAAAAGCACCTTGTTTAACTTTCATTCTCTCGGTGAGATTCATTCTTGGGATCTGCGGCGTGATGAACCTGCAGTTTGGTCGTTTAGCCTCGGCGAGAACACGAAACGCGTCCTACAGTCTAAAGCGATAGATGGATATGACAATGTTCTTAAGAAAAGATTAGGCTCCTGGAGAACACATGTTTAGAGAAACCAGTCAACTGATTGAGATGATGTACCGAGAGGTTCGAATGAAACATCGATTAAGTGAGAATGGAGGTCCTTGAATTCAAGAATAATCAGGTCATTAAGTGTGAGGTTAATGGCGTAAGAAGCTTTCACAATTCATCTGAGGACTTTAGAGTGGATCCACATCGGATGGATAAACACAACAATAGCTAAGACGCTGATTTAGAAAGAATTTAGTTGATATTAAGGACGGGAATGGAAGTCGATGGTTTTGACGGTTCGTCAGAGGGCTGTATTGGATTGTTTGATAAAGTACCCGAAATATGGTGAACTATGGCCACGCTTGAACAAACAGAGATTCTGCACGCCAGCATCGATCGTAGCAACAGGGTACAGGGGCGAAACCATCTAGTAGCTGGTTCTCCCAGAAGTTTCATTCAGAATAGCTTGCTCTTGGCTGAGATGAGTCTCATCCGGCAGATAGAATAATTAGGTATAGGGGTCGAAACGCACCCACCAACAGACCTTACATTAAAAAAAAAATTATATATATATATATATGCACTGTATATTCTAAGTCTTGGCAGAACCCTTCAGTAACATTCGTTATGCCCAAATTGTTGTACTGTCTTGTATTGGGTTTGGTCGTTCAGAACAGATTTAGATGCTAAAAGTCTTCGTACTTTTCCAAGCCTTTTGTTAAGTTGTAAACTCTTACATCTTGTGCTGGGATTCCACGTCAATCAGCTATCTAGATAGAGCCCTAAGTATCCAACGCTAGAGAGTCGGTAGAGCGCTGTTGTGGTTGCCAATAACGAAAAAAGTTTAGTTTGTAATTAAGGAAGTTAATTTGAAGTTAAAAAGGGTTAATTTGGAATTAATATTCTGGGAAGAAAGCAAAATCGCTGTAATATCCGCGTAGGTGATAGTGATGGGGATTTGAAGGTAATTCAGCTATATAAATTGGATGGAGCAAAAATATGCCTTATGAGAAGCGGTCAGTTAAATAGGATCCCTAGAAGAGGTAAAAGGGTTGGGTAGAAAGAGATTAAGTTTATAAATGGATGGCAGGATTCTATAACATGACAACAAAGAACGCATCCAATACTCTCTGCAGTGCGGAAGACAAGGTCTCTGGAACCTAGTTGGATCGAAGAATGTTATGGCCAAATTGGTGAGAAGGACGATTGAACCTAGGATGGGTATTAATCATTGTAATGGGATCTTTCGAGACATCACAGAAAGAAGGCTGATATGTCTACAGGAAGATGGTTGGTTCTTTTGGAGCTTTAGGAGTGAGAATACTTCCATGACAGAGGAAAGTACGTTGGATTGCTTTTTATAACAGCCTGATATCTAGGTATAGTCTTGTCTGACCCAAGTGTAAGTCAGTACCTACCTTGCTCCTGATGAACAGCGGAGGGGAGACCTTGGGAGCAGTTTTCCTCATTCGGCCCTGTCTTCCACTGTTTTGCTTTGGGTAGGATTCGGATTAGAAAATGAAATTTCTGCAGATGGTAATTTGGTGGGGGGGTTAGGGCTGCAGTATAAATTGTATGGGACACTTGGAAGGTCCTGTCCTCGAAAAGTCGTTAATAAATTCAAAACGTTCTTTCTTTTTGGAAAATAGCTAATTTCTGAATTTATTATTAAAAAAGAGGCTGGGTAATTAGAAAAAAAAAAAAAGACTTTACAAATGCGTGTAATTTATTTGCATGTGGCAAACCTCTCATCGACCTCGTCCCTGAATTTCAGAAGCTTTCTTCAAAGTTAAAGTAAAAAAGAGGAATTTTATAGTTAAATCTTATTTTCCGTTGACGTCCAATCAAATAAATTACTCGAACAAATTTATGAAAAACAATGTTAATATAATCCCAATACAATAATACATACAACAGAATAATCTATCTATCTTAATAATACAATAATCTGTCCGGAGGTTTTAGGTTGTACGGTTAATTAAAATATAAATCATAATTACTAAACTGTCAATATTGGGCAACATCATACTCTTGTGCATTTACCGATGGTTAAATTTACAATAATTTATTGATAAAATATGTTTTACCGAACGTTCGGTCTGCTTTATCCTCGCTGGTTGGCCTGTCAGCCCCCTTCTATGTGATTTCTGTAGGATGGGAGCGTGTGTCACAAAAACGCCATCTTTATTTGCCATGCGTTTGGTGAATCGAGTAGAGAAATATTATGTACAGCGACAAACAGGATGACAAGTTTTTTCTTCGGTGTTTAAACGAACATCTTCCAATACCAAAAGCACAATGAAAAAGTCAAGTTCAAAAAAATTCTGCTCTATATTTCACACTATCTTACTTTTAACCCTTCAAAGAATGGGTTAATTGGTTCAAATTTAAAACAGGTTAATTGGATTTAAAAAAGGATAATTTGAAATTTATAAAAGTGTAATGTAAAATTAAAAAGCTGTATAATGAATAATATTGAAAGTCGATAACAATTATATTAGAGATTAAAAAAAGAGTAAATCTACAATAAAATCCTTTTCTGATACATCCAAAAATAATAAATAAATAAATAAATGGAAGATGGAATTAATTTAATTTTTTTAAACGTTTTTTGAAACCGGTGCCTGGGAAGTTTTATTCCTATTGGTAATTCATTCCGTTTCCAAAAATTAAATGGACCTTTTGATCAAAAGGAGCGCGGGTTGGAAAAGAAAAGGCCGGAGATTAATATCATAAATTACTCCGGGATAAATTATCCCGCTTTAAAATAAAGTTGTGAATCTTGAAATCACAACTTGAACCTGTAAGATTTTAATTAGTCTCTCCCAAGGTAATCTTCCTTTTGTAAAGGTTGGAGTAAATGCTAATGAGGAGGGAGAAAAAAAAAGAGATAAAAGGCCCGCTAAAGGCAGCCGCCTAAAATATTCTTCGTTTCACAAAAATCTCACGCTCTTTTAATCGTTAACATTTTTAAATTGGACGTCGAACGCGAAAAGTAAACCGACTGATTTTAATTAAATTCTACTTCTCGTGAGTTTTGGCCGATGTCCCCCCCCACCCTCGACGTTAAACTGATTAGATTCAATTCCATAATTTTAACAAGAATTTTAATATTAAGCTTGATTCATTTTGACAAAATTGTTCTCCCCTTTGGCCCTTTGTAGTGAATATTCCTTTTTTTATTCACTTCGGTTATCACATTTAATGTTAAAGACTGTATCAATCTAATAAGTGTTACCTTTTTATCGTCTCTTGAATTTCATTAAAAGTTCCAATCTTTTCTTTTTCTTTCGAATTATTTCTTCCAATAATATAAATGTTGATATAGCAAGATAACTTTATATATATATATATATATATATATCTTTCTCTTATACAC
>CM077101.1:16992138-17009367 GCA_039619505.1 Cimex hemipterus
TTTAGTTTCATTTCTTTTATATTAATAACTTTCATAATTATAGTATTATTTTTTCATAATTTTTTAACAAAGTCGTCATTTAACCTGTAGATTATTTTAGTTTCAAGGATTTTTATGTTTTAATTATAGTGTTTTAATAATCTATAAAACCTTTATTGCAACCATTAATTTGTTATTTGCAAATAGACGTTGGGGTCCGAGTGGATCGAAGTCACGACAGCTCAGGTGGTAGACCAGCCAATGAGCCGGAGGTCGTGAGTTCGAATCCCGCTCGTGACACTAGCCTTTTCCTTTCGACTAAAACCTTGGTATGGTATGGTGGAAAGGATAGTAGGAAGCGGGGTTCGTATTCCCCAGGCACTGCAGCCTTCTGGCTTATTGTACTTTCCTAGTTCCTTAGGTCAGTCAATAGACTCAATCCTTCTTCTTAGAAGGATCAGGTCATCGACTGTTATTGCTGCAATTTGGTTTATTGAGTCTTTTCCGCACGTTAGGTTAAACCTCCGTTGAGCTGTTGCTTCGCATTCGAAGATGATATGAGTGGCTGTTTCCTCCTCCTTATTACATAATCTGCAAATGGAATCATCGCTGTATATACCCATGTTGTGTAAATTTTTCACAGATACCAGTGACCAGTTAGTAGTCCTACCATTCCTCTAAGTTTGGCCCTTTCCAATTGCATGAGTGTTTTTGCCAATCTTGGTGAGGGTTGTTTCATCATTAGCTTTCTATGTCACTGCTAGAGTTTATCCACTTCTCTCTTTGTCTTGTATGGATCCATCCTGCGATGGAGGATTCTATGTTTGTTTTTGTTATCCCAAGGATAGGTTCGGGGCATATGTATGGTCTTGCGGATCCTCCTCTGGCTAGTTTGTCTGCTTCTTCGTTACCCAGAATTCCACTGTGCCCTGGCACCCAAGATATCATCAGGTTGTGTTTTCCTAGGTTTTGGATGCCTTCACTGACTAGTTTTGATGTAATTCTTTTACATGCCAATGCTTTAATAGCTGGTTGGCTGTCAGATCTTATGAGAAATTTTTTATTAGTGTAACCTCTTTTAAGATTTTCCAGGGCACGAAAACCTAACATAAAAAGATTAATAAATTTTACATAGGAAATTAATAAAGATGATTGTTTAAACTTTTTAGGCTTTGTACTGTCCTTATTAAACAACCTAATAGAAATAGACGTATATAGAAAACCAACTAGTACAGACACTATGATACCAGCATATCCGCTGGATTCATTCGGCTTATAGACAGTATGCTGAAACTCCCATTAATACCTGTTAATCATAGCAAAAATACAAACGATTAAAACATTAACTAAAATCAACGGGCTTTAGGAATTATTTGCCGGCAGGTTCCTAGTAAAAATAATAAAAATTAATTACATTAGATACATCGGACCCAACAACCCCACCAAAAATTGTGTTATTCATTATGCTTTCGTCGCTTGCTTACTACTGCCTTGTTGGTGAACTATGAGAAAAAGTAGGTAAAATTCTTAAAGGAGAAGGGTTTAGAGTAGGTTTTAGAGTTACGTGTTTATTCAGAAACGTCCTCTCAAAAGCTAAAAGACAAGGTGGACAACATGTCAAAAAGTGAAGTTTACTCGACTGCTAATGATTGCGATATTAAATATATAGGGCAAAGGAACTGAGAAAATAAAACGAGAAATTAAAGACCACTTGCTTAAATCGAACAAACTTTCTGAATTTAAGACCATCTAAATGGAACACAACACAATTTTAAGTTAAATTTAAATAAAACTGTGTAACAGTTTCAACAAAGGGTGTGAACTTGATTGGTTCGAGAAATTTGAAATTATACGCGTATAATTAAACATGGAGATAAATGTATAAATGATATAATACATTTTGATTTACCTTCTATTTTAAACATGTACATAATTAATATTTGACGTACAAATTGATCACTAATTTAAAATTATTTTCCTCCAGTATTTGATTAGGATAATATTTGGTTGTTTTGTAATTAACGGTTTTCGCACGTTCGAAATTGAGCGGCATTGAAATCCCAACTTCCTTTTGGAACTTCACCCTTTATTACTCAATCTCACTAGGAAGTAGGGTTCACGTTTACAATTATTCATGCCGAGGAGGGAGACGTTCGTAACTATTTCACCCTGAAGAGGAGCGTATAATGCTTTAAATCTAGATCATTGTAAACAACATATCTTTGATTAGAACCATTATTTACAACAAGTGTAAAAAAATCTAGTTCCCTGTTGCGTTTCTTGGAGGAAACGGGTTTGTTCTATTGTATGCCACGAATACTCTGGATCACGGTATAGTGTTGGTGAAAAAACGAAGTTCATAACAATACAGTGATACAGGGCGTGAGTAAAAAAGTGGTCGCTACCTCTGACATATTATTGTACATAGAACTGATAGTTTCGTGTCCAAGCGTGTGTGAGAATTGAGCCCTTCAAGCACTGCCTCGGAAGATTAGGCCGAGGTCTGACCAGTGTATTGCCATCACTCAGGTCGGTGATACTTCAAATCTGCCGGTACAATGAGAGGCAAAAGTGACCACCCTCGTTTTTTTAAGAAAATGGTTATAATTATAACGTTTTGTGATTTATGGGGTATTTCTAAAGAGTAATATAACTTATATCACCATGACAAACTTAATTAAAAACATGACAGACAAGAATGTCACATCTACACGGAAAATAAACACTTTGAGCCCGAAGATGATGTCAATAAAGATCGAAACGTTGGCACGATAAAGAGAATGTTTTTCGAAAACCTACCTCTCTCCAGACAGCATCTCACGACCCCCAAAAATCACACACTTAAATAAAAAATTTAAACTGAGTAAAACAATTGTTATGAAAACAAAGAAAAAAAATGTGCGGTGATTAGTGACCGTTGGTCGATGATTATTCGGCAATCGTGAGACGCGGTCTGGTGTGACGTGTGTTTCAGAAAAACATTTTCTTTATCGTGCCAACGTTTCGATCTTTGTTGACATCATCTTCAGGGCCTAGGATTTACAAATATTGTTTACATTTAACAAATGTAGGATGTTGAAAAAAGTGAATTTATACAATGCAAAAGACATATTTTTTATTATTCAAATATCGTGAGATGCTCAAAGAAGCCGACGACCTATACAAAATTGTCTTTTCTATACCCACTTCCTTCCCCACCACTTCAAAATCAAACATATATAAACATGAAACAGTAAAATTTCACTGGCACTCTCAACACGACATGGCACAATTACACAGAAGACAAACACTTTGAGTGAGTAGAAATACTTTGATAGAATATAAAATATAATTTTTGCATTGTATAAATTCCATATTCTATATGTATTTTCTAAATGTAAATTATGTTTGTAAATCCCAGGCCCTGAAGATGATCTCAATAAAAGATCGAAACGTTGGCACGATAAAGAAAATGTTTTTCTGATATCTACATCACACCAGACCGCATCTCACGATATTTGAATAATTATCCGTTAACGGTCACTAATCTCTACACATATTTTTTATGTTCAATCAAAGTGTTTCTACTCACAAAACAAATGAGCAGAAATACATTACTCATTCAAAAACAAGATTTTAATTCAATCTTGCTCAGACCAATAGATCTGATTTCTTGCGAAACCTTGTCGCATGTAATCCAGCTTCTGAAGTCTTCGGGTCGATGACGACTCGATCCATGACTTCTTGAGTAACGTCCAATATCTTTACAGCGATGGAAGGTCTTCCGAAAAGTTGTTCTGGGAATATTAAGTACGTTTGACGCCCATCTGCCCACGATGCTATCATTCGAGCCGAATCTATTCCACTTGAAACCATCAATTAAACATATTTGAAATCTAAAAATGGTACAACTTAAAACAACCAAACCACCGGTACATTAGAATGAAGCTTTACAAAAAAAAAAAAAAAAAAAAAAAAAAAAAACAGAGATTGGACGTTTTAAAGATTTATTTACAAAACTCAATTGTAAAAACAAGTAGGAGATTTTATCTTTGCATTATTTACCTCTAATCCTTATAAATTGGACCAACTATTAATGTAAGATAATCAATGAAGGATTGACTAAGAGATATTAATATTAAGAATTAATCAGAGGCATATTGAGCCGAAGGTCGTGGGTTCGAATCCCGCTCATTACTCTAAGTTTTTATGTTAAACAAGACCTTAAAGGAAAAGAATAATTAATTGAATTAAAATTAAGGTTGCCATTCAGAAATACTGCGATGACAGTGCACACTTCATACTGACAACCAACTCGACGACCTCCATAAACGTAAATTGGTTCACTAAGGCTGTGCAACCTTCACATAATTAGGCATGTTGAGAAAGGTTGCCCAGCGTGTTCCATAGAATTGTAGGGCTTAATTGTTTGATTCCATATTACGAATGATTAGGAATGTTTTCCGGTTGATAAGGGTGTTGTACCGAGTTTTGGAGGAGGTTGTTCTATTGTATACAGTACTTTATAGATATCCCTTTTCGTTATCCTTTTTGGGCGTATGTTTGATACTGAATGGTAAAGGTTAAGCTTATTGCTAATCCCTTAAAAAAATGGAAATTATTCTACGTTATGTTTAGCGGTCATAATGTACCATATAAATTAAAATGAAATTACAAAAATCACAAAAAGAAGGAAAGGTCGCTGTAGGTTGAGAAGGCGGGACCGTAGGCACGGTAGCTCAAGTTGTTAGAGCAGCAGTGTATTGAACCGAAGGTCTTGGGTTCGAATCCCGCTCGTGACACTAATTTTTCATCTCGATCAAAAACCTCAGATAAAAAGAATTATTCCATTTTTAATATGGTCAATTATTACCACTAACCAAGATAATTTTTTGACACTTTCTCCCATCTTCGGCCGATAAATATCTCTGTCGTGATATTTTTCGTCGTTCATGTCTCACAAAAACCGATTCTTAAAAACGAGACTAATCAGTTTATCTACATCCATGGCGAAATACAAAAACTGTCTAAATTGACCGTCAGAACGTACGAAGAAGTCAAACTGGTCTGAACGCTCGAATGGTTCTGACGACATCGCGCTTGTTCTAACAAGCACTTCGCTGCCAAAGTAAACACTCTCATTTGAAAACAAGTATTTGTTTGTTCGGACGAACTCATAGTAACTGTAGCCTTAAGCCAGGAACACACTTACCCGATGCTACGCCATGCGACGCTACCCGATGCTACCGAATGCAATTCAAACTCGTATCGGATCATCCGGATTAATAAAACAGAAACCCTCGCGTTGAAAATGACGAAATGAAGTCTGACAGACCAAAACGATTTGCATATGTAAAGCCAGAAACACACGTTACCCGATGCGACGCTACCCGACGCCTTGTCACGTATTGGTGGGGTGTGCACATCTATCCGACGCAAGCACACGTCGCGTACAGTCCACGGCGTTTATCACAATCGCATCGCATCTTTTGTTCTTAATGCACTATTTCGAGCAAACCTTTGTAATAACTTGTTAGTGGAATTTTATGAGCACAACAATCTAATAAATTGCTTGTTAAACTTAATTGTTTTAAATAAAGTTACTCCAAACCATGATAATGAAACAATGTTTAAAAAAACTTATGCATTGTCGAACTCATTTAATTTGTTTTTTTATTAAAATAAGTATGTTATAATTATTATAACGACAATAATACTTTAGCATGAATAAAAAATGAGTGTCCGGTTCTTTTGTCTTCGACTGTACTCGATGCGATCCGACGAAAATCTGGACAGCGCAGAGCGTCGGGTAGATGTGCACGGGGGTAATGAAAGCTTATGGAAAATCGGAGTTTGGATTTGCGTCGGGTAGCGTCACGTTGCGTAGCATCGGGTAAGTTCCTTACTTTAGGCGTTGAAACGGCGCTCATCACGTTAACGTAAAAGTCCTGGGTTCAAATCCAGCGGTGTGATTCGAACCTGAATTACAAAATAATGGGCTTGTTAGCTTGTATGGGCAGAAACACCGGCACCCCAAGGGTTCGTTGGACCCTAGCGCCAGCATACCGAAATTCGAAAAACCCGCAGTTGGAATACCCGCGTAAAAAATGAATAAATAAAACAAATAAAAGACTGTGAGCTGTTTTGGAAAACAAATTATTTACTGTATTATTGTGTTTTTCTTTAACTCAACCATTTAAAATATGAGCTGTTTCCTCCCAGATGGTGAAATCTGGTCACCTGGTGAGAAGAGAATTGGTATTTGTAGACAAAATCACATTTTAAACTGATGATACATCCTGAATTGCGTTCTAAATGGGTTTAAAGTTTGATTTGGCTTTCCTAGCATTCTTCCCGCGCTGCACCCGGGGGGAGGAAGCGGGCTTTTTAACTCAGTTGGTATAGAGATGGAGAAAGGTGTTTAAATCACGGTTCAACAATTAGAAGTGGAAAAGCTCTCTAGAGACAAAGAGTAATGAGCAGGGACTATGCGGTTCCGCGCTTCCGTTTATTAATAAAAAGTTGTTATTTAAACTTCCACGGGAAAAAGCTCAGTCGAGGCCAGGAGGAATTCAGGCTTTTAATTAAAGAGAACTTCCTAAACATTTCCCCGTCCACTTTGATCCCTATCCACCTGAATTGACAGTAGAAATTAATATTTTCTATGTAAAAGAGGAAAACAAACGCCCCCCCCCCTCGTCTCTTTAAGTACACATTCCTATTGAATAAATAATAAGATTCTTCAATTCTTTTATTTATCTAATCATTTTTAGATGTGCCGTAGTTAATTGTGTCAAGCCTTGGATCAAAATCAATCCTTACACCTTCATAATCGCAACATTGTCTAATATTCAACAGTTCTAACACGCATAAATTATACCGCTGTTTTTCCATTCTTCCATCAGATGAGACAAGCCATCATTTCGTTCATTTATTATGACTATTCATATTTATAAATGGTAATTGGTCCGGTTTTGTTTCCCAATTTGACATGTATATTTCAACATTTTACCGCCTGCCATTTCCTCAGGTTCTAATCGGAAAATTCTTCTGTGAATTTTCTTAAAATTGCATTCTTTCGCCTTCTTTGGTTCACGTTCAAGTCAGGGGCATAAAATCATGTTTTAAATGTCAACTGTTTATAGTTGAAAATGTACGTCTATGTACGTATTTTTAAGGATCGCATCAAAACCACTCACTCAGTGAAATGAAGTTTCGCGGGTTTTTCGAATTTCGGTATGCTGGCGCTAGGGTCAGTCGTAAATGACTAAAGTACAAATTTATCTACTCGCAGTCGTAATTTACCCCAGGGAAAAAATCTCACAATTCTTACTATAACGATGAAAATAGATTATCTTTACAGGCCTCCTAAATGAATACAGGATTTCTAAGAAAGGAGGGAAAGGAGAACATCTCCCTGGTGACGATATTGTTAACTAGGAGAGATAAAAACGTTTGTTTCCCTCTGTTTAGCCTCTGTTTCCCCTCGTTCATAGAGAGTTTATGTTTATCGGTTTTTATTGATTTGATCTGTGATCCTAATTTATTGTTGTTTAAATTTTAAAATAAGTTTATTGTATATGTATATATAAAAAACGCTTTCTCCTTATCACTTGTACCTGTTTCTTAGACTTTTATGAGGTAAACTTTCTTGACCACGTTTTTAATTTTATTGTTATTGTAATTTTACCTAATTTTTAATTATTTTTGTTTCCCAATTTAAATTAATATTTAGATGCTGAGCCAGAAAAATCATTGTACTTCTGCACCCGAAAAACCATGTTATTTAAATTCCTATTTTTGAAGTAAGATATTCAATTATTATTGTAATTATTGTTTTTCATGTTATAATTGTTTGTTTATATGATAATAAAACAGGCCCTAAAGATGACAATGTAAAACTGACGAAAGCTCAGCGAAAACCGTAAGGAAGTTTTCTATGTTTTGACCTCTTCCGAAGACCCTCTGACAAGTAATTCTTATTATAGTTTTGGGTAGATCCACACCCTTCTTAATCCCCTAATCCCGGGATTAGATAATTAGATAAAACCTTCCCTGGTTAAGGTTAAAAAGAGTCGTCCTAGTTATGACCTCACGAATTTACGTACTGCAAATATTGATTGGGCAATCTCCTTTATTATCTATAAATCTTCGTTAATTTTGAGGTTTTTTATCCTATCGCTAAGGTTTCTTAAGGACTGACGTGTTCCATTCAAACCTTTTCTTCTTCAAGAAGTAGGAATCCCAGACTGCATAAGGTACCAACAGAAGATATTCCTCTCTTTCTTCTACTTCCTTGCAATATCTGGTCCATGTTGTCCACCGGATACAACATTTAATGTCTTACTATCTTAATAGTCCTTAAACGTCCTTAGTTTAGTAGTTCCGTCCTTAGTTTCTCCCATGGACCTCTGATTAACTTCAAATCTGATTCTTTCTGTTGTGGAATACAATACCATTGACTCAAGACCATATTCCATTTTACTAGTTTGTTATGACCTCAAAGTGCTCTGAGCGGATAGCTGTCCTCATCGAACCACCAGCAAACGACATTATCGTTTTATCTCTGGCCTGTGTGCCCTGGCGCCCTCAAATAATTTCGTTGATGTCTCCAGTGTCTGTCAGGGCCTGGATTCAATCCTAGACGGTTCTGGAGTTCCTATCCTGCAAGCCAATGCTTCTCCCAGGAGAAGGAATTTTAGCCTGCAGCCAGCTGGTTCTTCTTTCATAAGCCACCACCAGAAGATATTCACCTCTTTCTTCTTATTCGTGGAAATATTTGCTTTATGTTGTGCCACCGAGTATGTAGTGTCTTACTTTCTTACACGTCCTTAGTTTAGTACTTCTGCCCTTAGTTTCTCCCACTGTCCTTTGATAATCTTTTTCTTTCTTTCCTTGAACTCAATCCTATTGACACCAAAAACATATTCTTGTCTGACGGATCTGCAATTTTGCCAGTTTTTGTATCACCCCAAAGTGTTCCGGGCGGATATGTGTCATCATCGAACTTTCCTCGGCCAATTGATCCACCACCTCGTTTCCCTTATGTCGTGTACGCCCTGACACCAAAACGATTTTGTTGTGTACCAAGTCTGTCACGGCTTTGATGCAATTCCAAGCAGCTCTAGACTTTATTACCGGATCTATCACTTTACTACTAAGTTGCCTTCAGTGTCTTAACTGATGGCTATCCTTTTCTTGGTATATCAGTAATCCACTACACAGCTCAAGCTCCCCTCGTCGGATTACGTGAGGTTCTGATCTAGCTGGACTCTGATCCAGCCTTGGCTAAATCTTAAGGCTAACCAAAAAAAGGTCTTTTATTCTAGAAGAATGAACTTCTACATGGGCATTGTGTGATATATATTCACAATGAAGATTTTTCACTAGCCATGGGTGTAAAACTGGCAATAAGTTTATAACTATTGATCGAACGTGTTTTTACGTTTTAAATTGACCATAAGCCGGAACGTTGCTGCAAGAAACACCCACAGATTTTGGTGTGCTTGATGAAAATTTTTCCAGCTTAAAAATTGAAAAATAATTCTACCTAAATTTAGAAAGAATGCGGTGCGTTTTGTTTTTTCAAACTGTTTCTCGGATTGTTTGATTAAATTCCTATTATTTACATGAAACGCGAATTCTCCGACGAGCCCATCAAATATATAGATTGAAATGTTACGCATGCATCTCTTAATTTATTTTCTATCGGTACACATGGACGGGATTTAAGCGATGGTAAGAACGGTGGTAGTATGGGAGGCGCCCGGTGTCAATATGGGCCGCGGCAAGTGAGGTGGGGTTGGAATCGTCCCATTGCGGTTGGTTTGGTTATTGCATGTGTGTTATTTGATTTACGGTGGAGCTGAGTGCGTAATTTCGAGCGCCCGAAATACACTTCTCTTCCTAACCGTTCTTTATTGAATCCCTTTTTTTTTCTTTCCCCCCGTCATTTCACACTTTCAGCACGACCGAGAAGGATTTCCCGTTTTTTAGGGTTCACCTTCCACCTTGGGAAAGTTATTTCCCTTTATGAAGTGCGGCAATCCTTCAATGATAGGAATTTCTTATGTGAATCTTGTAAAAATAAAAAGCCTTTGTCGCTAGGTATGTAAGCCTGCATGACTCTGAAGCATTGCTGGTCTTTTCCTTGCCAAAACCCTACAAGGAATCTTTGACCATCCACTTTAATTTAATTTCAAATGATTTTTATAAACGAACTAACTCTACTATGGATAAAAGATTTACCAAATAAATTTAGTAATATTGAAAAAAATCCCATAAAGAATGCAAATAAGAATTGATTTTCCTGGTAAAAAACGCACAATAATATCCAATTACCAAATTGTTTGATGATATTTAACCAAGTTTGCCTCACAACGGTGGATAAGAAATTTTGGAAATTTTTAGAAAAGGCCTTTTTTTTACATGTTTTTCATATTCGAAGTTGTAGAGATCTCGTTTTTAGGATACCAGATCAGAAATATACAAACCTCCTTACTCTTAAACTAATCAGGGCAGCCTATAAATAGGCACGTTTATATTAAATTTACGATAATAGCATCTACTACGTATAAAACGTGTTAATCAGGAATTTTAAAACTATTATTATTAATTTACATTAACAAGTAAACTGCTGGAAATGGATAGGGATATTTGTAATTTATTGTTATTCGATAAATTTTAATTAAATAAACCGATAGATTCTTGTGAGTCGGATAAAACAAAATAGAAAATACAACCCAAATAAACGCATTAATACGTTAATAACGCGCAGTAAGAACTTTACATTCCTTTGTGTGTAGTGTTTAGTGACGGTTGGTTAACCTGGAGATCGTGAGGTGAGGTCTGGTGTGACGTAGGTTTTAACAAAACATTTTCTTTTCCGACGTTTCAATCTTTATTGAGATCATCTTTAGGGCTCAAAGTGTTTGTTTAACGTGTAGATGTGTCATTCTTCTGTGCCATGTTGTGAGTGTACGCAATGACACAACTGCACGGAAAACAAACACTTTGACCCCTGAAGATGATCTCAATAAAGACCGAAACGTAGGCACGATAAAGAAAACCTTTTTCTACAACCTACGTCACACTAGGCCGCCTCTCACGATCTCCAAATAATCATTATCTAACGGGCCTGGGATTTATAAACATTGTTTAAATTATACAAAAACATGTAGGATGTGAAAAAAGAAAAATAATGAATTTATACAGTGCTAGAAATTTTAGATTTAATCAATGTATTTGTACTCATACAAAGCGTTTGTTTTCTGTGTAGATGTGTCATTCTTGTGTGTCCTGTTGAGCGTTCCAGTGAGATATTGATGTTTTATGTTTATTGTTGGATTTGGAAGGGGTGGGGGAGGAAGTCGGGATAGAAAGAAATTTTTATATGAGGAGTGGGACGATAATGGGAAAAATGGGTATTGGTTCGGCCTGATTATCCTTTCAAGATTATATAGACGTGGAAAAATTAAGGAAGGAAAGCCAAATTGTTGACGAATTAGACTATGTACAATGTTTATAAATCTCAGGCCCTGAAGATGATCTCATTAAAGATCGAAACGTTGGCACGACAAAGAAAATGTTTTTCTGAAACCTACGTCACATCAGACGGCATCTTACTATCTCCAAATAATAATTTACATTCGTTACTTAAGAATAGTAAACGCGAAGATTACTCATTTTTTACACAAACACCTTTTCTCGTCTTTTCTTCCATTTTAATCCAGTTCTATTCTCTTTAACCATGGGACGACCAAACGTTTTCAATACTATTGTGAGAATGACTCCTCGTGGTCATCGGCAAGAGGGTATCGCAGTAACAGAGGACATTATACACCGTGCCAAAAGTTTAAAAAATCATTGCGCCCAATAAACAAAATTATGGAACTAAACCATTTTATTTTGTTATTTTTCCAAATCCCTTAATTAAATTTTCCTTCAGTAAAAAACATAATTTCTAATCTATTTTAATGGAAGTTATAATAAAAATAAACTAAAAATGCCAGGGAAATTAAATACTACAAAATTGGAAATATCCCTATTTATTTTTGAGCAGTTTATGAACATCTACTTACGATAATAAAACTAGCGGTTTCAAACGAAATGAAATTATAAGAAAATCTAAAATAAATGAAATCAATGATCAGTTCATTGTAGATCCGAAATATAACGTCCAGTCGGTTATCTTATTCAGTCCTGCCGATATATATATATATATATATATATATATATATATACCAATTTATATCAAATTTAATTTAATAACACTCTCAACGTCTTAAATTGCATCCAACAAGGCATTACAAATTTTCTTAATAAGTCCACTTAATCTTACTAACGAAACTTACGGCTTCGAGCATAATTTACTGGCAAATTAAATTTAAAGTTGAGCGAGACGAAACACCAGGCCAATTTAGATCAGAAATCTAATCTCCATACTGACATACTATACAGTGCAGGCCATACTTTTTGGAAATTGGTTTAAACTATGATGTGTTTATGTTGAATTAAATTTAAAATATTAATTAATCGTTATAATTTTAACGTTATACGTACCTTGATTACTAATTGAAAATTTCCAGTCGGAAACTTTTCTCGGCAATAATAATAGAGTTCGGTTCTATTCATAAAAGCGTAATGCGTCAGTACGGGGCAGTCGCACTTTGTATGTGCTTGGAGGGGGTGGGGATTTATTAAGATTGGACCACCGGCTAGTTATGGACATTCTGGGCATAGTTGGGCGAGTGGACGAGGAATTGGATCTCCACTCCCTCCGGATCCGTTCGAGGGTCTTCCCAAATGGAGCTCCACCCGGCACAATCACTTTTCATCCGGTTCATTCTATTCCGTCCCAAAGTCACAACTGTTGTCACAGGAATCGCTGATATCGGATAATTGAACCGCAACAAAGTGACAAGCAGTCGTCCGGGAGCAATAGACGATGAAAACAATAAAATGGAATACAAATAAAAACAGCACTCGCACTCAATAACTCCTTTTCATAACACAACTCACTTGGGCCCCGGGGTCACATATAAGATCTATACCCTTTGGGAAGTGAGTAAATAAGTTAATAAACTTCTTCCGAATATTATTTGCAATATCGTTACAATAAACATCATCTGCCTTCATAAGGAAAATATTGAGAAAAAATGGTTACGATAGTTACGTCTTTACAGATTTCCTTAATAATCGTATGAATATAAATATATTGATCGAAGAAACCATTGAGACTTCGAAATTGTGTTATTGCGCAAAAATAAATAAAAACTGTCCCTTAACATGGAATGCATCAACAACAAACACTCTACAATTTCTACCACATAGAACATTTATATATTCCTATGATTCAATACAACAATTAGTACTATCGTGTCTCACATACAGTAATGAAAGACTTGGAGAGGGCTTGGGCGGTATGGTTAGGATGCAAGTTATGTAATCCTTTATAATAAAAGTAAAAAAAAACTTTATTTATAATAACCAATACAATTTTATACAACAACTATACCGGCCAACAACTAGCATAACACTGCGTCTAGCATAAGACTAAGAGTAAGACTGATAGAAGACTAACGGAAGACTGTCGGCCCTAGCGCCTGAGCCCTATTTATATGGAAGTGAAGTTTGCTGACTCAGATGCTGTGGATTCTGGAAGACGGTACCATAACTTGCATCGAAAGCTTGTGCCCTCTTTGGAAGCAAATGTGCGATTCTCATCCAGTAAGATCATGTAAAAAGTATTTCTTTTACCTTCCCCCAAAACCTTTTCATCCATGAAATGTGTATATGTATTCGTGTATAAAATGGTATTGGGAAAGATGAAAGACTCCGAAGCATTAGCAATCTTGGAAGCCTTAAAGTATGCTCAGACTAAGAACCCTTCCGACTTAATTATATTCTCTGATAGCCAAAGTGTGGTCCATTCCCTTCACAGTATCCTTAAAGCCAATCACTTCATCCTCACACAGATTTTCACTTTAATATGCCAGTTAAAAACCTCCAACACTAACATCCATATAATCTGGGTAAAAGGACATAACTTCAACGTTCACAACGATGAAGCCGATAGACTGGCTAAAGAGGCAGCCATATCTGGTCGTTTTCAGTTTTTCATTTCGGGTAGAGATATTAGATCTCATCTGTATAGATACTCCTTGAGATCTTGGCAAAGGGAGTTTAGCTCCACAAGTAATGCCAAGATGTACAAATCAATTCAAACCCATATCCCTCCCTTCCCGTGGTTCCGTTCTATGAACTATCCCCGACAATCCCTTACTTCCATAATCCGTCTCCGACTAAACCACAATAGTCTGCCTGTCCACCTTTATAAAATCAATGTCCTTAATTCCCCTTACTGCTCTTGCAACAACTTAGTAGTGGCCAATGCCAACCACGTCCTTCTTGAGTGCCCTCTTACCGCCTCAGGCCGAGAAGCATTTTACAGATCGCTAATTAGGGCCGGCATAACTCTTCCCATCACAGTGACCAATCTCCTATGCTACTCCCACAGATCTGATATAATTGAACCCTTAATTAAATACATATACCGCAACAAAATCATAATATAACAAACGTAAACAAAAGAGAATTCTTTTCTTAAATAAAATTATCCGTATTCCAACCATTGGCTAATATGATTAACATAAGGCCATAAGTTAGCGTTCCTTAAAGGAAAGTAATAAAAAAAAATTTAAAAAAAGTTTGCTGACTCAGATGCTGTGGATTCTGGAAGACGGTACCATAACTTGCATCGAAAGCTTGTGCCCTCTTTGGAAGCAAATGTACGATTCTCATCCAGTAAGATCATGTAAAAAGTATTTCTTTTATTGTACCTTTCCCCAAATCCTTTTCATCCTTCATAGGGCCGTGAAATGTGTATATGTATTCGTGTATAAAATGGTATTGGGAAAAATGAAAGACTCCAACATAAATGGTAAACAGAATAAGACCAAGAGTGTTCCCTTGTGGGACGCCGGGCTGTTTTCTGACAACTGAAGTAGCGGTCATATAAATAAAATTCGGTGATAAAAAAAATAAGGAGTGGGTGGAAGCTTTGGCAACAACCAGCAAGTCACCCAAGCGATTATTCTCCTCTATAAATCGAGACAATGATGTCAAAAACATTGTAATCTTGCTGGAAACATAGAATTATGAGTGCAAAACCCGAATTGGCGAGAAATAATGAGCCTGTGTGAAACTAGGATGGGCTTAATTTTTTTTCTTTTTTTTTACGAGGGCTTGCAACAGCAGAGGTCATATAAACCCTCAGGGTGCCGGTCTTTTTGAAAAAATGATGTGATGAGCGCCGCGTCAAGGACGAAGCCTTGCGGCCACCGACGCCCCTCTTAAAATGTTTAAATAGAATCTTTACAAGAAATCGCATGAAGAAGGAGGTTTATAGAAGGATTGGGTTTTAGTAATACTGAACTCGTAAGAAAGACGCAGCAAATTTTCAAATTGGATAACCCACTTTAAATTTGATGTTTCCAGGGCCTTTTAATTGCCAGACATTTTAATTTTGATGGATTCCTTGAATCATATCTGCTGTTGGTTGAAAGTTTTGTATTTGGCACCGACGCTTTGTACGATTTGTAACATTTATCTCCAATTGCAAATCAACGAAGCTAGAATCGAAAAATAACTACCCATTGCGAAATTCCCTGACTAATTTTGAGTCCAGAATGTTTTTTACCATCAGGAGTGACCCTTCTCCATCGACCGCCCCTTTTATGTTTGATTGAATTCAGCGGCTCGTGTTTAAGAGTTGCCCTTCTTCATCAAATGCAGAGATATGAGAAAAGGGACGTTACCACCCCTACCCTCCCAATAATTCAATTGACTTTTTCAGAGCTCTTCATGGTCATATCTGTTTGGACACGTTCCTTGCGCGAATATTCTTTTTCTTCTTCTTTTATTCTTTTTGAACCAAAGGCTCGTAAATGATTAAAAACGATGATAAGATGTGTCACGGCAGCAGAGCATTGAGAACGGACACGTCGGAAGGTCAGAAGTTGGCTGGAACGATTCTACACATTTAAAAATATACTTATAATTTCTGTATTTCCGACCCATCTTGATTTATAATAGTTTCAGAGCATTAAAATATTTGTTTATATTTCTGTGTTGAGTGATGGAGATCTGTGGCAGATTCTGTGTCCGTGCCAAGAAAACAAATATAACGACTGAAGTTAAATAGGCAATTAGGTTTTTTCGCCTGGACGTCTCTCAATTACTTTTTCTATCAAATACACTTATATTTATTGAGCCATAATAGTTAACTACCGCAGTGTATATTTTGGCAAGGCTATATCTTAGTTTTTTTGTATGTTTTTTTATGAGTTGATAAATTCGAGTATTATTAATATCCGAAAAAAGGAACACAGACAGTAAATTTGTCAAGTTTAAGCGACTTTTCACTTTAGACGAAATTAATGCTTACCAACATATATTTTTTGAAGTGAAGCCTTAAAATTATAACCGTAAAATTATTCAGCGTGACGAAAACGGATCTACTTCCCCCTCTCCAAGCATGGTTAGGATGGGAGGGGGAGAAATGAGGTTTTCCGTATGCAGGCTTTAACACCTGCTTCTCCCCCACCGTTCCAACTCCGATATTTCATTTCAGTTTCAACCTAGAATAGTTATTGTCTTCATACATCGTTGTTAGAAACAATGACACAATAATAAATTGGTAGTTAAATTCATAATATCAAATAATGGTATCCGGTGTTTTGATCATTTCTGACGGCAGTAATACAGTAGTTTGAATAAATATATGAGTGTCCGGTTCTTATGTCTTCGACTGTACTCGACGCCACCCGACGAAAATCTGGAGAGTAGGGATCGCGTAGTGTAGAGTAGAGTAGCGTTGCGTGGCATCGGGGAGATGTGCACGGGGGTAATACAACCTTATGGAAAATTGTACTTATGATTTGCATCGGGTAGCATCGACTAGCGTCGCATAGTGTTGCATCGAATAAGTGTGTTCCCGGCCTTAGGCTAGACTATAGCTTGCTTGTATTGGCGGCAGAAAGGACTTGTCAAAACCACCTCGAGCCCAACTTAGCGACTATCTCCTGGGCAACTGACTTAACGCGGTACAAGCGACTCGGTGGAATAACGGGGTAGGTGAATTTCCTTGAGGTACCCTCAGGTGAGCGCATGGGTTGGTTTGCTACTTGATTAAAATGCGAGCGATGCGATTCCATATCGCGCAACCAGAAGCAGAAATAGCAGAGAAAGTAGCCGCTGCCACTAACTTTG
>CM077101.1:17016812-17050122 GCA_039619505.1 Cimex hemipterus
ATATATATATATATATATATACCTTTTTGCAGTTAAATCTGAGAAAATATGCAATATTAAAATTATACCATTTATTTGTCAATATTTTCAGTAATTCATAATTTTATTTTTAATACATTAAATATTATTATATTTCATATAAAATATCATTAACTTATTATATTTTTTTATGATTGTTATTATTTTTTCTCTTATACCTTGTCCATAAATCATATCAGTTTAGTTTTTTTTTGTTCGTTATATCGTTGTTATTTTTCTTTAAGTTATTGTACTATAATAATTTTTGTTTTGCAATTATTTTTTAATAGTTTTTGGTGTTATTTGCTCTAACAGTTTTTATTAAACGATTTATATTATTGTTGTGAAATGTAATGTCATTAATCTGTAAAACTTTCTTTAAAAAAATATGTACTCCATTAATTAATTTTTTTATGACACGAATAAAAATGTAACACTCTGTTTTGTTGTATGTGATTTTTTTGTACCAATTTATTATGAACTTTTTGATATTTCTTATCATTTCTAAATCTAGAACAATAATAATTTCCTTTTTCCTTGTCATCTTGATTGAATTACGTAATTCTTTAAATTATATCGAAACATTTTCCGAATTATCTTTGTTTATATAAATTTAATCGTCGGCGTTGTTTTTAAAATTTTATTCTTAGATTTTTCTGATCTCTAACATATTAATGACCAAATACAAAATATGAATTTTCTGAACGTAATGTTAAGATTTCTAGAAATTTTTCTTTATTCATAATAGTGTTTTATTTTATTATGTCACATTTCTTCATAATGATATTTATCAATTCTGTTGTAGGTGTTGTTGGTATGTCTAAACTTATCACAACATAATCATCTCAAGATCTTATTTCATTTAAGAAAGTTTTAGTTCTGTTGATTTTTTATATCGTAATTGTATAATCTGGATGGGCTGCTAAATAGCGTTATTAAAATCTTTTATGTATAATACAAAAGGAAGTTAAGTTTTACGACTACTGGTGGAATTTTTTCTTTTTTGAATTTGTATGCCCCTAACATATATGGTAATAATCCTTTATAATTTTTGCGTATTTTTTTTGTCCACAAATCTTTTTTTTTATGGAGATTCAATAAGGGGATTAGTTCCATTTTGTATAGTATTTGTAGAATATACTTTTGTTTTTTGATATGTTGTGGTGTCTTGCATGTGTGTGCAGTATATTGTTCAACAACCTACAGTAAAGTGATAGGATTGTAAAACGGTAAAAAGATTTAATTTTTTTCAAATGTACGAATACAAAGTTTTAGTTAAAATATATTATAGAAGTGAAGAAACGTAATAAGGGCATTTCAGTAATCATTGGATTTGGTATTATTATGCCCACAATATGCACGATTGCATACGGCATATTACCTCCACTATGCAACGCCAGATAACCATTTTCGACCTAAAAGTTAAACGTCGTCGCAGGTTGGATAATTCCCAATTTGGAATCGTTAACGCTATTTAGTTACGAAGCCTTTGCTTACGCCTAAATCTGGGAGGATTAAACCGGATTAGCCTCGCGGTGTCGTAGATGGCAATTCACTACGTCTGTGGGAAATGGTAGCTGGTGGGTGATTTTCACGGGCGTTATGCCAAGGCGCATGGAAAGGAGGTTTCTAGTCAAGTTACCGAGCCAGCGGGCAAAGGAGCCTCTCAGCTGAACATTTCTCTGATCCTACCCGGCTATATCAGTTGCCCAATTGCTTAGAAAAGGAGAGGATTCCACATCCTTGCCCAAAGTGATTGGAAATGAAGGTACAATTACAAATGACGGGAACTATTCCCTGGCCGTTTGATGTTTTCGGCGTCTTACATCTGTATTCGAAGCGTGCCCCCGGGCCCTTGACCCTTTAACTAAGCCGATTATACACTAATTGAGAGAAACAGTTGCCGCAAACTACTGCAACAACTTTCACTGAATTTGAACTAACTGTGTTAATTTTTCTTGACAAATCCAATGTTCAGTAATGCAAACTAACAAGCATAACTTTTCTGTTTTCCCCCTCATTCTATATTATATTCCAACATGATAACAATGATTTTGTATAAATCCAAACTGTATCAAATGTACCAAATTTAAGATGATTTACATTTCTTCCTACATCATCCTAAGTTCCGCAAAAATAAATAAAAGGGCAGCACTTTTTGAGGGCTTTCTTCGCGTTGGCCAATTTTCTTATTCAAATCGACCCTTACCCGAGGACCTTCCTTTTACTATCTCCTTGCCACCTCACTGACCGATTTTTCTGCGACATTGAAGGCCCGGTATTGCTCAGATTAGCGTTCTGGCGCCTAAACTTTTCATGTCTTCACAGGTGGCATCCCATTCTTTAACCTTCGCAGACGATACAGAGTCCCAAAGAGCACCGATCGTGTCAAAATCTCAAAACCTTCAACGACACCTCGCATTGCTGGAGTGTAGGTTTGACAGAAAAAGGTGATAATAGCCTTTACTCTCTAACTTTCGTGGAATTGATTTTTCAATAAATGGCGTTTTTTCTCGTTTTGGTGACCTAACACCTAGAATATACAACCGATATTCTACTTAATAAACACTCTGACTTTTAAAGTAAGAGTGTGGATTAAGAGCTGGTACCTACGGAAAGAAGCCAAGTACTGCTATTGAACACAACTAATCGGTATTAAAGTAGAGAGCGGTTTAGACTTGCATCTAGACCCTGTCAGAATTTGAAGGCAACAACAAACTGTAGTTTGGGGACTGATATATATATATATATATATATATATATATATATATATATATATATATACAGGGCATACGAGCAACACATATTTATTGATCCATTTTTGAACTGTCAGTGTACTGCATTAGAAGAGCTAAGGGTTCTTGAATCTGGGGGTTGCCTCCTTCTTAAGGCGTCCATTATCATGATCACATGAAAGGTCTGTCAAAGTTGAGTCTTCCTCTCTTTTTGACTGGTGCATTTTATAGGTGCCTGTCCCACATGGGTAAAACTTACATAATTGCCCTTGTAGGTTGCCAGATCATATAAGGGCTGAGAGAACGAGGAAACGACAAATTGACCGTGTTTGGTCTAAATGCCAGCAAGGTAGATCCATCAGACAATGGATTATGAATAAGTCCTAGGAGCATTAGTAATATATTCCGCTAGGAATGAGGCAAGCGAAAAATTTCGTCAAAGGACCTTCGCATAAACTAACTGCAGAATTACTAATCCTAGCTAGAATGATAGCTGTACACTTCAGACTCGCAGTATTAGAAAAGACTTCAGATAAGGAAGGAAAAGAAACAGCGGAAGCTCTCCCCCTCTCTCTGTTGGTGCAAAGGCTGCAAGCTGTGATTCCTACTCCTGGGAAAGGAAAAGAATACACATGCCTGAAGAATACACATGTCCTTGAGTGTTAGGAGAACCTCCATAGAAGCGAAAGAAAGGATACTAGCATTGTCCTCTTGAGTACCATCCAAACGCTCCTGTCGTTTGAGCATGGTATCTAATTACTCCCGAAGGATACACACACCTCGTTGAGTATTCGGAGCACCTTCGTAGAAGCCTATAAAGAAAGAGCACTACGCACCAATCAACTTGAATACTACCAACCTCCTTTTGTACATTCCTGTACAGAATTCAGCTTGGATATCGTTCCTCTTGAGTACGCTCAAACACTCCTGACTATTAAAGCATCAACTGCTCCCGAAAAGTACAAAACCCCTTGAGTGTTCAGAGAACATTCACAGATGCCTTAAAGAAAGATGAGTGGTCATCGATAAGAGGATCTGACTGTTGAGAATGTAATTGCTCCTGAAGGAACCCAAACACCTTGAGTACCTTCGTAGAATCCTGGGAAGTAAGAAGACTGAGAATCGTTCCTCTAGAATACTCCCAAAGGCTTTTACTGTTAAGCAATTAGGTGCTTGTTATGAATGAAAAGGTGTAAGCGGTAGACTGTAAATGGAGTGCATAATCGAAAGGAGTCAATCTTCCTAATCTCCATCGCCTGGTATTTCCGTCGTCAGTTTTTTCTGTTGAAGCGATAGATAGTTTGAACCAGGCCGAGGGATTTTGCTACTGTGTAATTCAGTTGACCTCTACATCTAGTCATTGTCCATCTTTGGTACATCTTACTTGTAACTTGGAGTTGCCTTTCTATCCAAGATCTTTGTTATCTTGGATCACTTGGAAGGAGGTCCGTCAACGTTGAGGTTTCCTCTCATCCTAATTTGGTCAAATTTCAACTTATTCTTTGTATGTCAGGTGTCAGGAGGAGACATAGTACGGTTTCCATTGCTGTTGCGGGACAAGTATGCATCACCCCAATTAGGCTAAGATAGAGGGTTGTATGAAGTTATGATATTATTTGAAATTTCTCAGTTATATCAATATTACGAAAATTGACAGAACCATGTGACTGAGCGGGTTTGTGTGTTTAAGATAAATAAGCTTCCTTTAAAAGTGAAATAAAAACGTCAAACAACAGTTCAAAAGAGGGAAAGAGGGAGATTAGTCTGTACCAATTATTTGTTAAAAACCCACTTGGGATGATTGAACAATCGAGCACTGACTTGCGGGAAGAAAATAGATTAAATGGCCCTTCTTCCCCTTTCGTAATGAATTTCTGCCGTCTGAAATCCCCCACAAAAGAAATTTAATTCCCTTAAAGACTTTTACGTCATTGTAAGCAATTCCAGCCGCTTCATCTGCCCGCGAGGTTCGCAATTAATTCTCGGAAGATTATTTTAAGTTGTTTCTCGAGCCGTCGAGGAGGGTGGTAATCACCGTAGATAATTATTATTCACTCGATAACCTATAAATTCGTTCTTCAATGTAAACTGTTAATTTTTTTTTTTTTTTTTTTTTTTTTTTTTTTTTTTTTTTTTTTGGATGTTTGGTATACTGTGTAACACCAATTGAACAAAACACAGAAGCAATATAACGGCCGGGGGGGGGAATAAAGGTAGAAAAAATATATAAACCCAAACGGCCAGAGAGATTAATAAAGTCGACAGGCGGCAGGACGTTATGGTATGGCTCGAAATAGAAAATTGCTGAGTGCAGGCCCTTTTGCGGCTAACTGAAGGGAGTGGGAAATGGGGTATGTTTTTTTTAACATTTAACAAAGAGAGGGCTTTGTAACAAAGGCCTGTGGCACTACTCTTGTAATTCGTTTTCCACATTGGATAAGCTGAGCCACGACTGAATTGGTGGTCGGTGAGCTCAGTAAAAGGTGTGGTGTAAACCACAAATTTACTCCATTAAGACGAGTTGCCTGCTGAACAACTTACGTCCGATCCAACAAAGTATAGCGTCCGTCGTATTGTGCAGATAGACATCCATATATATTATTTATCCACCGATTAATTACACCTGATATACGTAAAGACCTTTATATTGCTTTTGACAGTCAAATTAATCCTTATTGATGTCAAATTAAACCTTTCTTTAAAGCATCAAAAACATAGGAGATGGTATGAAATGTAAGTATGTTAAGTATTGTAAAATTTCTGCTGTTCTAGAATGCTCACCAATGCTATTAACTATTCAGTATGACTTCCAATTGCTCGTGATACGCACCTCCTTGACTGTAAATCCTTGTTACTCCTTGATATGAATATAAAATAATTAAACTCTTGGAAGACTATATGAAAATTAATTACTACAAAAAATTAAAAAATATTCAAAATGAAGGATTCTTCTTTTAATTTTTAGCTCCAAAAAACATGAAAATTAATTAAAATTTAAAAAAATACAACAAATTATTCTTCAAGATTTTTTTAAATCGATTTTTTCCTTTAAATTAATCCTTTTTTTAAATTTGAGACTAACCATTTTTAATTTCATATGATTTGGAATGTAATCATGGGAAGTAAAAAATCAGGGGCCACCGGTTTAGGCGCGGTAAGGTAAAGGTCCCGGGTTCAATTCCAGCGGCCCTGCATTCGAACACGGAATACATACAGATGGGCTTTTTTTTCGAAAACTCCGACACACTGAGGGTTAATGTAACCTCGTAGTTGTAAAAGAATTGTACATTTCCTACTTTCGTTTCAATATAAAATAATTGATCTGTAAGAAAACTACATGAAAATTAATTGTAATTAAAATTTAAAATGATATAAAAATAGAAGATTTTCATAATTGTAGATTTGTAATAAATGATAAAATATTGCATGGGAATTAATAAAAACTAAAAGATGTAAAATGAATTTTAAAAACAAATTCTTATTCTAATTCTAGATTTTTTTAAAATATCAATTCCTCTATAAAATAATAATATTTTTTGGTTTATATTAAAAAACATTACCATGTGCATTTTGTAAAGTAAAAAGTAAATACATTACATATTAATATTTAGTAGGACGTACGGGAATTTACACTTATCAACAGTTTAATGTTCATTAATTACAATAATGAAGGTTTTTAGTTGAGATAAAAAAGTCTATGTCACGAGCGGGATTCGAACCCACGACCTTCGGCTTAATACGCCGCTGCTCTACCACTTGAGCTATCGTGACCTCGATCCACTCAGATACCAACTTCCCATCTCAACCGTACCTTATGAGTTTTCCCTCCTTTTTGCCATTTTTCGAATGACGTGTAATCGGATTGGATTCCCGGCGACAAATGAAATGGAGAGCTTTACTGAAGTATACTTCATTGTAATTCATTAGATTCACTAATTTCGTGGTCCGCTTGATCAATTTATATATTGCAATTAATTAAGCTTTTTAGTTGAGATATAAAAAGTCAATGGCACGAGCAGGATTCGAAAAATGGCAAAAAAGAGGGAAAATTCAAAAGGTGGGGTTGAGATGGGAAGTAGGGTCGAGTGGATCGAAGTAACGATAGCTCAGGTGGTCGAGCAGCGGCATATCTACCCGAAGATCGTGGGTTCGAATCCCGCCCTTAACACTGACTTTTGTTATCTCTAGTAAAATCTTTGATTAATTGTAACATATAAATTGGTCTAGCGGAGGACGAAATTAATCATTTTTAATTAATTTTCATTTTCATCTTCTAAGAGCCTATGATGAAAGGATTAATTTGAACTAAAGAGAAAGATAATCTGAAATAAAAAAAGGTTAATTTGAAGTTAAGAAGTATAATTTGGAATCGAAAAAAGTTAAATTTGAAATTGAAACAATTAAAAATGGCTAGGTTGACCGAAAGAAACCTCTGTACAAACATTGGTTTAATCTCAAAGATTGAGTAAATAGAATATCATAGATAAAACTACATAGTCTAGGAAGAAAACGAACATTATCTAATTATTAAGTGTAACAGATGGCACTTTATGAACTTTCCGTTATTACCGATACACAATAATACATCTAACGAACAGATTCAGGCCATCTGTAACCAAACAATTACTATAAACAATTTCAGTCAGAGGAGAAGCAGCGAAGATCGACGGGCCTAGAGATGATCATTAATGATACATAGTGATCGAAGACATGACATGTTACCTCGATTACCAGTCGATGTGAGACAGTTATAATTAACGTATCACTGTTGCTAAGTTGTAAAACACCCCATCGTCTGTTCTATACACTAATAATAATAATAATTTAGACTTCGACCTAGACGGAACTTGAGAAAACAGAAGCCAACGGTTAAGGAAAAATGGAGTCTATTATTCAATGGAACTGCGGACGCATAAGCAACAAAAGATATGCTGCAGCTCTTGGTTAGGGATGGCGATACTACCTCCAAGTCTCGCGGATGGCCCCGGGGGCAACCTCGAACTGAAGGGATTCAAAACTTTCTCTAGAGAGGTGCAACTGGGTCCGGGATATAATGGTCATGGACAGGTCGCCGTACTAATAAGTAAAATACACCGGTACAAGAGGTGACAATAAACTCTGACCATGCGGTTGTCGAGGGGATAGGAGCGTCTATGTGTTCGTTCTGTAAATAGTTAAAATGGATCGTAGCACAGCAGTGTAGTCTCTACTCAGTACGCACCGATCTAAGGGGTAGAGAGGTGAAAGACCTTGTCGGCGAGTGCAACCTGAACCTTCAAAACACCGGCGCTGCTACACATGTCCATTCCAGGAGGCCGCTTTAACACAATCCCGTCCTCAGCCTCACCCTCACTGGCCAACTGGGTAGAACGAGTTCCATTGAGGATCCTCATCTGAGTGTCCAGTTTCCAACAGTGGTCAGAAGTTACGTCATGAGGTGGGTGTATCATACTTCCATTAAGTAGGGGGTCCTGAAGCGTGCAGAAAATACCTCTGACGATGGGATAGTTCGAGTCCGATTGGGGGCGTACCGGAAATTCAACCCCGGGCATGGCGTATCCCTGTGAGGAAATGCATCTCCACCTTCTCCAGAACTGGAAGTGCAGCTTGTTGAACCTGGGACAAGGACTTTCGCTTCGTCATTTAGACTCTTACCCCGATCATTGTTGAGAGTCGCTCATCATACCATGCCTTAACGAACTTAGTGACCCAGGTCTGGCCACAAGTTACATATCGATTTCTTTTACAACCTGCTTGGTTGTACAACAACGTCTTGGAGTTCATGGTGAACGGTCCACTTAGCTAGCGTTAAAGAGAGTAATGTAGAGAGAAGAGGCAGCCCGTATCAAGAGGGATTAAGGGGATAGTACCTTTCTACCAGAGAGCGTCGTTCAGTACACGTTCTTAAACAAAGAACACTCTCTTATTGATCGTTTGTCGCTGTTTGATGATGTCAACCCGATTAGAAAAATGTCCAGAAAGATCATGAAGCCCCTTCTTTTTTTAACATGCTAAACGTTAATTTTTCCACAATGTTACGCGTGGCGATTTGTATAATCCAGAGTAAAGCTATAGCAGTCATTGAAAGCTTGCTGTTGTTTGTTTTGTGTTAAACTGTAAGATGCCAGAAGTCAATAAAAAGGGAGAATTAATCAACTCATTCAAAATGCACTCGAAAAGAACCAACAAATGACAAGCATCAATTCGTGCCGACCTCCCTTTATCCTAACGTCTAATAGCTTACAACTTTATAGGTTAGGGGATGTATCTATTATGAATGAGATTATAAGGGCAGGTCAAAAATTAACAAAAGAAATGTATTGGTATGATTTAATTAATGCGCATTTGAGAATAAAAATAAGTGTAAACCAAAAACAGCTGTTAAATTCATGGCTGCCATGTTGTTACCAACGCCCTAACGGATAGCAATGTAACTACATTTTCGACCTAACAATGGCTCTGGCCTGTTAGATCGAGCAATGTTAACTAACTGGTTCTTACAAGCTTACGTCATTATTTTTCTCCATCTAACACAACCTAACAGAGTTAACAGGGTCGTGAATGTCCCCATAATTTTTCAATTTCGTTTGCAAACATACCATGGCATTAAGTGTAAACAAGGCGGATTCACTTATAAAAGCTTTAAAGTAAACGACCGATACTTCCGATAAATTAGCGTGTAAAATACTTCTCGGCAATTTCGTCGAAGCGAAAATTACCTTCAAGGTGCACAAAATTAACCTCGAATACAAATTCGTGGAAAATTTACAGCTAATAAATTATTTAAGCAAGCAATTTGTTAAAGTACTAATTAAGTTGAATTTGTCGAGCGCACCCATTGTACGGGCGAGGGAGTGACAGAACATTTTCATTATTGAAAAACAAAAGTCATTAGTGAATTAAACATTACTTCAGTCGCTTTTTTAATTAAATAAAGCTCACTGTTGTTTTGGGGGAAAATTGATAAACACCACTTCAAACTTGATAAGTATATGTGGAAAAGCTCTTTTCTATATAACTGAAATGATTACAAGGTAAAAATCGTATGAACAGCTTTGGGGAAATAAAAATCTTTTCCTTTGGAAATGTGAATTCAAAAATATTATTTCTCTACAATAAGCGCAGTACCTACGGGGAAATGTTTGGAAACGGCAATAACGGCAATGCCCCCCCCCTACCATTAGAGGAAAAGTCTGGAAAATAAAGTCATGCTAATTAAAAAGGTTAGTTGAGCTGTTGTTAAAAAGGAGGGTGACCCGACGGAACTGGTCGGGGAAAGCAGGAACATTGTTCTAAACTCTTCTTAACTGTATCTGGGGCTAAACAGCTATTTAGACTCGCGCCATTGAGCTTCTCTGTACCTGGGATGCTTCTTCACCTCTTTATCCTTTATTACGGCGGTTTACGTTAATATCACTTAGGGATTTTCCCTTTGAAAAGATTCTGTTAGCTGGGTACAAATATTCAACCCTAGAGTGGATTCCATCTTCGTAAACGCTTGGACCATGTACAATTTACCAATTTACACAGGCAAAACCTATAAAGTCGATTATAAATGTATATTAAAAATTATAAGTTTCATCCTAGTATTATAAATTTTATTTACGTTATAAGATTTAAAAAATCCTTGGAATTTTACCAATTTTGGTGTATCGTTCTTTTCCGTCAAATTAACCCTTTTTAATCTTGAATTTGCCTTTTTAGACATCAAATTGACGTTCAATTTAATCAATTAATTTAATTATTGACAATTACTAAAAGATTTATTATCGATGCAAAGTATAGATTTATATCGTCAAATTAATCCTTTTTAACTTAAAAGCCACCATTTTTAATTTAAAATTAATCTTTTTTCCTTCAATTTCGCCCTTTTTACTTTCCAATCAATCGTTTTTACTTTCAAAGTTATTCTTATTGAGAACATTAAAAAACCTAAAAGCTATATGAAAATTAATTACAATTAAAATCAAAATTTATATAAAATTTAACATAAAAACAAAGTATTCTTCAATCAATAGTAGATTTTTACTTATTTTTGTAAATGGGTCTATAGCTTTTATCGTCAAATTAATCCTTTTTAACTTAAAATGAACCCTTTTTAAGTTAAAATTAACAATTTTTGTTTTCAAACTAAACTTTTTTGCTTCAAATTAGTCCTTTCTACTTTCTAATCAGCCTTTTTTTTTTTATTTACTTAAAGCATTAAAAACGTAAAACCGTATGAAAATGAATTACCATCAAAATCAAAAGTTACATAAAATTTAACATAAAAACAAATTATTATTCATTTAATAGGAGATTGTTTTACTATTTTTTGTAAATGTGTCTATCGACAAATTAATCCTTTCAAATGATTGTTTTTTGCTACAAATTCGCCATTTTACTTTCCAATCAATCTTTTTTACTTTCAAAGTAATTCTTTATTAAAAAGATTAAAAACCATATGAAAATTGCAATTAAATTTAAAAATTATATATATATTAAACATAATAGAAATTATTCTTCAATTAATACGATATTTTTTCACCAATTTTTATATATAGGTTTTTTTGTAAAATATTTTTTTTTAAACTTAAAATTTACCCTTTTTAATTAAAAATTTTTATTTGAAATTAATCTTTTTTCCTTCAAATCAACCCTGTGTAATTTGAATGCTTTTATCGTCAAATTAATCCTTTTTAACTTAAAATGAACCCTTTTTAACTTAAAATGAACCCTTTTAAATTAAAATGAACCCTTTTTAACTTAAAATGAACCCTTTTAAATTAAAATTAACAATTTTTAATTTAAATTAATCTTTTTTTGCTTCAAATTCGCCCTTTTTATTTTCCAAATCAATCTTTTTTACTTTCAAAGTAATTCTTCATTTAAAACATTAAAAAGACTAAAAGGTGTATGAAAATTAATTAAAATTAAATATAAAAATTGTATAAATTAAACATAAAACAAATTATTCTTCAATTAATACGAGACTGTTTCACCAATTTTCATATTTAGGTTTTTTTTGTAAAATATATCCTTTTAAAATTAAAATTCACCTTTTTTAGTTAAAAGTTAACTATTTTTATTTAAAATGAATCTGTTTTGCTTGAAATCAACCTGGTGTAATTTAAAATTAACCCCGTGCAATTTGAAATTAACCCTTTTTAATTCAACTTATTCTATTTTAAATTCAAATTGACCCTTTTTATTTTCAAATTAATCCACTTTTTTTAAGAAATCGTAAAAACCGTACGATAATTAAGCACCATTAAAAGTAAAAGTTGTTTAAAAGTAAATATAAAAAGAAAATTCTCCTTCTAAATCCAAATTGTTTCACCACTTTTCGTATATAGCTTTGTACGCCAAATTAATCCTTATTAACTTAAAATTAACTCTTTTGAGTGTCAAATTAACCTTTTTTTAAATTTGCAAATATACACAACTGTTTAAAACGTACGATAGATATTGAACACTTTATTGGAGCCTTTCGAGGACTTTTGACAACACAGGATTATGGAGGAGGACACAGTTCGGCTGGTTTGCGAACCAGCAAAAGGGAGGAAATTGGTGACGAATTAATTAAAAAAAATTTTTTTTTAATTTTGTATGAAACACTTTTTATTTTCTAATTAACCCTAGCTTAAAAGCATTAAAAATTATAAGTATAATTACAATGTAAAAGTAGTTACAAGTGCAATTAAATTATAATATAAGTATGTAATGTAGAATTCTTGTATAGTTGCATAAATTTTTAAATTCTTCGGTTCTTAGAAGACCATATAGAGATTAAGTACAATTAAAATTAAAAATTATATATAATTACTTTTATTGTTGGAACTTGAGATTTCGGATTTAGAGTCAATGGATGGGATTCGAACCCGCTCTTAAAAAAATCGGGTCACTCCGTGATATTGCCTTTTCATCTCAAATATCGTGTTCAAAAAAATTAATAAATATATTATGGCTTTCTGAGGAAGATTTGAAAGAAAATATAGTGGAGGGTAGAAGGATAGAAATGTATGTGAAGAAATTGAGGAGGAGGTATTACACATGGGTTATTCATTTAACAGTTAATATAAAAACAAATAAACGGCACAAATACAATGTAGGTCGTGCATTTTTCCTCGCTGGATCTTATATACACCCCGTCTTCAAATCGACCGTCAAAAGACGAATTTATTTTCTTGGACGTTTTCTTTTTCCGTTTGACATAACAATATATCTGTACTCGATCCCATGACACGTTATCGGACTATTGAGGGATGATTGATCTAGTGGTAAACTTGACGTATAATTATTTCGTTTCTCCGGGTTAAAATTTGATGGGGGTGTTAATCCCCTCGCCAGCCAAGAGGCCGAATATTCATGATTCCTCTTACAGACGAGTTTGAATAGGCAATGGGGGCCTAAACAGAATGAAGCAATCAAGGTGATGCTTGCAACCGTCCCTTTCAATCGATAACACTTGACGGATATTATGCTTATTGCTCCTCTCGGATATTACACATGTCCCGTTTATAAAGAGCGGTGGGATTACTTTACTTCTTTCCCCTTCGCTTATCCTCCCCCCTTGTAATTTCATTTCCTCTTCAATTTTACGAATATAATGGCCTCCTCCTGCCCCTAGGTTTTTCCCTGGTTTAAACCTTGATATTCCGACTGAAGGGAAGAAATAAATCCACTTTAAGAAAGAGTATTTGGCATAATTGAATTTAATACAACAGTCTGACCACTCCGAAATGAGAAACGGCCTTATGAACTTTTTACTTGCCTTAACAAATACTCCTTAACAAACTTTTTTACCTTTTATTTATTTATTTTTTTATCAATTCTTTTGCAACACATGACAAACTATTGTGGGATTTCTAATGGGATGAGTCAGTCAGGCATTATCGGATCGGATCATCCGGATTAATAAAACAAATACCCTGACGCTGAAAATGACGAAATGACGTCTGACAGATCAAAACGATATGCATATATAAAGCCAGAAACACACTTACACGACGCCTTGCCACGTTTTGGTGGGGGTGTGCACATCCGTCGGACGCAAGCACACGTCGCGTTCAGTCCTCGGCTTTGGATTCGCGTCCAGTAGTGTCGCGTGGAGTAGCATCGGGTTGCTGTGTACGGGGGTAATACAATTTTATGGCAAATTGGGCTTTGGATTTGCGTCCGGTAGTGTCGCATGGCGTAGCGTCGGGTTGATGTGCACGGGGGTAATACAATTTTATGGCAAATTGGGCTTTGGATTTGCGTCCGGTAGCGTCGCATGGCGTAGCGTCGGGTAAGTGTGTTTCGAGCTTAAGTCAGACTATCAGTCAGCCGCAAATACTTATACTGGATAGGTATGATAGGTCTAGATTTGAAATCTTTGAAGGAGCGGACGTCACCAAATTATTCCCCGAGATAAAATGTTCCAAAGTCTTGGGGTTTGTGAACAGGTCCAAGAAGTTTATGGAGGACACGTAAGCTGACTAAGTTCCGGACCTTTTAGGGATGGAGTACGAGTCTACCCAGGCATTTAACCCCTCGGGTCTTGTTCGCCCACTCTGCGTAATATGTATAGTTAAAAGCAGATCGATTGTTACCATCGATCCTTACCTTAAAGCTGTACCTCATTACTTTAACTCAAAATCTCACTTTCAAGTTGTATTGCTGATTTGTCCCAGGTACCAAGTTCCAAGTTATTGACTGTGAGACCAACTGGAGAGGCAGCATACACATACATACAAAAAAAGGTCTTTAATCTAATACTCAAGATTTTCTATTAACTTTCCTTAGCCTACAAAATATTTCAAGTTATGGGGTATACGGCAAAATAAAAGCATTGTCCTAGACGTTGAAGATTATCATTTAAAGGCATTGTAATTATATGTTTTGCAATTGATATGTTAGGTCTTTGTTATTTTGTGTATATATAAGCTATTCATTTAGACGAACTGAAAGTCAGCTACAACTATGCCCCGTGTTCCTCGTAACCAGATTCAGGAGCTGGCTGGACTGGCGTTTATTGAGCGTATTGAGGTGGTAAGACCTACAACTGCTATCGGTTATAAGGTTGAAATGCTGGGATTAAGTGTCCATTTTGTTACGGCGGAGGACATGATGTTGCAGCTGATTGCCTTCCATGGGCTAGTTAGTTTCCTACCTAGGTTTTAGTTATTCTGTGTTAAGGTTTAGGTAAAGCACGAATCATATTATGCGCCAGATCCTCGGTTTTCTATTATTTTTTAATGCCATTAGGACGGTTCACATGTCCGACGGATTATTATCAACTTTCCCGTTTATGTGTGTAACATTTCGTAAATCACTATTCTTCGAAGGCACCCCGAGACCCGAGATCTGTTTCGTGATATACAATGATGTCCGTCGCACTGAGCGTCGAGCAAATTAATCAAATCCACTTTAATAATATCGACAATAAGTGTCATTAATAATCTCTCCATGAAGAATTTTTAAATTAATAACATTGAGATTGAAAAGCAATTAAACAACGTCAACCTGTTACTTAGAAGGGAAGAGGATAGTCACATGGGCCCAATAAATTCAATCAAGAGGGGGTGAGAAACTGCTAACCCTCCCCAGGGGAACTTGTTGAAGTTCTGTTTAATAACAAGGAGCCTCATCCCATATTGGCCTTTCAAACTCTGTATTCATCCCGTCTCTTTCACCTACTCCAAAAACTTTCTCCGCTTCAAACGCCCAACATATTGTTATAAGGCATTATTAATAATTTCACAGTTCTGTTCGATTAGAACTTGGCCGTTGTAATTGCTTCGTGGATCGAACTTTTAATAAAGAGGGCCCGAGGTTATTTACATTTTATTTGACGCGCTCCGTCCACAACACTGACGAAGGACGGCCCCGAAGCATCTTTTGAATTCCAACAATCCAGTTTCGTGCGTCTACCAAAAAAAAATAACACAACCTGCCTCACATAAAACAGAAAACGACCAGGTACAAAGAAAAATCTATTTATGCCCGCGCGTAAAGCTGCTCAACGTATAAAATAATCTTTATGCGAGGTATTGCTCGAGATAAAAACGTCAGTGTCACGAGCGGTATTGAAAGCCACGATCTTCGGCTGAATACGCTGCTGCTCTAACCACTTGGGCTATCGTGACTTCGATCCACTTTTCCCTCCTATTTGCCATTTTTTGGGCCGAAGTCACAATACCTCAAGTGGTAGACCAGTGGCGTATGTAGCCGAAGGTCGTGGGTTCGTATCCCGTTTGTGACCTGGTTTTTTTTAATCAACCAATACTTTGTATAAAGATTAATTAATTGAAGAAGGTTATTCGGTAATGAAATCTAATGAATATAAAATAATAATTATAGAAAATTACTATTTTTTCTTTCGGAGTACCGTTCGACGGCTCCCCCAGCGTCTCACGGTTGGGGGAAATTAAAAGACATAAAATAATTACGCCCAGTTGACTTCTTCTCTTCTTTCCAGTCATGACAAGATGACATTACTCATAGCTCTTTATGGCCTCTCATTAAGATATTAAGAGAGAGGAGAGAACCTAAATTAAATACCTCGTACGATGGTAAAGGAGAAGCTAGGAGCGCGATACTACATCCAAGACACGTCAATAACAGCTTCTTTCTGTGCGTTAGCTGGTTCCATTGAGGCGATATCGAATCGTATCGCTCGGCTTCAATCGCACTGAAAAACAGATCGCACGCCGATTTTTAGAAAGCGAATGGCAGCTCTTTTATATGTTTTTTTGGCTTCTACTCGCCCGATATCACACGGTATCGCTCGCAGCTCCCATGCTCATTGATACAAAATCAATAGCAGCTGCTTTCTTGGCAATTTTAATTACTAGTGGCACGATATTGTATCGCATCATGAGCATTGTAAATAGGTCGCGCCGCGATCCTTCCACCCCGAATGGCAGCTTTCATTGCGATTTCCGCTTCTACACGCACGTTATCGCATCATATAGCGGGAAGTGAACCAGTTAGCTCGCTCATCCGTGAAAAATGAATAGCATCACTTTTCTTTGCGATTTCAGCTTCTATTCGTGCGATATCGTATCGTAGTGTAATCATATCGCCGTTGGCCCAGGAAAAGTCAAGACGGCACCTTTCTTTGTTATTTTTCCTTCTACTTGCAAGATATCGCATCGAATTGTCGCGTTGTAATCTGGTCGCATGTTGGTCCATGCAAAACTAATAGCAAAATAAAAACGAAGTTTACGATTTTTATTTATAATGGAACTGTCGGCAGCTTTGTCGACACTGGTTGCACGGTATCTTCTGTTGAGAGACCGTTCGGTCTATATGTTGGTGCCCTTGGTTCGCGTCTTTTACCAAGTTCCTTAAACGCCAAGTGGGGGTTAGTGAAGCGGGATTAGGTCTCTCGGTCTTTGCCCTTTGTAGAAATAGTCAATTCAGAAGTTTGGGCTTTGTCGGAGGAGTGAATTCTTTAGTGTTATTAAGAGTTCATTTCCAGCTTTTTGTGCGTTTGCTCCAGTAGGCTACTAGACTAGCGTCTATTCATTTCTTATCGATCTTTGTATTTATTGGAAAAATTTACATGTGCGTTTCACCTCTACGTTTTTTGAATGTTGTGATGGTACTGTTTTTAAATATTAAAATGAACTTTTTCGTTCAAAATGACCAGCCATACTTGACGATAAACAAAGAGGATTTTATGCAGTGCACATTTCAGTAATTCAATTAATTACAATCATAGATCATTTCAGTTAATATCATCGCATATATACCGCATGCTCCGGACAAGCAAACAATGTTGTAAACACGATTGTTGGATGGGCTTGTTGAACCTGGATTTAGCGAATTTATTGCCCCGCTGTAAATGCCAATCAATCCCGCTCATTCCCACCGTAAATTACGTTGCCCGAGCGTTAATCGTGTATACATTTCTCCCCTTTTGAAAATGCCCGACAGAGAAGATGGTTAAGTTTCGCGCTGGCAAATGAGCGATAGATGAAAAAGTTCAGTCACGATTAACAATGAGACTCTTCACCCAAAACCGGCAGTTGGTTGAAAACAAAATGACTTGACTCGATGACAAACAGCGAACATGCTGAAATTCAATACAACTCACTACTGCACTAGTTTCATCAACTAGCTTTCGAAGAAAAACCGCTTATGCCAATTAGTGAAAAATAAAATCCTTGGTATATAAAACTCATCATAACATGAAAAGAACAGTTTATTTTCATACAACGAGAGAAATAATATATAACCAGAGGGCTCGGTATAAGCTGCTCTCACTCATGTTTCAAAAAAGTGCTTTGAGAAACACGGCAAAGATAATTTACATTGAGAGACAGAAAAAGTGGCCGCCCTCTTTTATTTCGTAAATACTTCCAATCGTTATAATTTCTATTTTTCGCTGTTTATTGAATATTTTCAAAGAGCTAAATTTAAAAGGTATAGCTAAATTTAAAAAACAATTAAATTGGCTAAAACAATTTTACAAACAAATCGTTGCTAAGAAAACATTCAATTCAGTACGAAATATTTTCTCTTCTTGCATTGATCAACACTTGTATTCGTCGTGGCATAGATTTTATGAGGTTTTGAACATAGTGCTGTGAAATATTTTCTTTTTATCCTCTTTGACAACTCGTCCCAAAAGTGTTCCATCGAATCTAAGTCGGACCACATGCTGGCCACTCAAAACATTGAATTGAAGCCAGCTTGAAACAGTCGCCAACGATCCTAGTTGTGTGGGCCTTGCGTAGTCATGCATAAAAATAAAACCGTCGCCAATTAATGGCATAACGAATAACTTATACTGATAGCACATCTTCAATGTATGCGCACCCTCGAGGAAGATCAAGTTTGTGCGATCTTCCATAGAAATGCCTGCGCAAACCATAAGACTATAACTCCATAGCTTCTCCGGAGTGGAAATGCTGCGGAGATCGCTCTCCTGTTCTTCTAAAAACCCTCTCACCACCTCAAACTAAACCTTGACTCATTCAAAACATAGATTTTAGACGAATCTTACTCAGGCCAATAGACCTGATTCCTTGCGAAACTTAACCTTTTCCCACGTAATCCAGCTTTTGAAAGTCTTCGGCTAGTGCGTAAACTGACATTAACGTTTCTAACTTGTTGAAGCCGTTACTTGATCTTAGCAGAATGTCGATTACAGAGTAAATTCGACAAAATGAAACATCTATTTGACACCAAGGTGACTTGATGAGTCAAGGCTTTTTGAATAACCTCCAGTATCATGGTAGCGTTGGAAGATCCATGGAACAGTTGTTGTGGGAATGTTAACCATCCTGGCCACATACGCTTGACATCGTCCATCTTCCCAAAATGATATGATTCGAGCCTAATCTATATCGCAACCATCACTCGAATAAATTTGAAACTTAAAAATGGTAAAATCAAACCACCGGAAGGTTAGAAAGACACTTTATAGAAACACCAACAATTCAGAGATTAGGGACTATTCAAAAACTTATGTACAAATTCTAGTAAACGAAAGTGGGAGATTGTATCTGTGTTTTTTACCTTTAATCCTTTATAACGGACCAAATATTGTTGTGTGATAGTCAATTAAGGATTGTCTAAAGGATAATTAAAAATATTAAGGGTGGCAACTTGTTTAGCCTCGCAGCGTATATAGTTCGTAGATAGTCTAAAGTCCGCTAGGGCACTCTAGGTCGTACGCAAGGGAAGGGGATGGAACCTCGAACCCCACAACTCCCAGAAGCGAGCATTGTACATTATACTTCTTTAAAGAAGATAACATCGTTGACATGTTATACTCTAAAATGCCAATTTATATTCCGCACTCGATTCTTCCTCTTCGCGGGATGATAACTTTTCATCTTCCTCATCAAAAGTGGGATTCGATGGTGTAAAGAATGTGCGCCATGTGGGTGGAAATTGTGAATAATAGGAGAAAACTGATTTCCGGAATCTTCTAGACGACACCATCGCTCCATGGCCCAGAGATGTCTTTTCTTCTTCCTCACGTGCCGAAGCGACATCTAATTTGTAAACAGTCCGGTTGAGCGCGGCAGGACTTGTGCGCGGAGGGATATGAGTCAGGCATCACCGTACGTTGTACCTCTTGACAAAAAAAGAACGCTTTACAAACATTTAAAAAGTTAACCTCTGAAACAATGTCATTTTATGTTTTCCCCATGATTCTTAGAGGGATGGTTTCTTTTCACCTTCGATAATTTTCCATTTAGATTATTTCACAACTGCGCGTTAAATAACTCGATTAAATAAACACGGAGGAAAGTACATAGGATTGTAGGAAAAAACGTACTCACCACGGAATTAAACAAAGCTGTTCCATAATAGGTCGCAGTGGTGAGAAGCTGAGAATCCTAAAAAAATGCTAAACCTATTCAATTAAAAGCAATTTTCAGGACGTGTATCTCTTTAAGTAGAATTTATCCTCCCCTCGACCTTAATACTTCCTAATCATGAAAATATTCAGAAACTCCTGCCTATTAAGAAGACATCAAAATCCTATATTCATTACAAAATATCAAGCAATAAATTTCCTCTACGTTCTCTACAATAAGTGCTGCCAAGTTTGAAGTTGTAGAGAGTACTGAAAGCAACGAGAGAAAACTTTTAATAGTATGTTAAGACTTTAATTTAGTTGACATCAATTTATGTATCGTTGACTATACGAAAGATCATTGTTTTTTCATAAAATACCAACCGTGTAAGTTTATTTTCCAAGTTAAGAAGCGTTGCTATGAGGATCGGGGTGTAATTTTCATTAAAATATTTTTTACCCCCAAATCGACCAAGAATCAGTCCTTGCTTTTGGTGAAATAATTTCATTTTGATAGGCAAAAGACTCACAAGAAAGTTTGTTTATTTTACTAGAGACAAACGACAAAACTATGATTAACAATGAAAAGATTTCAACGTTCATTTGTTTAAACCAGATGATCAAAAAAAAAAAAAAAACCGTCTAGTCCTCAAAAACACAAAATGAATTCCGAGATAATCAATGCCAAGCTCGTTTCTACGTGAGTTCAGCTTCTACTCACGCGATACCGCACGGCATCGCTCGCAATCCCAGCAGGTCGTACGCTGATTCATACAAAGTGAATGGCAGTTCCTTTCTTTAAGATTTCACCTTCTATTCGCGCGATATCGCACAGCATCGTTCCAACTTCTAGTAGAGTCATGCTGATGCGCGCAAAGTTAAGGCCAGTACTTTTCGTTGTGATTTCACCTTCTACTCGCGCGATATCGCACAGCATCGTTCCAACTTCTAGTAGAGTCATGCTGATGCGCGCAAAGTTAAGGCCAGTTCGTTTCGTTGTGATTTCACCTTCTATTCGCGCGATATCGCACAGCATCGTTCCAACTTCTAGTGGAGTCATGCTGATGCGCGCAATGTCAAGGCCAGTTCTTTTCGTTGTGATTTCACCTTCTACTCGCGCGATATCGCACAGCATCCTTCGCCGTATAAACAAATCTCACATGATCTATGCTAAGAGTTTGAAGTTGTATAAAACGAAAGAAAAATAGAAAATAAAAACTATGTCATATTAGTTTGGCTCCACTTAAAAAGAAAAGAGACGTAATAATAACATGAAGACATACACATAAATTATCTGAACTCTTCCGCCCCGCACACTTTCTCTTTCCGAACTTGTTAACCCGTAAATCTCACTTTTTAATATTGTTCTCGACTTAATACATTTTGTTCCCAATTTTCATCGTTTAGCTGGTAAAACGGATCCATTCCGATGTTAATATCGGCGTTATAAGCCTGCATGTATTCGGTTTATGACAGCTTGAGCGGCATGCAATTCCCGGGACTATATTGAACATTTTAAACTTGCCCGAGTTCTCCCCCAACGGGCCTGCACCCCCAGACTCTGCCTGTCACCCTCTCACTTTCCCTTTATGGGCTTTTTGATTAATGTCAATGATTATAAGACCGAAAGGGTGCATTTTCGCTTTCGGCCGTTCATATCAGCCGGACCCTTTTGTTCGGGCCTTAGAGATTCAATCTAATCCTAAATCTAATAGTTAATTTTGTTTTGTAATGGGACTAAACAAACGGAACTGCGATTCGCGCCGGACCAATTTTGATGTTGAGTTTTTTGAAATTTGAATCCCGATTCTACCAACACCTCGCGATTCGCCCTGGCCGATTTTAATCGTGAAATTCAACCACAGCGAATTTCATTAGCGCTTTCGCCTCATGTTTCTCTCATCTGCTGAATTGATACGGGCGCTTTGCCCCTTTTCTCTACAATTTTTGAATCAATTTTTTACAATTCGTTTCAATTATTCAATTTTTGACTTATATGCATAACGGCCAGAAAGAAAACCACTATTACAACAGCCGTTCGGATATTATATTTTCAAAATAGAGGTATTTCACTGAATTTTCTTTTTTTCATTTGATTAATACATGTAGATTGTATAGACGGTAACAAAAAAAAGTTTTTAACCTAGTAGTAATATTGTTACTTGATATAGTGATTGAAAGATTGTGTTAATTCCATACCCACGTCATAAATATAATCATAAAAAATTCTTAATAATAAGTTATACATTAATTGGATTTCGTTTGTCAAATTAACGTATTTTCACTCAAATTAATTTTTTTAATTAACCCTTTAGTTAAGTATTAAAAATAAGTTAGAAGGTGATATGAATGAATTAAAATGAAATTGAAAGTAAAATTTCCTGTTCATTCCAGACTTTTTAACATAAAATCAACAGAAAATAAATTAAAATTTGAATTAAAACCTAGAAAAAATTAATATTAAAATATTCTTTTTTAATTTTTTTTAAAAGCAAAATAATTGGGCTCTTATTATAAGTATATAAAATAATGGGTTTTCTAAGAGCCCAATTATTTATATTAAAAAAAATCTCAAGATAACAGAAGAGCATATTTTTTTAATTTCTATTTATACACGTTTTATCGCTAAATTAGCCTTTTTGAAATTTGAAATTAACAGGTTTTAATTTAAAATTAACCCTTTTTAATTTAAAATGCACCGTTTTGCATCAAACTAGGTTTTTAAACTTCAAATTAACTTTTTTCTCTTAAAATTAATCCTTTTTATCGGCAAATTAGCCTTTTAATTTCGAATTAACCCTTTTATTAAAATAACAACAAACCTATGATATAGATTACAATAGGATACAAAAAAATCCCTCCATTCAAACAAAATTAACAAATACCAAAGTAAATTAACAACAAAAGAAAATTAATAAAAGTAAAAATTATATATTAGATATTAAAACAAAAATTCTGAATGTAAAATAATTGGGACCCTCAAAACCACAAATTCAAACATTTTTCAAGTTAATACTTTATTTTTAGAATTTATTTTCTAAAATATTTCATTTTAATTGAAATTAATTTTTATAACTTTTTTATCTTCAAGACACCACTTTTTCATTTTAAATTAATCCTTTCTTTAAAACACTAAAAAACCTTGCAGATAGGTTGGACTGAAATGAAAATCCAACTTTCGAAAAAAAATTACTATAAAATAATTGATATAAATGAAATTAGTACAAATAATATAAAAGTCAATAAAAATAATATAAAAACTCTGAGAAAGCAAACTGAAAATTAATTACAATTGAATTTAATTGTCTTTAATTTGAGATTTCCTTAAAAATAAAAAATAATTTGCTCCATTAAAACCGCAGTTTCATATATCTGTGAAGGTCAATTTTCAATTAAAAAGGGTTATCTTGAATTTTAAAGAGGAGAATTTAATAATAAAAAGGATAATTTCAAGTCAAAGTATTATCTAAAATCAAAACAGTTAGAAAATTAATTGAAAATTAAAAAATAATCATTTGTTTTATATTTACTTTTATACTATTTTAAATTTTAATTTTAATTTTCAAATATCTTGTAATAACCCAATTATTTTTATATTTATAAAATATTCAATAGAATTTTATTTTACGTGCTTATATTATATAATTAATTCATTTCAATATTTCAACTAATGCTTTAAATAAAGATTAATTAATTGAAAGGAATTATTTGCTTAATCGGACCAGGAAATGTAATGGATTTAATATTGTATAATTTTTGAAAAATCTATTAATTTGTTCAAAAAAATTGATGATTCGGTGATTAAAAAAGTTAATTTGAAGTTTAAATGCGTTAATTCGATGTTGAAAAGAATTAATTTAAAAGAAAGATAGGTTAATTTGAGGTGAAAAATTATTAATTTGAAATTAAGATGAGTTAATGTGATACAAAAAAAAAAAAGAGTTGATTTGTCGGAAAAATGTTTTTGTATATTTGTAAATGGGCTCTTGCCCGCCTATTTTTATTTTATTTATATGCAAGGAAAATGAGAAATAATAGAAAGTGAAATTGAGTTTAGTATGTTTTTTCCAGTTAAGAGCAAAATGTTCGGGTTGAAAGGGTTTCTAAAACGATACTTGAGATCGATATTAGCCTTCAATGGGACACTGGCAACAGAAGAGTGAGAGGGAAGGAGGGATATACTGAGAGGGAGAGTGAATGAGGGAGTGAGAGCCAAACAGGGATGAGGGAGAGCGAGCGAGCGCGCGCGCGTGTGTGTGTGCGCGAAGAGAGGGTTTTGAGTTTTTGCCCAAAGGTAGAGAAGGGTTGGTGAGCACAAAGGGGGTGGCTCATCCCCCAGACAAAGCCTCATAATCCTCCGTAGGGCTGAGGAATCCTCCCAACTATGTCCGGAATTCCTCTCGGAAGCCGCTCTTCATTACAACAGCGGTAACTTGCACTGAACCCAAGCCTCTACACCGCAATCATATAATAATAGCACATTAACCTGGGGCCACCTCGCCAATTACGCAGTCATGATTTTATTCGGATTGACCTCCGATGAGAATATGTGTGTTGTTCTCCTGATGAGGATCCCATTCGGCGGTAATGGAAAATTCCACGCCCTTGCAGCTGGCCGTCTTATGCGAGACTGATTTTTCTATTGCCAAAAGCCAGTTTACACTTTTTTTACGGATCAGAGAACGGATTCAAATGAAATTATTTCGAAAAGTAGGAAAACCCGCCCTGAAATTCTTATAAACGATATAGACATTTTCTATAAAAACAGATTTCACGAGATATATATATATGACTGAAAATATCACCTTCTAGGAATGAAATTTTTTTATTCTTTTTAACTGCCACTCCTGGGAGTGTACGAGTTAGAAACAATTGCAAGATTTGATGGCGGAAAATGTAGAAGTACTCGACGGACTTCAAGGCTTAATTGGCTCGTTACACATGGCTGTAATGGCGTTGGATAAGGGGTCACAATGATGATTGAAACGGTTCAACATTGGGTGCTGTGCAGTAATTAGAGGAGAACAGGTACTCAACGCGTCTTGTTTCTACTCGACCCAAGAGTTTGAATTTAAACAAATTTGTAAAATGTCCGTCCTCTCTGGTTTTATCGTGCCGTTATCGCATAATTTTCTCCACTGACATCTTATTATATTTCATTCACTTATTAATACATAGTGTAAGAAATTTATGATCTCGAGGATATGTTAAGGATGAGGCGAGCTTACCTGGTGAGTTATTCCAGATCCTATGTAGACCGTATGGTCATACGTTACAATAATCAGAACCGTGATCATGATCACATATGCTTGGTACGGGTGCCAAAAATATAACAGAAATGCAGAAGACATACTACAAAGAGACCGTGGAAACAGTGGTGTTCTTAGCAACACATTCAGCCACAAAAGCAACTGTACAACTAGGAAGCAAATCCAGCGATGGTCAGATACATGACATAACACTAAAGACACCAATGGACTGATGGTGACTGCTGAACAATTCGGTGAATAAGTAGTGCCAACGTTAACGATAGAACCAACATATGCAAGATACGGTGGCCAAAAACAGAATACAGAAAGGATGGGAAACTAGTAAAAAACACACACGGCCACAGAGGAACCACCAAGAATTGAAGAACTCAATAGTACAACGTTAAAGTGGAATGCTTATTGTAAGAGAACGAACAGCACCTAAACAATGAAAAATGCAAAGACTCTGTAGTGGAAATTGGGGCTTAATTCCTAACATGACCATGATATCGTTCCATGAGACCCATGATTATAAATACAATATAACAGAAATTCTACACAAAGACAAAAGGATACCATGAGCGTAGCGTAATTGGTGCTCTTAAAACATCACCCCCAACCACAATAGAATATATTCTCAGGTTGCCAACCTATAAATGTTAACCTATAACCAACCTATAAAAGGATGGCAGCTTTTTCCAAAATTTGCAAGAAGGTTTATGGATTGTTTATGAGTGAATTCCACTATTTCCTTCATTTTCCTTTTGTTTTTTTGTCTAAAACTCTAAGGAATCATTGATAGTGTGATTCCTACGCCACATCTTATCAGCTGTATAAGCGCCGTTTCCTTGCAAAGGCATTGTCTCTCGTTGCCGTCTCATCCTACGTGTCCTGGAACTCAGAAGAGAGTAATTTTATTTTTGCATACCTAATCTATTTAGTCCAGTTTTGCAACTAAGCATCATCTTTGAGCTGATGATGTTTTAACTTAGTGATACGATATTGCTTGGCCTGACGGGACATGTTTTTGTATCCTTTGTTAAGATTGAACTGGGAGCATCTCTCGATTGGTTGGACATCCTGGAAGATACTATGTATTGGCCCTTGGGTTCTGAATAGTTGCTTCCATGACCAAATACTCCTGCGGTACGGGCTACCTACCTCCTAGATCCATCAGTGTACCAGCACAGACGGTGCCATTCATAAAGGAGGTTTTTCTCTCTCCATCCCATTCTTTTTTGTACTTAAATTTGTTTGGATTTTTCCATATCGTCTCTTGGAGTCAAGAGTATCGAATTTTCTTTCATTTCCGTTTTTTCATCCCACAATTTAAGTTTTAATCCTATTGTGAGTGTGTTTTGTGATGCTGCTGGTAGGTTTCTGTGATGTCCTCATTTTCATATGGTAGAAGGGGGTCGAGTTAACGTGAGACATGTTCTCATCACTACCGTTATACAAACACTTGCGAGTATTTCTACTTTCGTGAGTTTTCCCTGTTTAGTTCTACTTTATCGCCCCAGCGTATTACGTCGTACTTAAGGATAGCTCTTGCCACCTTCCTGTACATTCAGAGCAGTGGTTCTGGTCTGCATCCCCAATTTGTTCCATGCTATTCCTCCGCTCACCATCAAAGGTCGTGTCGCTTTCTTGACAGTAGTACCTATATGTTCCTTAAATGTCAGTGTTTCTACTTCTTTTTTTTTCATTTCTATCACAATTTATTGAGTTTATCTGCTTCATGTGTAAAAGCTTATTATGGTTATTTTGTTAGGGTTAATCTCTACCCCAGCCACAATACACCATTCCTGTGTGATTTTGAATTACGGCACAGACAGTTTCTTCGAGCTTTTCTCTGCCGGTCATAGCCCTGACACTTTATAGTTCTATGGTCCAGGGATTTAAAAATTTGGACAACTGTTAGGCTCCAGGGTAGAGGTGTTAGTACTCATCCCTACATGCATTCTGTTATTGTACTATCTTGATTATTGCCGTTGCCTATCCTTGTCTCAGCTTTCCTGGTTCTTAACATTTCTCCAATCCATCGGCATATGGTGAGATCTACGAGTTTTTTGTCGCGGGAAGCTTTCATAGAGATGCATTATCAAAGGCTCCTTCCACGCCGAGGAACGTGCAGAGCGCTATTTCCTTTCAGTGTAGTGTTTCATTTATTACTTATTAACTGGTACTAGGCAGTTTATGATGATTCGTGTTATACTATTTGCAATATGTAGCGGTCGTCGGCAATGTTGGGACCGAGTCGGTCTTCAAGGAAATTTGATATCGCCCTCTAAAAACCTAAATATGTCAATCTGTAAACATATTTAAGGTTCATTTGCCCTGGTGATGACCATAAAACAGCTTGGCAGTAGCAACTAAACTTGCTTTCTTCTTCAAGACCATACCTTGATCCGAATATTCGTAAAAGTGTATTAGATTCAGTGATTTTTCTTCATATCTGGGACTAAATGAATGTTTTAACATATCTTTAGAACTGTACAACTTTTATTCACTTTGTCATTTTGTCACATCAAATTTTGTCAAAATTAGTATAAAATAATAGTCGTTAGATTTTTGATTTTTTTGTTAATATTTTGGAACGTTTTGAAGTATACTTTGAACTAATTATACTTTTTTCATTTTTATTTTTATACATGGCTTGACGATTTCGAACTGAATTGAAAAGTTATGTAATATTTTATTCTTCTTATTTGTAAATCTTTTGATGGAAGTTTTTTTTTCTAATTTCCAAAAACGATATTCTATAAAAATTGTCAAGATGAATATTAATCAATAAATCATTATTATCAGGTAATCAATAAATTCGTATTATTAAGAAATGTTATATAACCAAACGTAGGAAGGTGTAGAGAAAATAAAAACAGAAATAAATGGAACTTTTATATAAACACGTTTTCCCCCCAGTATTTTATTTAATCAAAATTAACCAGACATGAAAACAAAATAATTAAATTAAAACACTCTAATTATATTTGTTACAATTACTCATGATAATTAAATTAATTATCGTCAATAAATGAGAGCTTCTAGTCATTATACTGAACTGTAAAAATCGTTTTACCTGGTAATAAAACTTGTACGTTTTTTTAATTAAATCTCCTAATTAAATTGTAAATTGAATAGTGAAAAGTTGAAAAAAATTTATTCCCTGACAAGTTTATCAAACCGCAATCAATAGAAAATCACTTTTCCGAGTTGATCCATTAGAACTTTCCGGTGCTAGAGTTCTTAACTAGTTCCCTTCCAAGTTTAAAGGCCTGCAGAGCGGTTTAAACTACTCGTTGCATTTTCAAGAGAGTTGCCGAGAGAAAACCCGACTAAAAATCATATCCCCCACCGTCCCATGACTTCAAGTGCTTCCCGTGAAGTTATACTCTGATCAAACTTTGAAAAGGGCCGGGCGCAATGTACTGATATTGTTGGGAAAAGTTTCATTCCCATACAGGAAAAATCTATGAAACCATTGCCGTTGTGATTCGGCAGCTTTATTAGTTGTTATCCTCGTTAGCCTTTTTTTTTCTTTCGTTATAGTGAATTTAAACTATTATAAACCAAGGAACCAATGTTTTTACAATCCTCTAAGATGGAGGACTTAATTAATAATAGAATCAAGCTTATTAGCATAAATGTCTAATTGATTGCTTCTCCACTGTCTCAAAAGCTAGGCTATTTGATGGTGGTGGTGGAGAAGAAATAGAGGAACGTCCTTTGTGAAACAGCAGCAAGCAGAGATTCCTTTTCCTGAGAGAGGAAATGTCTAGGTGTGAAGGAGCAAAGAGATTAATATAGAGAAGCAGTAAGGATGTAGTGAAATCGAGCAGAATTTGTTAATTCCAGAAGTGGATCGGAAATATAGTCCAGTGAGAAAAACGTTTATAAGTTTGCCAAGCTTTTATTCATTTAAACATAAATGAATGCCGGAATGCTTGGCGACATCAAGAAAAACTGCGGAGGTTGCTGTTTTTCGGTAATCTAGTTCAATGTTCTGTGAGCCTGATCAACTGAGCGTTTTCATCGTAAGCCCGGATAAGTATTATTATTTTTCACTCCTATATAATTGGCATTAGTCTGCTGAGAGGGAGTTTTTCAATAATGTAGAAAACACTGTCACTAGGATTTCTAGGCATTCACTGTCCACTGTGCCAGATCGGGATTTCCGCAAGGAAGCATCTTAGGTCCTACTCCTAGTATGCACAAAAGACGTTCCTAGCTGTTTCCCATCTCGATACTCCTCACAACAGCAGACGATACGGCAATCCTTTCACCATATCCAGCCTAGTGGCCTACATCCAGAACTCTCCTGTTTGGAAAAGATTCAAGAAATGGAGAAAACGTAAAACACTCTCACACTTTGCCGTATCACTTTTCTCACCAACCAATTAATTACAAATGGATTCCACTCACAGCAAATAAAAAATCGGTTATGCAGGACCCATCCAACAAAGACCTTCAAATACCATTCATCGTAAGGAATGCCACTCGTGTGACATAGACTAGACATAAGCCTTCGATGAGTAAGGGAACCAGGGCTTGCTATGGAAATTTATACGGCTTTTATTCACTTCTTACCTAAATTTTAATTTTAAACTCCTATCCGAGAGGTACTTCCCAAGTACGAATTGGAATATCCTTCTCCCTCGATACTGAGCTGTATGACAACCTTGGTCCCATTCTCTTTTCAATATACACTACAGACATTTCTAACAATCCCACTACACTATTCCTCACATATGAAAACGGTATCGCATTTTAGCAAAATCAGAACTGCTGGTCGTCAGAAATCTCCAGAACGATTTTCCCAGTTTTGAAGAATGGTTCACGAAATAGAGTAATAGACCCAAAGAGAATAAGTCCAAACAAATAACCTCCTATCTATGTTCTGACTAATCTACACTCCTCTTCTCCCTTCGACCAATTTCGTCCGTTTGTTACCTTAGTTTGTCAAGACTTACTTAGATCATTCCAACGTCAAAAAATAATTAAATCATTCTAGTTCAAAATGGTTCGAGCCATAGCCAAGCTCCTTACATTGAATCCAAATTTGTCTGCATTGACCCTCAAATTCCATGGATCGCAAATGTTGTTTCCTAGCTTTGAAGCAATCCTTCCATATTGCACGCAGGCTTCCTCTGAAAACTGAGTATTCACTTCTCATCCTAAAATCATATCCAATAGGTATTTCCCAGTACGAATCGGAGCTTCTTTCTTATCTACCATGTCGACGCGGGTATTCCGCAAGGCGGCATCCTCGGTCGCATTCCCTTTTCACTATGCAATGCAGATATTCCTGATAACCTTCCTTTGCCGGATCTCAACGCCTCTCTAACAACGAATGTGTCTTTTATGTCTTCAAAAGTCTTACTTGGAACCCCCACATGCGACCCAAAGGAATATAATAGACAAGTTAACTACTGAAAACATCGACAACAACCGTAGAAACTGTCAATAGAAAACAAACGCATAATTTACACATCATCACTAAAAGGAATGTGTACGGAATTGAACTGCGGGGAACTAAACCGAGCGTTCCAACCTCCAAATCTGTCACTCAAGTCCAAAATCCTTCGAACTAGTTCCGATCAATCCTGATACAGTATTTTCTCACATATGCAGATAATATTGCCATTCTTTCACCAAACGCTTCCCCCCTCTCGCCTGTCAGGAAGAATGGTCCAAGAAATAGAGAATCAAACTCGATGAAACCAAATTCATGATTCATCCTTCGATGTATCACCTATATTACTCCGACCACCCACTGTTGGCTCAAATGAATATAACAATCTGATTGAATTAAACTGAGTGGTTCCAGGCGTTTCATACTCCAGGCCAATCTCTCCAATCCAAAATCCTTTGAAACATTATTCTGTCTACTTTTTATCCAATAATATTTAACAGGCAGACTTGCAAATCCCATTTCTCTGGAAAGTGGATAAAGACGTTAATCCTATCACTTCCTGCAGTTCACCCGTAATTCCAGACAATACAATGTACAATAAATTACCGGCAACCTCAAGAATCACCCACGCCCTGTGTTGGCCTCGGTCTTGTCCGCTCAACCAACCTCGTTTCGCCGCCAGGGGTTATCAACAGGTCATTTCAGCATCTAATCAATCAGTCCCTAACTCCAAATCCGATCACTCTTAAATAAATTCTTTCTCATTTACATACCATTCACTGAGTTAGAGTGATGTCTCTATATGACACCCTTCACACCTATTGTGTATACAGCCTAATTGGTTGTCCATGGAGGATTCAGTATTCCGCCACCGTACGTCACACTCTAATATTCACGCTAATAAATACATTCACTGTCAACTGACTAGATAAAATATGGGTATTATATACAACCGTATATATTCAGCCATTTTGGTATATATTTAGCCACGGCCACTAGGCAGAGGAAGTCGAAACATCACCTACAAAGCCCTTAAAGGGCCTAGAAGCGGGACACGTAAAAGTAAAAAACAGTCCTAGTGGGTATTATATACAATACAACAACCCTGTAAGCTTATGAACAGGTGGCCAAGATATTGCCGTAGTCCTACGCGCTTATTTTATGAACCCAAAGAATTTCACCCTTCAATTAGGTGGGCAACATCGAGCAACTTTGCAGAACACAGCTCTGGACCCCAGTGACCTGACCCCAATAAGAAGATGACTCTGCTTTTACTAGTCAGGTCTTCCGAGGGGCCCGTATCAATAATGCTCTTGGTACGAAAGAACTTGCCGTTCCGGCCGTTAGGAGTATTGTTAATGTAGTTATAAACTTATGACAAAAACCGATTCAAACAAGCACGCTTGTGGCCTTCGAGCGCTGTTGTAACAAAATAATAAAAAAACCTAAAGAAGTTAGAAGAATTTACAAATCCGGAATTGGGTTGAGAAAAAAAGAGGGGTGGCTAAATAAAAACGATTTCCCGTAAAACATTTCACCGTCAGTTTTAACACGGACGACGTAGATTATAGAATGGGAGTGAAAAGGAGGAGAATTGAGAGCCGAGCGTTGATTTAGAGGATCAATAGAGGTGTGTTTCACCATTAAGGTGTGTGGGCCCAACTCCAAGCACATGTCAGTACTTGTCCTCAAGACTTTCCGCCCTCCCTTGTTAAACTTATTAAACTTCCCACGGCCTCTCCCGTCTACCCGACAATAAAATTAAACCTCGTGGGTCCTAAATTGAAAAGCTGAGATTATATAAAAACAAGGACCGGTCATCCTTGAAACTGGGAGTCTTGGAGGATTTTCACTTTTCAAATTGAACCTAATCTTACCCCGTGGCTCGTTTCTTTTCAATTTCCCCCGTTTATATTTGTTTCCCTAATTTTAAACTTTAAGTAACGAAACTTTATTAACTTGGAGTTCCTTTGAGCGTCTTCGCACGCTCTCACTTATGGGCCCTCCAGAGAAACTCACGTTTCATTTAATTATAAAACTTTAAAAACGTCAAAGTTTATTATTATTAAGGATTACATTAAATAGAACATTCCACTTCGCTTATACTAAGGTTATTTAATTAAATCACGTATTATTGTTAAATCAGTGATTTTATGTTTAATAAACCGAATGAATTACGTGCACCCTTTGCTTACATAATAAATGGGAACGTTCATATATAATTTTGTGTTATGAACAGAGTGTTTTAAATGTTGGTAAAGCAATCAAAATAAATAATTTAATTAAATGTAACAATTTAGTGGTTATTTAAAACCGCCCCGAGGAATGTCGAATAATCTGAGGGCGTGGATGGACCAGACATGTATGATTGTATCGGGTGTTGTGCTTATGTTAGTTTAATGGAATGAACATTATTTATTAGCGTGAATGGAAGGGGTTGTTTAGCCCCGCCTCGAGGAATATTGAGGACTCTGGGGGAATGGATGTGACCAGACTTGTATCATGGAATGAATGTCATTTATTAGCGTGAATGGTAGGGGTTGTTTAGATTGTTTAACCCCACTTGGAAAAATATTACAAACACGCGTATATATATATATATATATATATATAT
>CM077101.1:17050522-17073562 GCA_039619505.1 Cimex hemipterus
ATATATATATATATATATATATATATATATATTCATTCCTCTCTAGTATACATAGAGGGTGGTTCAGTTCGCCGTGTTAAAAATTTGTTTTCTTGACATTAGATCTAAATTGATGTAGGATCCGTTCAAAATTTACGATTTGTTAGTGTTTATTGAAGAGAAACTCTTTTATTTTACATAAACCCTGAATTTTCTACAATCTAACGTAACTTTTACCAACTTTTCACACTATTCTTAGAATTAGCACCGAATTTCCTCTTAGACTAGTCAACTTTTGTCCTAAAAATTGCTAGTCTACTTTCAAAATAACTGTACAAATAACATGAAAAGGTGGCGTCGATGGCCGCAACTGTTTAAGCGTTGACACGGCGCTCATTACTGTAAAGTAAAGGTCCCGGGTTCGAACCCAGCGACATTCGAACTCGACGTACTTACAAATGGGCTTCTTTTTTTTCAAAAACACCGGCACTCCGAGGGTTGATCTCTGCTGTTGCGAACCCTCGTAAAAAACCTGAAATTTTTGATCAACTTCTTTAAATCGATGCTTCCATTCATTGCAGTTTGTCGGGTATGTAAATTAATAATTAGCGTTATTATTAATATTATTATATTGATTATTTCTGAAATAATTTATTAGTAAGGAAACAATCTGTTTCTCAGAATAAAAACCTAATCAAATTTTGGGCCATGCAATTAATTTTTCCCAACTTCCGATATTGGCGATCAAAAAATCAGAATAATCGAGATTTCCAATATACGTATGGAAAGATCATAAAATGTTTAAGTGTTTGGCTGGTTTGATATTTTCAAAAAAGAGAGCTACGGTTTATAGAAGTTAATCTAAAATTACCATTTCGCAAATTTCATGATGTTTATGCAGTTATTTTGCAAGTAAAAGGGCAATTTTTAAAGCAAAAGTGGGCTGATCTAAAAGAAAATTAATTTTTGAGTGGAGAAAATTAATGTTTTATGTAAGGAAACGAGGTTTTTCGAAAATAAACACTAAACAAATCGTAACTTTTATTCTGGCTGAGATAAAACCATGAGGTTTGCGACGTTCTACTCAACTTTAGACGTACCGCCACCGAAATATGATCATAACACAACCTGAACACCCTATTTATTTTTTTTTAGATAATCATAATGGTTATGGTTTTTTATGTTTTTCTATGCGCTGAATTCAACGAAACTGTTCTCAAATCGATTGGACCACGGCAGACGAATAATTGGTACACGTCGCAAAAGATAATCTGTAATATTGGTTCTGATGAACTTTCTCGCACCAATTTTGTCTGAATAATTATTATTTACATTCATAAATTCAATTGTATTTCGTTGTCCCATTGGCCAAATTATTTTTTCCAATTAATTAATCTTTATGTAAGGTATTAGTGGCTAAATACGCGGGGGGTGGATCGAAGTCGCGTTAGCACAAGTGGTAGAGCAGAGGCGTATTTAGCCGAAGGTCGTGAGTTCGAATCCCCTTATGGCACTGACTTTTTTATCTCCACCAATACCTTACATAAAAATTATTAACACAGTTGAAACACAAAGAGTAAACAAGATAAGAACGAATTCTGAAATCCTCTTTTATAGGTTATTTAACATTGATCACGAACCACGAAAAAGCCATTAGGTTGCTTGCGCAAGGAAATCACCAAAAATTCGGTTTTGAGATAACCAAAATGAAGTTCACGCACGTTTTTCTCAATACATTTCTCAGTAAAAATTGTAAAATTGCGTTTAAAATAAAAGCTGACCTCACGGGTTTCCCAATGGCCATATTTTTTAATTGTTGTTACTATTTCTGTTTTTTACTATTTCTGTTAGAGTATTACACTGGCACTTTTACATTAAAATATTTTAATTTTGGGTTTTCAACACACACTTGGAATTGCAACACTGCACACTTTCAAAGTTTCAAAAACTATCAATTCTTCAGTAGGCATTCGATATGATATTGCACTTCTCTGTCTGTGTGAATGGAAAACAATTAGAACCGGTTTACTGATCGATTACAATGATTTTTATTCCAAGAATGTATAATAAATAAAAACTGAATAGATGGCCCTCAGAGAATCTGAGCAGGAGGCAGGGGATCATCCTCACCCGGCTGAGGATTGGCCATACTCGGTTGACACATGGGCACCTGTTAATGGGCCAAAGCCCGCGCAGGTGCCCCTTATGCAGAGAAAGGTTGCTCGATGTGTCCCACATAATAGAGGCGTGTCATGCCTTGGCTCCATACAGAGAGCGTGCATCGAGCACGGTAGCGAGTTTCTGAGTCCCCTGTTCCGCTTTTTAGGGGAAATTGGTTTTTTTTTATTGTATATAGTATGTGTTATGTGTCTTTGTGTTTTGTCTGTGTGCAAGTATTTATTGGCGTGAATGGCGAGGGGTGAGGGTGAATAGAACGTCACCATCGCCCCTCGAACGATGAAAGCGAGTGAGTGTGTGTGCGGGGTTGCGGGACCGATGGCGGAATATTAATAAAAGTACCTCATCGACCCCAATCTAGCTTAGTTTAATTGTAGGTCGGTGGAGGAATATCAAGTACTCCACCGACCAAATAATACTAATAATAATAACTGAATTGACAAAATAACTATAAACTAACATCTAATAACTAAAATTATCCTATGTGCATACAATACGTTAACAACTTTTTGCACTCCGTCCATAATAAAACGAAAGTTTGTGATCCTGCATACATATATCTTTTTATTGAAGAAAACTGTTCATGATATGATATATCTCATCTCTGATTCAGATTTTACACAGTAAAAGAACAGTAATAGTTTTTTTTTTTTTTTTTTACGAGGGTTCCGCAACAGCAGGGGTCATATAAACCCTCAGGGCACCGGTGTTTTTGAAAAAAAAACCATTTGTAAGTATGTTGGCGGGTTCGAATGCAGGGCCGCTGGATTTGAACCCTGGACCTTTACCTTACAGTGATGAGCGCCGTGTCAAAGACGGAACCTTGCGGCCACCGACGCCCCCCGAACAGTAATAGTTAAGTCGCACTCCTTCAACTAAACAAAAAGAGGCCAAATTTATTGTATTTTAGCGATTTTAGGATAAATAGCTCTATTTGAAACAGTACTGCAATTAGATAGACAGGAATAGGAAGCTGAACAAGTACGTAGAAGCGAAAAAAGATAGTGCCAAGGCGAATAATAGCGAATCTTCTTTTGGTTTTGTAAAACTAAAAAACGGATAATTACTCGACTATTGCTGGTTTTCACACAACTAAACTACCTGATTCCATCCCATTGTTGAAATTTTGTCTCATACTTGGGCGTGTACGTAAAAGGTTGTTAAATGTTCAGAAAATAGCTGTATATCTTGCAAAATCTGTAGGTGTCAGTAGCGATTACTGTTTTGATCAATTTCCAACCGTATTGCAGCCTTATTCTCTGGTTGAAAGACTATAAGAAAAGTTAGTAGAATTATCAAAATTTCCGGTTTTAGGAAATCGATTTTTTGCCGCCTTTGCCCCACTGTGCTCCGTCTAGACAATCAACGAAGGCTTAACTACCCCTGAACCAAGTATCAGCACAATGGACCCCCGAACAAACAATGATCTCATTCCTATCTTTTCCCTTCCCCTATCTCAAGATCCTGGAAAAAGGCCGAGAGACAACACGCAGATATCCAATTAAGACGTCAGCCAAAACGAGAAGGTCGAACCTCGATCGTGATGATAATTCTTGACATTTATGTTATTATTTATTATATTACATTGCCGAATTATTCCTACTCGTGTAATTGAAATACGTACTGTCTGAAGAAAATATATATTTTATGGTGGAAGGAAGAGAGTTGTTGCATAATGAATATGCTATGGTATAAGAGGGGTTTTTATTTTTTGCTTTTCTTTTCTTCTCCTGCTGTCTATCTCGGTCTTCTCTTCTATCCCCCTAGCGCCGTCCCGCTCCTTCTTAATTTTCGATATAATGGACAACTCTTTTTTCCAAGACCTGCACCCGAGGAGAATAACGAGAAATGCTTGGAAAAATAATTAAGGAAGGAATTTAACTGTGGGTTTATTAATCTAAGAAATATTCCAAGGTCTGTGGGATTTATTGAATTTTACGACCCCCTTTTATATTACCCTCAAGAATTCTCATGCTTGTTTTTTTTCTTTTTTAATTTGTTTAAGGTGAATCGGGCTAGTTTAGATTAAAGCTTCATTATTGCTTAAAAAATTCCAACGTGACCGATATTCTTTATTGAGTGCCATTACCCACCCTTACCTGCTACTGTCGAAAATCTTTTCGATATCGGAGGAAAAAAATTCTTATCTCCAGAGAACCTGGAGTTGGGCGCGCCCATGATTTGGCCGACCCTGCTACATTCTCATTCCTAAAGCTCTGAGACTTCCGAACCTAGACCTATCAGCCTTTTTCTAAAGATATCTTTGGAAAACTCCATTAAAAATTACACTACCCATCCTAGTTTTGCATCGAATTATTCGCTGTCAACAATTCTTCTTCGACCTTCTACTTTCCAACAAGATTCCAGATTTGTTGACACCATTTCCTCCGCTAGGGAATTGAGGGGTATTGTTCGATGTGTTTCTTGATAAACCCTAATGTATGGGTGGAATATGGTCTGGAACCGAGGCACGTTTCCTATCATCCTCTTATCAACCGTATAACCTTACCATGGAATCTCATCTCAGAAAACAGACTAATACAAATCGCCGCCCCACGAGGGCGCACCTTTGGTCCGTCCTTTATACTATTTATACTACTAACTCACCTATAAATCCCCATCACCTCATCACGGGTGATACGGCAATTATCTCATCTTGCCAACATCTAAGAGTACCTTGTCTTTATCAAAGACGTGTGCAAAAAGTAGAAGAGAAATGTGAAAAATGTACCGACTGTACTTAGGATTGTATCTAGAGGAGAGACAATTTGACAGAATGAAAATTACGAAAACAAATAGGGCCAAAATATGCTTTGACGTCAAAACCACTCGGGATGTACGGAGGACACAGGGAAATTCCGCCAAAATCCAATAACCAGCAAATCCTTCTAATGAAATGTCCTCAAACAAAAAAATCAAATCTTACATCACTACACTCACTGTCTACAACAAACGTTTCGTCAACGAAGTGATCCATAAGTTCCACAAGCCCTCCATCCTATCCATACTGCCAAGCCCTCACTACAATTTCTCATCTCGAGAGAGTCCTTTTAAAAACAGGAGGGAAGAATTGAGCTTACATAGAAGTTCGTACCATACTTCATCAATCGCTTGCGCATCGTCACGTCCCAGCGCAAAATTTGTTTAACCATGATGACACTGCTCCTTTTCGTGCAGTGCCAAATGGTTGAGGATTAAGGGCTACGATCCTTGAATAAGGAAAACCGTTTTTAAGGAAGAGTTTCTCAAGGATTTCGCTAAAACTGTTAGGACCGTATAACTAGGTGAAGAAGTTTGTTTGTTTTAAGAATTGAGGTTATGAAGTCCTTAAAGCTTTTCTTGAAGGGAGATGTTTTACCAGTAATATTTTAAAGATAATTTTGAAAACAAGGTTAAGTCCTTTACTTGATAACCTTGTAAACCGTTTCTTCTATGATTGAAAAAGTCTCATATTAATTTTATTTCGAGATGTTCCGGGATTCGGTACATAATTCGCCTCAATTAATTATTATTATTTGGTTGGAAACAAATTTAAGAAATGCCTGGTATCAAAGGGGCATTGGTTTCTGGCTAAACCCGCAATTCTTTCCAGTCGAACTGGCTTTGGCCAACTCCTTAATCCAGTTTTTCAAAATGTTTGAAACTGTAATTTTATCTAGCTGTCAAAGCTGAAGATCTGTTCCGCTGTTTCTTACTTTGCATATAAATTTGTGTCAGATCCATGCTAATGGATATCCTGGAATAGTTTTGTTTCTTTAATTAAGAACAGAATTATTCTCAGGTTATATAGATCTACAACGCTTGAGAATGTCCTAGATCCTAGATACAGCCATTTCCTAGCTATTGAAGGGCAGCTTCTCTGTTTCTCTGAATTTTTAGGCATAATCGACATTAGCCTGTTAATAGTCCAGGTTTTTTGTTGTGATCTTAAGAAACCCAATATCGTTCATTTTTTGGTGTGGCTATACCGTTGCGAGGCTCTCGTTTTAATTAGTACGCTGCTTTGTTGCTAGCCAGGCTATTAGTAGATTCCAGCTTTTAAAATATTCAGGCAGTCTTCTACTAATTTTGCTGTACCTCCCTTGTTAAGGACTCTTTGCAGTAGTTTACGTTGCCTATCTTTGATCTATTTTTGGCCATATTTTTCATATGTAACCATTGGTTCAACTATCGTCAGATTTAGCCTCAGTTGTACAGCAGATTCTTTGGCATATCCATTGTGAGCTTTGTGTTCTGTCATGGGTCTGAATATGGTCGGATTTGCCCTTCAAGTAGTTCAGTGGAGTTTATTCATATACTCTGTGCCTTTAGTACTCTGTCAAGGGTATCTATATCTATCGTCGGATGTACAGCAGAATCTTTGGCAGTTCCCTTTCTTTTTAGTGCTTTATCGTGAGTGAAACTATCGTTTTATTTGGCCTCCAACTTGTGCAGTCTTTAGCATATCCATGTATCTTTAATGCTCTGGTTTTCCAGATTTTTCTAAAGTGTTCCTCATTAATCTTTTGTCAAAGGCTGCTCCGAGGCCTTGGATTTAGTTTCTTTGGAATGATTTTTGATCGCCTTTATTACTTTTACATTGTATACCTTTCATACCAATTCAAACCGCTGTCAGTAACGATTATTTACAACTTGGTGGTTAACATTTCGCTGTAAATAAAGTTTTGTTAACAGTTCTGCCTGTTCGAAACTTTTCTATTGGACTACTTTATTCCCAGTCTGGAGCGTGGGGCAGGCGTCACGTACTGTTTACGCTTTAGTACTCCTATGTCAATAATCTCCCCCAAGAGGGATCATCCGCCCACCGGGGGGAAATTATTCAAAGCAACAGGAGATTTGGTGGGTTATAAAATTATCGATTAACCAATTATGGCGTAGAATGTGGCAAATAGAATGATTGTTACAACTTACTCGACTCACTGGGAGTGCTAGTCATGGTGTGAGTACACTTTTCATTTCGAATCTCTGAATATTCAACTTGCAATACAAATACTTGACGGTGCGTGTGTGGATGTGGATGGATGGATACCAGGGACTGGAGGAGTTCCCTCCTGAGCACTGCAGCTGTACAGCTTATTGTACTATACCCTGGCTCCATTTTTGGGGGAGGGCTCATAACATAAAGTGAACTTGAGCCCCCGTTGTACCAGTGTTCTTTCATCGAAAAAACTCATTTTTAAAGGGGGTTGGGACCAGATTCAGGGTCACTGAGATCCGGTCCCGCCCCTTCCATTGATGAGTGCCGTGTCAATTTTTTTAAATTGCGGCCACCGGTCCCCTTAGGCGTCAGAAAAATTCCAGAGGCGATGGTGGGGATCGAACCCACGACCGCGGGGTCTACTAGCCGAGAGTCTGACGCCTTAACCACACGGCTACCGCGGCCCCCTTGACGGTGCGTAGAAGGCATAAGAGATTGTCAACAGAACGAAGATTATGTTCTGTGTCTAATTTCAATTGACTTGTTGAAATATCCCTTCGGATTTTCACTATAACTTTCCAGCGTCATTGTAGATGAGTAGACATTATCTTTTTTATGTTATACGAAGATTCAAGCAAGAAGGGATGGGTTGATAACTCGCCTGACCCCGGAGCTGAGTAATGACCAATTAAAAAACTGATTATTTCCGACACTTGTGCCATTTCGACAAAACAACCCACTCCCTTGTTTACATATTTTGACTCCTGATTTATTCGGTTTGCTTATTTGCATTGTTTGTCCGAGATGAAAGGGATGGAGTTCAATCGTGCTTCCTGGAGCAGGAATTTCCCCCGAGCACTTTCCTCACGATAGTTTCACCCCTTAGAAAGCCCATAGATTCCAAAATTTCTTTGGAAAGAATCATCTCCTATGCACTAATTAAATTCTGTCCTAATGAAATGTGGTTTCTGCTGAGTGTCAAATGACTAATATCGAAACGTCGGCAATAAAATGAATAAAAAGTGTTTCTCTGAAATACATCTAACGCAACCTAATACTTAGACCATTTAGAAAAAATAGAAGAATAAGAATAATAAAGTTACCGAACCGATACAACACAAAAGTTAGGATAAACAGGGACTGCCAAGTCGCTGCCAGTTGCATTATAGCTTTTTTAATAAAATTAAACTTTCAATTCCAGTTAACAATGTATAGCTTCGAATTGACAACTGGCAAAAACCACTGACTCAGTAAGATACTACTAACTGATAACTGTGGCGACATACGCCTGATGAAGTAACTGACTTGTAACTCTGGTGTCGTACACGCGGACATACTACTGACACCTCAGTGTCGTCATATATCTGGTGAAATAACTGACTCATGATTGTGGGGTCATATGCTTGGCCATACCAACGTCCCGTGACTCTTCAGGGTCGTCATATATCTGGTGAAATAACTGACTGGTAAATACGCCAGGTTTTACAAGAGGTTGATAACACTACTGTGGTCTGCGACGAAATAATGTTTAATTTGCAACTGTTTGTTTTCTAGTAAATTGTCAACAATAAAGAGTAATGTTGTTCACGTGTTAATTCGACTATTAGTCTGTTGATGATTTTTATAATGTTAAACATTCACATAAAACAGAACGAAACAATATTTATGGTTATTAGTAATGCGTAAAAATGATTTACACACGCACACATGGAGAAAGAGAAAGAAAGCGAAAGAAAGAGAGAAAGAGAGAGAGAGAGAGAGAGAAGAATGTGTTCCATGTTTCCAACATTTTCGCATAAAGTTTCCACAATTGGGCTTTATTACATTATATTTATAATGTTTTTTTTATGGTATAGAAACAATATCCCCGTTAAGCGCTGAGGAATTTATAGCTTTAGTTGTGATATCAGTGAATTTTCAGGCGATTTCGTCCGGCTACCGTCCCGCCGATGTTTGATGGTTTGTAACAATGCCCTTTCTGAATTCCAATCACGTTTCCGCTGTTGGCATAGTTTCGAAACTAGTGCAATTAAATGGACCGAAGATATCTTCACTGTCCGAAGAGGAGACTTGCACAGTTGTGGTAAATGTGGCGCATACAAAAGTCATCGATTAGACGGAACGATTTCCGCCGTCCTTTTAACGGACACAAATGTGAAATGTGACTGCCCCTAAAGCACTAAACGCTAGCTGCTCCGCCCGATGATCGACCGTTTCGACAGACGACTTCATCACACATGTATTTGTATTTCTTCGAGGTGGATCCTTCGAGTTATTCAACGAAATACTTTTATTTCAATTAGAGTGGTACAAGCAAATTGTTTGTCCTGGTGAATTGTATATTATAAGATAATAATGGGTTACACGCTTAAAACAAAACTATTCACTTCCTCACCAGAGAGAAATCGAGACCCCGTGGGTAGGCTCTTAGTTGTAGAATTGTAGAATGAGAGCTAAGGGTATTTATTGACGGTTGCGAGGAAAATGGGATTTTAAGGAATGTGTGGATTGTGAGGTTAGATACGATATAAAGATCCAATGTTAGAAGCTGGAATTGCTGATGAACTGCAGAAAGTGACAGAAGCCACATCGGTTTCGAGGCCAAATGAGATTTGAAAGTTTGCATTTTAAATAATGTTGGATAAAAGGTAGTGTGGGCAATGTTTCGCAGGATTTTGGTTTGGAGAGACTACAACGGAGTATGGAATGTTAGGAATCGCAAAGTTTAATTCCGTAAATTCCTGAATGTGATACATCGAAGATTATTCATGAATGGTTTCATCGAGTCTGATCCTCTATTTTTTGAACAATTCTTCCCAAAAGGTGAGAGGAGGTCACAGTTTTGTGAAAGGGTGGCGGTATTGTCTACATTTGTGAGAAAATACTGCATCACGATTGATCGGAATTTCGTCACTGGTTCGAAGGATTATGGACTACAGTGGCTAATTTGGAGGTGGGAACGCTTAGTTCAGTTACCTCAGTCCAATCCTGTATATATAGCTTTTAGTGATGATGGGGCGTTTATTTTCTAGTGAAAGTTTCGACAGTTGTTGTCGAATAGTCTTTGCAATAGTTTGTCTGTTAAGTTCCTTTAAGTTGCATCTGAGGGTACCAAATAAGTCTTTGGAAGATATTAAAAACACATTGGTTGTTGGAGAGGAGTTGAGATACGGCAAAGGAAGGTTATTAGGCATATCTGAAGTGTACAGTGAAAACAAAATGGGACCAAGGAGCCGCCTTGCGGAATCTACGATTCGGGGTAGTAGATAAATATGAAGGATGGTCCGATTCGTATTTGAAAAATTTATCGGACAGGATTTTTGGATGAGAAGTGAATACCTTGAGTCTTTAGTGAAGCCCGGGTACCAAGATCGAAAGTGCCTTGGAAAGCTCCCATCTATATTTGTGTGATTTCATTTTGAGGTCTGCGGAGTGATGGATCTATAGCTTAACCCTTTTTTTTCGATCTTTTATCTGTGCCTATCTTTACTCTTTTCCCTTATCAAAATGTATCTCGTCATCTTCAATGCTACGCGTTTCCGTCAATCACGAAAACATACAAGAGGACTAAACTGCAGCTGAATTCTCATCGTCTGTTTATGTATGAAAGACTACTAGACACTATAAGTAGTGATATTTTATTACTTTCAAACCCCCAAATCCACCACTGATGATGGCGAGAAGTCAAAAATGTTGGTGACCCGAAGGATACTAAAGAATGATGGAATCTGGGACAGGGGATCTTACATTAGCCTTCTTTCCTTCCACCTGGACAAAAGGTCAAAACCGGTTTCCTTCCGTCCATATAAATTTTCCCCTGTAGATCTGTTACTATACTATTTGCCATCTGAACCGCAATTTCTTTGAGAGGGAATTGTCATTCCTTCTGCCATCAACAAGTTGCCATTCACCAACTTCCACTTCAACAGGTGCGTCAAAATAGTACATAAATTCCACATTAACTTTGACCTAGGTCCACTCTCTCATTGGTAGTAACATATTTCAATCAACAAAGCACATTTGATTTGATTGCTTTCTAAACACACCGTACAAGTACAAGGATGCTACTATTTGGAGATACCAGGATCTATTAATGTGGCAGTCATCATCAATAACGAATGCATACAAATATTTTATACACTTAAATCGACTATTAAAAAACTTAGTTTTCATAATTTATCATAGCGTAAACTGAGTTTTAATAAATAGCGGTACTTTAGTTTTATATAGTTTTTCCTTCAAAAAACTTTTTTTTTTAATTTCATTTGCTCCGTAGAACTTCAAGATAACTCTTTGTAATTTCAAATTACCCAATTTAAAGCAATACAACAAAAATAGGAAAAAGAATGAAACATAGCATGTCAAGTGAAATTGTGTCCCCAATAAAAATTAAATATAAAAACAAATCGTTATTTTATTAATTCATTTTTTAAATACAAAATAATTATTTTATAGTAGAGTTATTTTATTTTATATTTTAAATCTGAAATTAATAGAAGAATCATTTGTTTTGATATTTAATTGGACAACTATCTTATATTAAGAAGTAAATGGATATTTACATTTAATTTTTTACAACTTTAATTTTAATTCTAATAAATTTTCATAAAGCCTGTAAGAGGCCCAATTATTTAGTATTTAAAAAAATAAAGGGATTTTTTCCTAATCTCCTGTTATTTATATTTATTTTTTTGCTACCAAGAAAGTGTTGATTTGAAATTAAAAAGGTATAATTTTAAATAAAAATACGTTAACACGAGTTAATTTTAAGTTAAAAACAACAGACGTCAAAAAAGTTAGTTAATTTAAAGTTAAAAGAGATAGTTTTAGTTTAAAAATGGTTAATGTGAAAATGAAAAAAGTTAATGTTAAGTTAAAAAGGGTTAATATTATTTAAAACCGTTTAGTTTTAAGATATAACAGTGTAATTTTAAGTTTAAGTGATTAAGGTTAATTTTAAGTTAAGAAAGGTTAATGTTAAGTTCAAACAAAGTTAATGTAAAAATACAAACGGATTGTTGGAAATTAAAAAACGTTAATTTTATGTTTAAAAGGTCGATTTTAAGTGTATAAAGTTAATTTTAAGTTAAAATGGATCAATTATACTTTAAACAGTTAATTTTAAATTAAAAATAATTAATGTAAAATTAAAATGTGTTCATTTTAAGTTAAAAAAAGTTTACTTTTGTGTTTATAGCAGGTTAATTCTCAGTTTATAAATACCAGCTTAAAGTTAAAGCCGATTAATTATAAGTTAAAATATGTTACTCTTAAGTTGGGCTAATTTTAATTTCCGTTATTTTCCCTTTTTGGTAATTTTTTCACAACTTTTCTTTTTCACAACCTTTCATCATTTTCAAATATTTTTTTGATTTCTCCAAAAATGTATAGGTCAAGAACTACGAGTACATTTATAAATACAAAAGAGTATTGAGAATACAAATATGGTTCATACAAACTTTTTTTTTGTTTCATTTCAAGTGTAGAAGTGTTTTGTTTTTTGTTGTTTTTCAATGTTTCAACTTTGCCGTAAGAGCAGTGAATCACACAGTATAAGATAAGGAATTCATTTCAGCCAACTACGCCAAACTGAACGAATTCTTTTTTCCTGACGGGGTGTTTCCTACTCAACCAATTTTAAATTCGATCCAGCTGAAGTTGCACAAGGCAGTGTTTTAGGGCCTGTTCTATATTTATTAATAATGTACTTCTCTTTTTATAAAAATTTCTATGATAACTCAGATCATTTATTGGAATTTGTTAGAGGACAGCTGTTAAGATCCTCATTCATGTCTCAAATATTGAATATAACATTTGAGAAGACGTAGCATATTTGATTAATGTGTGTGTCGAATAATTGACCCCTTTAGCTGCACGTAATTTGTAACTTTTTTTGTTCGTCGGGCGAGTTTTCCGCTTTGTTGAGAATTCGGAGCGTTAAGCGTCTTTGCGCATGTAAATTTCAATCTCTGTGAAATTGGTTTTCGCCCTAGCATTCAATTAGTGCCTTTAAGGTCATGGAACCCGGGCTGTTAAGGGGTAAGGTTTGAGGGCTTTTCAGGAGCATCCTCTCGTTTCTAGCACCCTCTGAAGGGCAAGTCGGCTTTTTGGAAATATGGTTACACATTCAACTGTTCTTTTATGTATTTTTCAGGAGATTTTCAGTGCTCCTTGTCCTCACGGGAAGATTTTATGATATACTTGCGCAAAAGTTTTGTTCAATTTAGTTTGACATTGAAAAATTGTAATAAACATCAAGATTAACAAATAGAGAGTTTTGTCTTTTTAAATGGTCTTATGAACTTGGGAATGGGAATCGAACCTACGACTGTGGGATGTATGTTCCGAGAGTCTATCACGCTGACCACTTGTTTACCTCAGTCCTAAAAGAAGTGGGTCCAAGTTTATTTAGTTAGAAGCTAGCACGTCTATTTCTAAAACCTCGGTGGAAAATTGTGACTGTGAAAAGAGAAGAGAGAAACGAGACGTGGAAAGGTGAGGGGGCAGACAGAATGCCGGCTCTCGTCCCTACGAGTGATTTACCGTCTTCATTAAATGCTGGATAATAAATTCACACGCGTGAGAAAACCCGAGTATTTAGAGCGAATTTAAAACAAAAGAAGTTCAGAAATTAATGACCAGCCGGTCTGATTTAATAAGCCCCTCGCGATTATTGTATTTGGAAATGTAAATTAAAATAAATGACGATGGCCCTCTTTGAACAGGACGAGAACGCGTGACAATTTGGCCAAAAAGAGAAATTAACCTTCCCGTTGTCAAAGGATTTTAATTGGACTGTTGAGCATAAAATTCTTTGTAAACCACCTCCCTCCAGGATAGAGTGTTGATTAAGAACAGTTTTAGAAAAGTCCATTTAGAATTTATTCCGGAGATTAAGCGCAATTAAAAAGCTTATTAGTCTCTCCTAAACCAAGTTAGTTGATGTAAAGTTACTTCAGATTGCTTAAGGATATTTTATTTTTTTGATATATATATATATATATATATGAGCTGTTTACGCTGCCATATAGTTCTCCGCCTCCAGCATCATTCCTACCGTAACATCAGTTTACAATTATACTGTTTAATAGTGACAGTGTTATGGACATCATCCCATCCTCCCTTGAAGAGCATTGCTGCTCGATGGTGTTCTATGATGTTTAACAGGCTTTCGATCAAATCTGAGAAGCTGGAAATCGAAAGGCATCCTTCAGCATGTGCCATAATCTTTAAGTCCTCTCTAGTCAAACGGTCAACCAGGATGAGAATTAAACACAAAATAATAAATCTCACTATTTAGTATTATTTCATTGTTGCAGTATCGATAACCTTGATATTGTTATATACTCATCGGTTTCATCTGCATTCCCGGTTCCAGTTGACATTGTAAGTTGTGTAACGTATCTGAACAGAGTGGGTTTATATGTCTGAATTATTGATTTGTTTATTCGTTCGTGATGAATACGTTGTTTGTGTATTTCAAGGTTCTCGTTTATGACCATTTTCGTCCTTTTTGTACGTAATGATGCCAATATGAACTTGTATTGTGAGGGTTGGATGTGGTTTGTGTGAGGCGAGCTGTATAGTCCATTTTCCGTCATTCTGTAAGTTCTTTGTTCATGGCTTTTATTTACCTGACTGGCATATTTTTTTGAGTACATTTCCCAAGTTATAGTGCATACAGCCTTTTTATATAGTGGATTAGATCGATTCCGACTCGTAGAATATCGAATTGACGGGATGAAGTGTGAACCGTTAGACAGAGGTCGAAATTCCCAGTGTTTGTCAGAAATTAATTCTTCTATCTGGGAATTCGGTACCAAAAGAAACTATCGATACCGTCTTTCTAGTAAGGATCTTACAGAAATAAAATGTGACAAACCTTCGTTGTTGTCGCACAGTCCATGCCTACAGTAACGCAAAAATTCGGTTTATTAAAGGTACAACCTGGTCAGTAAGGATCCGGGACCCATGCTCTCTGAGGTCTCACCATCCGAGATTCACAACTTAGTCTATGCCAGAGACCGCTACTCAGACAGATTAAGAGAAAACAGTGAGAGTCAGTCTGAAAGGGCCCGAGTCAGTATGAGTCAAGATGTGAGTCAATGTAGTGATGAGTCGATCGAACTCCGGGCTCCGGACTCAAGTGATGTCAATTTATCTGACACCACTTCTAACTCACTTAGGTCACACTAACTATAATTCTGGTTCTGGCTCTGCATCTGATTCCATCTAAGCGAGTGACTGTCACTGAATCGAGGCCTTCCTTCTTAACTTACACTGACTCTGCTCACAGTTTCTACATCGAACTCCAACTAAACCGACACTTACCATTACATCTAACTCCATTTAAGCGACACTGTTTGTCAATGACTCAAAGTCTTCCCTCTCCATCGATGCTGACTGTAACTGACTCATGGTCTCTGCATCTGCCTCCATCTCAAACGACGCTGACCGTATTTGGATTTGACTCCATCTCAAACTACGCTGACTGCCATAAACTAACGGTCTCTACATTTTACTCTATCTCAATCGATTCTAACTGACAGTAACACATCTAATTGACACTGACCCTCCACCCATCAACGGTACAGGCTAGACTTAAACCCTGCTCAACCAGACCGTATGGTGGCAGACCTTGGAAGTCGCCTCAGCTCATTGCTGACTGAGCTGTTTATGCAATTTGGGATAGTGTGGATCCTTGGTTCTTGCTGAGAAGGCTGCATGTGTCTTCGAAAGGCGATACCTGTCGTCGTGAGCTTTGCATTAAACTACTGTTTAAAAGGTGTGAATGAGAGAGTTGACCACGGGATTTTGGTGTAGGGGGCGACACTGTACACAAAGTTTTCCCCACAATCTTCCTGATTTCCTTGCATTTCGTCTGCTATTCCTGGCATATTAAGCTATTAGTGATTAGAGTAAAGAGGATCCTTGGAATGTGGAAATTATTAATAAACTCCTTACGCTTGTTAGCCAAGTTTTTGTCGCTTTATTTAGTTACCTCGCTAAAATGATCGATTAGTGAAATTCCGATAGGAGTAAAATACTTTTTTCCAATCCCTAGATTTAGTGGAGCAGGATTTCGACCAAGCACCCGGGAGTAGCGCACAAATGATCGACATCAGGAATGAAAAGGGCCAATTTAATAAAGCGTACGAGTTTAGTTTAGGGTTAACATGTTTAATGAAGAGTTCAATTGATGAATACGCAATAATCCGCAGGCATGAAGCGCGGACTCCGTCTCATTCAGAATGCAGGGCCTCCATGGAGTGCGTTTTGATTAGAGCAATATAGGCGGATCCAATAAGCCCCTCTCTATATCCGCTGCCATCTGCTTATTGCCTGTACTCCCGCCCTCTCGACAACCAACTGAGCATAAGACTTCGCGTAAACTCGTCAATGAGAGGAAATAATTGAAAGATCTGACGCTGCGATGAGAAGCATCAATCTCGATGGGAACGAACTTGTAATTGCTGTCACCAACGTCCCACACTTTCGTCAACTCACTGTCATCCGATTCACTTTCAATCCTTCCCATGATTTTCCTGCAAAAGAGAAACAGCTGAACACCTTCACGTCTTCGAGGAACGACAATGCACATTTTAAAACGTTTAATACATATCCAGCATTAAAGAGTAGATCGTAAGTATGATATTTAACTAATTCAAAGCAACTCCTCATGTCTATTTACTTTGAGTTTTATTAAGCATGTATTTATTTGTAAATATGTATCTGTGTATTTCTCGTCATAACAAAAAAAATCTATAAGAATCTTATTGGATAAACAATTCGTCACAGTTACTTTCCATGAGATATAAAACAATGGCGGTATTGATGGCAGAAATAGAAGACCCCGTGAAAATTAGCGGTCTGGACCATGTTTAGGTATGGCTGGGATTGACTGGTAGGTCGAACGGCTAGACACGATTCTTGTGGCTAACCGAAAGGCCGCTAATTGCTCGACCATCGGCTAAATCGGCAACCGATAAATGCACGCCATCTGGGAGGGCTTCAACCTAACATTCTTTATCATTAAAGTTCGCTTATTTGAATAGTCTTTGATGCTAATTGGAAGTAAGTGTTATAAATAAGGGCCTGACGAGCTCGAAAAGAAATTTACCATCACGTAGATTTCAACTAATTTTAAATAATATCTGATTTATATTAGTCGTAATTTCTACCGATCCACTATTGGTTAAAAAAGGACAGGGGGCATAGGACATTATTGGCTGTTAAACATTTCAGGCGCGGGACTTCTTTGCATCCTTTGTCATCTAACTTCGCTACTCCTGATGAAACGAAATTTGTTTTGATATTTTGTTTTTTCTGAGAGATATTTTGTTAATTCGTATCTAGTGATGTTGGTCGGTGAGTTGAGGAACACGTGTTAAACTGGTCGACATACAATCTTCTTCAACATCCACAGAATTAAATGAAAATATTCGGATCGCCACATACCGAGAGAATCCCGAATTTTCTCCGTCTACATCTACTGCGAGAAGTGCTAATATTCTACATAAACATCTACGTCAATAAAAGAAAATTTTCTTCTACTACGAGAAAATTTTAACTTTTCCATCAACAACTATTCTAATTAAAACCAAATATCCATCATAACATCATCATCATCTGCAGCGAGAAAATGTAATCTTTTCAACGAACATCTATTGCGAGACAACCTAATCTTCTCCATTAACGTCATGCAAGAAAAAAATCTCTTCCTCAACATCTGTAATAATAAAACAGAATCTCTGTTATAAATATCTACCGCCATAAAATCTAATCTTTTCCGTCAACAACTGCTTCGAGAAAAGCGGATGTTCTCCATCAACGTCAGTTGCGAGAATTGCTAATATTCTACATTAACATCTACCACGAGGAAACCTAATCTTCGCCGTCAACATCTATAGCAAGTAATCTTAATCTCCATCAACATCCTGCAAGAAAGAAAAAATACTTCAACAACATCTACAGCAATGAAGCTGAATCTCCATCATCAACATCTACTGTGAAAAAATTTAATTTTATCCGTCAACTACTACATGAGGAAACCGAATCTTCTACATCAACATCTACGGCTATAAAAGCCTAATCTTCATCATCAACATCTATTGCGAGAAGTGCTAATATTCTTTAGAAAGAAATCTTAATTTTCTCCATCAACGCCTACTGCGGAAAAAAAATACTTCCTCAACACATGAAGTTCTGATCATCACACAATGAAGATGAATTTAATCGCGACAAAATTTAATCTTCTCAGTCAACAGCTGCTGCGAGGAAACCGAATGTTCTCTATCTTCGGCTATAAAACCTAACTTTCGTCGATAACGCTAAATTTCTCTATCAACATCTACAGCGAACAATGCTAATATTCTCCATCACTTACTGCAAGAATATAAAAGAATGTTCTTCAACATCTACTTCGAAACGTCTCTAGACTGCTCAATCAAAAGTAAACCACGAACATAAAGTAATTCGTTGAACTGCAGTTTGGTTTTGTTTATAGATTTTATTAGATTATTATTATATTAGATTAGAATTTATAGATAAATTTAACTTAACTAATTTCGTGGTCCGCTTGGCCAATTAATATATAACAATTGATTAAGGTTCTTTAGTAGAGATGAAAAAGTCAATGGAAGAGCAGGATTCGAACCCACGACCTTCGGCTAGATACTCCCCTGCTATACCACCTGAGCTATCGATGGTCACCTCAATCCACTCGGCCATTAACTTCCCATCTCAACCCCACCTTTTGAATTTTCCCTTCTTTTTGTCATTTTTCAACATTCGTGGGCGTATCTAGCCGAAGAACGTGGGTTCGAATCCCTTTCATGCCATTGACTTGTTCATCTCAACTAAAAAACCTTAATCAATTGTTATAAATTTAATATCAACCATTGCTTGATTTTGATGTAGAATTGTATCTTTATTCGTTCTTGTTTAGAGCAAACCGTGAAAACGGTTGTTTTTCACAGAGCGGCTTTAAACCGTATTGTCGACATGTTGATTTAATTAAGCCGGGTTAAAAGTCGGCAGTTTAAAAAGTTAATTAGCCACCTTAATTACGAGGGCGTTAAAATTATCCACATCAAGCTGAAGATAAACACCATTTTAATGGACGCTCGTGTCATTTTATCAACTCTAACCTAATTTTGCCTACGACACTTTTTATTTATTCATTTTTTCTAGACGCTAAGTAGACATAAGTAGTAAAAATTATCAGTTAAAATCCTAAGGTAATATTTTTTTGAGGAATTTTGGGTCTTGATTACGATAATCGCCCGAGATGAAGACCTCGCTAAGATCATAGTTAAATCTAAAAATATAGGTCAATTTTTTATTATACTGGTCTGTCTACACCCATTGGTTTGGTCTTTATAAAAAGTGTTATAGCAGGTGTACTTATATATATGGGCAAAAGTGTCGATAAAACAGATAGGGTGGATTTTTTTCGATTACTGTCACAAGGAAAGGTAGTTACGAGTGCAAGTCTATGTATTAAAATTAAGCGCCATAAGTGGAAACCGTTTCGTATGACGGTACACAATAGTGAAAAAATTGTATCGAGGGGTGAGTAACTGGGCTGACCGTTCATGTCGAAGATTATCAAAGAAAAGAAGGAACGCTATTTAATAAAGTGTATCAAGAGGTGAGCTCAAGCCTCTGGCCAAAAAAACCGGCCTGGAGCCAACCCTCTCTTCCAAATGAAGTAAGCGAATAATTTTTATACCTTTTGGACGCACCCGAATAAAGGAGTCCATAAATTTAACGTACAATGCGGCGAGAATGGGAATGGTCAATAGAAGAGGGAGGGGGGGTCTGAAGAATTTATTGGCTAGTCACGGCTCAGCTTTTTCCCCTGGTCTCTTTTTATATTTATTTATACGTATTTTAATCCCCTCGCACCTTCCGCCTTTTCGGACGGAAATCGCCTTGCACGTTGATCCGGCATTCCTCATGGTCGGCTACTCGCCTACGGGTCAGGGAAATATGTAAATTGGCCCAAAGGACAGGTGGCCTCCTCGTACGATATTACGCAGGACGATAGTATTTTATTATCCAGATTGGCTTTGTCTAATTTTTATTTTCGTAAGTCTAGCCACTGAATTCAACCGACCAAATCGGTTCATGAAACTGACAAGACGAACATGAAGTAAAATACTTTCCAAAAGGATAGTTCTCATTTATATATAATTGAAGTAAAATTTCTACTCTTATTTGCCGTCTTGTCAGCTTTATCAGACTGGGTACCATTTCTATCTAGCTGTGCCGTTGCTTTGGTTTTGACTTTGAGCCATATCCTGAGAAGCGGTAGGCGTACTTCTATGGACCCCAGACACAATTAAGAAGTATAAGTGGAAACAGTTTTTTTTCGACAGTACAGCTCCATACAGAGAGCGTGTAGGCATGCCGCCAGATTTAAGTATGATTCTCGGACACGGTAGTGAGTTCCAGGGTCCCCTGTTCCTTTTGATGGTTTTTATAGCATACAGAAGTTAAGCTATGTGTGTTTTGTGTTTATAAGTAAATTTATTTATCGGTGTGAATGGGGTGGGGCTGCTGGCGAAGTAGCTTTTCCATCGCCTTTCAGGTTGTGGGCATGACTTGGGCAGGTGGCGGAAATTTTATAAAAATACCCCATCCACTCCAAATTTGATTAGTCGGTTGTAGTGGCCAGGTAGATAGAGGAATATCCAGTGCCCCATCTATCAAACAGAATGCGTGCGATCAATGTATGTTGATGTGAATTTATTGGTGTGAATGGGAAGGGGCTGATGGTGAAGTAGCGTGACTTGGGTCTACGGCGGAAAACTTTTAAAGTACCACAAATTAGATTAGTTCATTGTAGTGAACAGGTAGATGGAAGAATATCGCGAGTACTCAATCTACCAAAGAGTATGAGTGTGAACAATGAAGTTATGAATGCGGTGGCATTGTGCAATTTGGGGTGATTGTGTATAGAGTGTGTAAGGGGTATTTTGTTAGCGCTTCAGGGCTGAAATGATGAAGCTGGCGGATCCCCCTGTCAAAAAAGTACACAATTGTGAAGAAATTCTATCGAAGGGTGAGTTACTAAGTGGGTGAGTTAATCAACGTCTGATATTTTTCGCCAGAAAGGTACATTGTAAAATGCTTGAGTGCTTGTAAAAAAAATTAGACGGTTTGTTAAAATGTACCATCTTTCTCTTAACCTATTAGTATTTTAAAATATAAATAATTGATTCCACAATCTGTAATGAATAAATAATATGTATTATATGTTTATATTGGACATGATGAACAACGCAAAACAAACATGTGAACTTTTATAGTGGTGTACTTTCACTCCATAACGTCCACCCCCGGTAAATGCGACCCTCGTTTGTGTCGAAATCGCCAACTCCTGCTGAATATGCATTTCTGAAATACATCGCGCTTGCCGTTTTTTCCCTCTTGTACTGACTTAATATTTTTCCTTAAGTGCCCATGCGACTCGACACTTAGTTCAATAGCGTCACGCAATACGTACAAAGGTTTCTTGCTTTTTAGACGTATTTCCCTTCAAACTAAAGCCGTTCTTCAAACCTACTCCTTATTGCCAAATGGTAAAATCCTATCGTAAACGGGCTCCTTCGAATTGAGACCCGGAAATTCGGAAGTCATACAGATCCGGGCTCGTAACCCACAAGGGAGCATTTTTGGTCCCGCCATACCATTTATCCTGCTGGCCTGCCGATACACCCAAACACCATCAATGCCACCAACAATTTATCTCCTATCTCCAACCCAAGCCACCTCCTGGTACGAGCAACTTGAGCTCATTGAAGAATGGTGCAAAACGTGAAAGATGAAACTAAACGAGGATAAATTTACAATATAATAATACATACAACAAGTAAAATACTTAAAATACTCAAACCCCCAAGAAATAAATTGACGATTTGGACAAGAACGAAGGCTGAAATCTGACATGACGGAAAGAACAAACTAACTCTAAACAAAACATTAATACCATTTGGACAGAGCTGTACTGCTGGGTACCACCATCTAACGTTCAATGAATCCGAGCATTTCAATCTAAAGCCCTCGGAAAAATTCTCCAAACTTCTTACTATGTGTCCAACCTCTCCATTTGAATTGACTTTAATCTCTTCGTTAAAATAATTGATCCGTATTGCAGTTATTTCATCCTTCATTATTTAATGGCCGTTTGTTATTGTTGTATGAAGCCTATGAGTGATATTTGTCCTCTTCGACCTAATCTCCGTGAACCGGGGAGGGCGCCATAGTTGGGCTACTTCTATTTCTTTAGCTGATCTCTATTCTTTATTCTTTTTGTATAGTAATAGTTTCGCATCCATTGGACAAAGCCGACCGACTTGAAAGAGTAGGTTAAAAAAAATCGATATTCATTTTCTTCACTCGAACAACCGAATATAAATTTGTAGGGAAAAAAAACGTCAATATTTCCACTTAATGCTTGATTTTTTTCTCAAAAAAATCAAAAACAATTTGATAACTTCGAAACAACTCGACTGATATACAAGAGATGTTACGGTTTAGATCCGTCTACATAATGGCGTAAATCGGGTCTCCGTAAAAAATTAGAACGCTTGAGGAGTCTTTGTTGATTTCATCATTTTTTCTCTCATTTATAATGACGTAAAATCGAAGATTTCTTGTTATAGCCTGAAAGAAGACAGATTAAGCTTTACAACGGTTGTAATAAAGTTGAAATTGGATAAATTCCAGAGAAGCTATGAATTTTTAAGTGGAACACCGGAAAACGTCGTTTAAAAAAATACGAGGAAAAAAAGCCCTTGGAGAATTCCTCTCAAAAATGTATTCATTTCTACGAATCCAATTTTTTCTGAAAACAATTCTATTTGCCTACCAAACTTTAAAAGCTTTTTATGATTTTTGAAACTTTATATATGTATTTATAAATTGTTTAATATACATCAAATATTATATATATATAT